>CM021102.1:508830502-509192330 GCA_007115665.2 Sequoiadendron giganteum
CAATTAAGTCATTTTATAAAGTTATATTATTAAATTAAGTTGAGGGGTAAAAAATGGTCATTCGAAAAGTACTTTGAGCCTAGTGAAGCAACTTAAAATGATTTTTAAAGATTAAATTAATATTATATCTACTCATGAAGTGGACGCCTAGGGAAGGGAGATGAAATAAATTAAAGTTTTTTAATTTTTAAAAGGCTCAAGAAATGCGTTGGGTTTTAGGGAGGAATTAAGAAGATTTTGGAGTCCAGTCGTCCTAGCTCCTTTATATTTTCATTTTGGTTCTCATTTTCACATCCGGGATTTGACAACATAACATACTGCTGCTGGATTTCTTCCAGAGTGCTTGGGCTGTGAACTAAGGACGAAAATCCTCCTTGCTTGTGCTGGTTTCAGTGGTGAAATATCCTCCCTAATCAGATAGAGAGTGATTCTATAATAGGGATCATACAGTGCTTCACAGAGTTCGATTTGGGTGATTCTAAAAAGAAAATTTATCAATATTTTGAAGAGCTTTTTGGTGTGGCTTGCTAGTTTTCAGTTTGGGACTGTTTTGTGAAGATTTTGGTGTGTTTATTTGCATTTTCTAGGCATTGCACTCCTGGACCAGATTTCATGTTTATGCTCACAACTCTAAAATGGATTGAAGAATCAAAATGGGTATTGGTGCATTAGAAGAGTCATTTCCAGCCGATCATTTCAAGTACTAGTTTGCAATTTTTGGTGGTGTTTTGGATTTTTGGGAGAGGATTGAACTTTTCTACAGGGAAGCCCTCTTGCTGTTAAAACCCCAGTTTATTACCAGCATATGTTGTGTTTTGAATGTTGTACTTTGGGCACTGAAAAAAAGAGGTCAAAGGCGTTGGAGAATAGAGTGATTAGAAGGCTAAATCTGGGGGTTGTTCGGTGCTCATTCTGGAGCCTCCTTGCTGCTGTAACAAGTCATACCAGGTTCTAATTTTAGTTGTAATATTCTGATATGAAACAGAAAATTAATATTCATGATGTTTGTTTCACTCTATATTGAAAGGGTTTAGTTTATTGTATTTCCTGTTTATTGTGATACCTTCTTTATGTTACGTTCATCCTGAAAATGCATTGAAAACCAAACACAAACACATTATTGAACAAGCAACCAGCAAACAGGGAATTTAAAAAAAAAATATCAGGGGTGTATGTTACATAAATGAATAATTTCTATTTTTTTTAGATTGCAGGAATCAGGTAGCACGACCCCCTATAAACTGCAGTGCACTTGGTAAACTTTTTAACGTGACCGGCGGCGTTGGCGCAAGACACCCTCCGGTAGCACGGGGGTGGAACATAAATGAATAAATATTAATATGAATACCCCACAGAGATATTTATTTCTGATATAAATATTAGAGATACTACAACAATTATATTTGAAACTATAGATAAAGCAATTCTAATCATGCAGCAATCCTTAGTCTATCGGTCCCCAAAAGCAGCAATTATAAAAGGAAGTGATGCATTCAAATGCATCGGTCAACCCTCCTTACCACAAGAACTATAAAACTGCGATTATACCAAGGGTCACCTACTTAATCATAATTGAAAGTGCATTGATTAATTAAGAGAAGCTAGCGATTAACCTAGACAAAAAGACATGCCTCTTTAAGAGAGGCGATTAATATAAAGAGACATGCCCCTTAAGAAAGAGCTGTGACATTTGGGGGATATTAAAAGAGGAATGCTCTCAATGGGCAAGGATGGATAGATGAATAAAAAGGTGGAACATATGAGTATATTCAAGGGAACCCCTGCAGATCATATATGTTAGAGAGATAGTAGCAATACATTAACAGTAAGTTAAATATAATAATATAATAATATATATATATATAATTCCCAACTGCTTTCAAATTACAATAATTTCTTGGTATGAATATATATATATGGGTAAGTAGAATGTGAATCACTTGTGAATGTACAATAATGATACTTGCAGCAATTATTAAGCCTTATAAATAATGATGATTCCTTAATATAAACATAAATAGATTATGTATATTTATGAATTGTCCTCATCCTATGATCAATCCAGTGTAAGGTTGAAGGAGGTGAGGAAGGAATCAGAAAACGTGGAGAGATACAACAACTTAGGTGATCTACTCACTTAGCAATAATTCCCTCACTCGCATCCCCGACAAAAATTCCCCCACCCACATAAAAGACTAGCGCTAAGTGGATTCATTTCGGATGGGTGATGTGGAATTTCGCATTTGGGTTTGATTTTCTAAGGTGGAGGGATGCAAAAGTGGAATTTACACAACGGGTGCAAATTCGCTCCTATACAGTGGATTCAAGATTGGCAAAGCACAAAAGCTCACTTTTTCATGGTCTATTTTTCTACCATCACTTTTCAAAAACAGGTGGTCAAAATTTTCAACTTTCATCAATTTGGGTCTACTTGCTCTTAGCTCTTCTTGAAGATTGGAAAATTTTATAATTTTCAAGAGAATTTACTTTTTCATGCATGTCCAAGAAATCCTCAGATTTTTCAAAATTTGACTATCTGGGTCTCTTCACAACGAGTTTGTCGACAAAACCCAAACCTTAGCTTTTTTAAAAAAAAATTTGCATGCCGGCCCCTATTTTCAAGATCTATCTTTTTTGGGAAAAACTCCAATTTTTTGAAAATCTGACGATCTGGGTCTCTTCAGAACAAAATTATCTACAAAACCCAGACCTTAATTTTTCGGCCCTACTTTTTAGGGAATCTTGCATGTTCTTAAAAAGATCAACTTTTACAAAATTGGACGATCTGGGTTTCTTTAGAACAACATTGTCTACAAAACCCAGACCTTAATTGTTTTTCTGAAAAATCTGCCTTGTTGAAGAAAAAATTAGCGAGCTATTTTTAGCTTTTGTGCAAAACTTTTCCGAACATAGGCGTGTTTACAGTCAAACTTCAAGTTTCAAACATGTAGTACTCTCCAATCGTAATCAAAACGAAATTTGTGTTACTCCACGATTTCTTGAGAACATTCAAAACTGACTTGCATTATGTGCATCTAGTGTTTGATTTGCATGCTTTGGAAGGAAACACTACAATCAAAAATCTTGATCATTCCGGGTTGCTTGCAACAACTTCTATTCCCATCTCAGTGCAAAGCCTTGAATTCGTGATTGCTTGTATCAAGCATTACAATCCAAGTTCATGAGAAATCATATCAGCAAATGGGCGTATTATTTGCAGCCTCAAGCCGGAAGATATTGAGAAGTGTTTTGCAATACCACCATGGATGGAATATTTCATCATATTTGTTGAAGAATGCGAAAAGGTGTGGTATGCACAAAAAACAAGTGTCGGAAAAGAATGGCTAGAAGGTGGCCAAAAGAGAAGCATAATAATTTGCCAAGGAATGTTGGGCGTAGTGAGTTGAAGGATGAAATTGCAGTCATGATGACTTTGCTCAACCGAGTCACAAGTCAAGCAAAGGCTAATAAATTTCAGCCTTGGATGTTTTATGTCATTCCCAGATCATTGACAGAACAAAACACTATGATTGGCCAGTATTGATCAGTGATTGTCTCCACCATCAAATGATGGAGTTGTTCAAGGCCCATGAATTCCACATGATATCATACCTCGTATATCTAATGGCCTCTCAAAGCAAGTTTAGAGGTTTGATTGTCATTGGAACCCCGAGTGTTCAACATGTATATGATCATTACCCATAGCTAGAGTTTTAAGAGTTTGAGCGGCATTACAAAAGGGTAAATGATCTATTCCTGATGCAGATGGTGCGATATTTTGATCATGAGTTGCATATATGGATTTCAGTAGATGCCAGATTGGCAATGGCGGACTGGGCTGATTGGTTTATCCAATTCTCCATGTTTGGCTTGTCATGTGCCCCGAAATCATAACACCAAATATGAAATATTAAGATACAAATAACAAAATCAAATGAATATTAAAATATAAATGAGTAATCACAATTTAAATATTATAATTATAATTATCATAGATAACATTATAATTATAATACGAATATCATAATATGAAACAAAATAATTAACATTAACAATTATAAATATCACAATAATAAAAATAACAAATATATATATATATATATGTACATTACAATTGAAACACTATTATAATTATAATTATCATACCATTATCACACTCTAAGTCAGCGGATTCGGTGAATATCAACCATGAAATTCGAATTTTGGCGAATTTCAAATATTTATATAAAATTCGTTAAAATTCGCCGTATTGTTTGTTCAGACAACACATCACAATTTTTTTCATTAAAATATATTTTTTAAAAGTGATTTTCAGGGTTTTCGAAAATATTTTAGGGTTTTTTTATAATATACTTCTTATATAGAAAGCACGTCACAATTTAGGGTTCCCGAAAATATTTTTAGGGTGTGCTTGTGCGGGCTGCTTGTCTTTGAACTCTTGCAACATCCAAGTAAGCCCCACCACGATTAGGGTTTTTTCTCCGCATTTCTGTAAAACGCGACTCTGGCAGTGCTCGAAACTCGTCCAGTTGGAAAGCTAGCGAATGGGGTCAGCTGTAATGCGAGCTTCAACGTCTCTATTATCATCATCTATTTCCTCTAGCAGCATACGATCTTTCGCAACAGAAAAGCTGTCTTCCATGTGGGTGTCATGTAAAGCGAACTAGCAAAGACATGAGGAGAAGAGGAACTCTCAGAAGGCATAGTATTTAATATTTGTCAAACGGGCCCACTAAGAAGGAAATTTCCAATGTGAACTCTCCTAATTTAACTTGACTATTGATGATAGATCGTGATATAATAAATTTTCTATTATAATATATATATATTTTTTTTGCTAGGTAAATCGCTGCTAAGGGGCAGCACCCGATGCTCTTGACTGGAGCAATGAACCAGTGTGGTCACATTCGGGGGACCACATCCCGACGATTCAGTACCTTTGCCTCTTGCCCAAGTTTGTCATTTTTAGAGTGGGATCCATGTTGCTTGTTGGGATATGCCTCATTTTTCTTTCTTTTCCTTTGTACCTTTGTCCAAATTTCCTCTGCCAAGCCTCCACCCATGACCTCTACATCTCCTCTGGTTATTTGGCTTCCCTTTGGGGAAGAGATTCTTGAATTGACATCCTCAATCCTATGACGATCTTCTTGCTGAGATTCTACTCAGATCTCCGTATCAGCAAGATTCCCAATTTGATGCCCGCTTCTTTTCTTTGGGGTGTTGCCAGTGGGAGCATCTCCATCAAGCATAGCTAGTGTAGAGGAAGTGTCCGTTGCCTTTGAAGATGTTTGAAAATCGCTCGGTGGAGCCTTGCCTGTTGCAATATCAACAATTTTTGGAGACATCTCAGCCTCACCATCCGACCCAACTTTTTCCACTGAATAATGTTGGGGGGTGGCATCCTTCCACCAAGTAGCTTGGGTTTCCTGCCAACATTTTGAGTAGAGTGCAGCCATGTGTCTAGTGCTAAAACATCGACAACAACGAAAGGGTAGACGCTCATAGTCAAGCAATTGATTCTACTCCAACCCCGTAGTTTTCAGAAGGACATTCGTAGGGAGATCTTTGGCTGTATTTATCTCCACTAAAATGCGAGCGTAGGTAGTCTTTAGAAAGTTTGAGGAACCCTCATCCACCCCCAAATACTTCCCCAATGAACTACCAATGGCTTCAAAGCATGAATCAAACCAGAATTGAAGCGGAAGATTAGGCATCCTTACCCAAACTAGAGCCAGATCGAAGGATTCTGTGAGAGGATTGAAGGAGGGGTGCCAGGGTTTCAATAATAATAAATGTTGATTCTTCCAGCTCCATTGGTATTCATATAGAACTAGGTCTCGATCTTTTGAGTTTTCGAAAGCCACCACGAAGAGTCCCCTTGCCATGGGGTAAATCTCTACATCCCCCTCCAGTTTAGGTTTCCAAAACTCCGCAATCCATCCATGTAGCTCTGCGAGGCTTGGCCAGAACCCTCAGAATCTACCAACCAGCCCTTGTTCTGTAAAAAAGGATATGTTTTCAGCCACTTCATCGACAATCTCCCAGACAAAGGAAACCGTTGGGGAAGAGGTGGCACACTGGAGAGCCCTAGGAGCCTGTCTTTTACCATGATCGTTGGCCTTCACTACAGATTTCCCCATCCAATCATTGCTCTTTCTCCTGCTTTTTTGTGGAGATCGAGGCAGAGCAGACCTAGCAACCGCCTAATGAATTGTCGCTTTACCTTGCCCACAGATTGCCCTTTCCTGTCCTTCTACTGCCATCGCGTAAGAGCGACCAGGGTTTGCTTGTTGACTCCCTTCGACAGGGCTAGATTGGGGTTCTGTAGAGGCTTCGAAGGGTGCCCTAGATGCGCCATCCGTTGGCATAGGATTCGTCCTCTTCCCATATTGACTTCCTACCTTGCCTTCGTCGAGCCTCCCTGTGTTAGCTTGCTCTTTCCCCACTTGAGATTCCTTCACAGCCGGGTCAAAGCCATGGAGAAACGATGCAGTGACGGGGGGATAGACCGAAAAGCTTTGCAGAGCGTTGGGGGCAGTCGGTTGTCGTTTGTGTGGCGATGAAGGTTGCCCAACCAGAGGCCGAGCAGGAGGAGGGCGCCCTGCGATACTATCACCATCGATAGTCTTTGGCCCACGCGCAGCGCCATAAACCCCTACAGAAGCCCGCGACCGCATTTCGGCAATTCCAGTTTAATTATTATAATATATTTATCATTTAATATATTATTTAAAAATTTCTATTATAATATATTTATTGTTTAATATATAATTTAATTAATTTATTTAATATACAATTTTATTTATTTATTTAATATATAATTTAATTAATTAATTTAATATATAATTTAATTACTTAATTTATTATATATTAATAATATTTAAAATTTGAATTATATTTTTAAACATATTTAATATTTATTATTTATTTTCCTTTGCATTTAGTTTTATTAATATATTTAAACATATTATTATATTAATATTATTTTCCTACTTATTTTAAGTTTATTACTTATATTTTGAAAAAATCGAAATTATATAGGGCAAATTTAATCCGAATTTTTTACTTTTTGAATTTTTTCCCTATCGAATTTCATTCGAATTTCAATATTGCCGAACTCGAATTCGAATTCGAACCTGGTGACTTAGATCACACTCATAAGAACCATTAATATCATTTATTAAATATTATTTAAAATACCATAATAATAAAATAATAAAATAATAATAATATTTCAGACAAACCAAAGACTATGATAATATCCATTGACTAAGCAACAAAAATGTATCCTAATTATTAACATCAACATAAGGCAGCAGTTATATTACTAACAAATAATCAGCGATGGACAAAACAACAAACCATTATTTACAATAAGACACGATCCTTGGACAAGTCGTGGCTTTTAAAGAACCAATAATATATAAGGCAAACAACCCCAATAAGGAAGGCATTGAATGAATGGGGTTAAGATCAGAAAATAAGAGATCAATAAAGGAGTCATCATAAGGATTAAATTAAGATACTGCACTCGGGTGAATCCCAGGTTATTAGAGACTGCGATCAGTAGGCTGGAAAGCTACGACCTGTAAGCATAGACTTATTATGTGTTTTCAATGATATTTTGGAAAGTAGGATTTAGAGTGTGTTCAGTATTGTTTCTTCCAAATGTAGTGTAATCAGAATTTATAGACAAATAAATATGAGTACTGTTGTTGGTAATATAATCAGAAAATTATAGATATAGATAAATTTTATAATGAATAATATGTAATGAATAAAGAATATATATAAATACTAATATAAGGAAAGAATAATTATTATATATATGAATACTAATTGATATTTATATATAAAATCTACGATTATGCAATAATGATGCTTGGAGCAATTATTGAGCCTTATAAGGAATGATGACTTTTTAACATAAACATAAGTAGATTATATATATATATATGAATTGTCCATATATATATATATATATATGAATTGTCCTCATCCTACGATCAATTGAGTATAAGGTTGAAGGAAGCGAATAAGGAATCGAAAGGTGTCGAGAGATACAACTACTCAAGGTGAAGTCATTCACTTAGCACTTAGTATTTAGCATTTCCTAGTTTCTAAACTTAATAACCCTACGGCAAGTAGATTGTCCAAACGTGGTTGATGCAACTTGTTATCTTTATTTGTAAATCTGACTGCCATATCTTAAGTTGAACATCTGAACCCAACATACAAATATACAGATAAATATAGGACAAAGAACTGATAGTTAAGGATTGTTGGAACTCTGAATTAGTTAGTATTGTTTGCTGTATTACTCAATTCTCGTCTCTCTAGTAAGTATGTATTCATGATGCAATTTACATATCTGTAGAAGGAAATATTGATAAAACTGACAATTGACATATATATATGGTTTCCCAATTATTCAGAATTGAATTAGATGATTGCTTATTAATTAACTGATTATGAATAAATATTGTCATGGTGAGAAATGTCTAGACTTCATTTTCACTTAAATGATAAATGCAAATGAACTTGACTATTCTGTGATTATATAAAGATTGTCTGCCATGTGTTTGTGGACCTGTCAAGAGAGGTGAATCATGACTTAGTGGTTTATCTAAAAACCTCACCTAGAGTCCGCCCCACAGGCCCATTGCAAGGGTTGGGTCATGGAGGGGTGAGGGTTCTGCCTAGGCTTTCTGCCCCATAGGCCTGAGATAAGGGTTGGGCATTGGAAGGTGGTAGACCGTAGGCCCCTTAAGGGTTCCCCTCTATTGATGGGTTGAGTGACTCTTCTTATGTCTTCAATCTACGAGTATGGTTACGTTTGATTTATGGATTCTAGATGTTAAAGCTAACATATAGGAATGTGGGGGTCCCACCTAAGATCCTGCCCCACAGGCCCGAAGCAAGGGTTGGGCAATAGGAGGTGGTAGGCCTTAGGCCAATTGGACTCTATGGTTCCTCTCCTTTGATAGGATGAGTGTCTTTGGAGGTGTTGCCATGAGGGGAGTATGTGGGTACTAAGCCACTAGGCAAGAAGGATTGTGATGGACAACCTCTTGAGCTTTATTTGAAGGCTTCAGGGCAGATCCACCCATGGCACTCCTCTTCTATCTGCCTAACTGCATTTCTGATTGTGTCTTATTTGGATATCTAGATATTAATGCTAACAGATATGTTGTTACTATGGTGAATACAGGATTCACATCTAGGGTTATTGAATTAAGAGAACGTTCATTCGGAAAGAAGAAACCCTAAAACTAATCAACAAGCAAATTCTGGGGCAAGACAGGTAAGGGACATTACACGGCTACATAAGAGTATATGGCTTCTCAGGTGATCCAGTCATGCTTCCTAGATATCTAATGGATGAGGTCACATTCATGGAGTTTCTGAGGAAAGTACACAAAGTGCACACCTTTTTGCGTAACAAACACAAGCCTGCTGTTGGCGTTACAATTCGCACCTCTAGAGTGTATATTGGCAGTGGATAGCTATGCACAGTGCGTAATGATTGCTCTTCAAATGAGGAGGGGAGCTCCCCCTTTTGCTGATATGCGTGAAAAAGTAAATGATTTAAATCCTATCTTTTTGACTCAGCTGGAAGAGGCACTAAGTTAAGAAAACCAATACATTGCAGCTAAGGTTTTTCTCTGGTTTTGTAGATCTTAACTATAACTAACTTAATACTTTATTCTATCCTATTTCCTCAAGAGAAACAGAGCATGAGGACTTAGGAGCAAGGAATATTTGATGATAATCTTTAAGTCAAGATTTCCAAGGACTTGGGACACCTATCCGAGGTGTAGGCTGAAAGAAATGTTATTGGAGACAACAACAAATGACAATCTCTACTTCTAAATTCCCAAGGAGGAGGGACTCCTATCCGAGGTGTAGATATGAAACAAAGATTATTAAGCACATCATCATACGATAAAATTTATCTCTAAATTCGCAAGGAGGAGGGACTCCTATCCGAGGTGTAGATATGAAACAAGCTTATTATAAACGAATATAACCTAGGACAGGAAACTGTGTGAAGGACCTATCACACAAATAAACGATCAACGAACATTAAGGCAGATAATTTGAAGGAACGAGTGCTCAAAGATGGAGAAGATAAGACAACCCTCAAGGCTGAGATTTGACAGCTGCGGCAGTATGTTTCCAATCTCCTTCATAGTACTTCACACGCCACCTTGTTGCTTCTGCAAATTTTGGAGTCACCTGCAGATCAACATTAGCTGAGTCAATTGGTCATCTACGACAAACATATGAGAGATTGGATAGAAGAATTTGTCACCAGGGGTAGATTTATACTTGCAGAGATGTACCAATTGAGGTACAATGCCCATGATCTTCACTCAGGGATTCAGGAGTTTGAGTAGAATATAGTAGAAAGGAAACCGAGAGATGAGATCGTCATTTCCAACTTGAGGATGGCTTATGATTCAATCACTACAGAAGAACACAAGAAGAAACTTTCTGCTTGGAGAGAACAACACCTCGTCAAAGTAAAAACCTACGAAGGAATATCTATAGAGTTGGTTGGATATAGACAAAAGGTTGCTAACTCTCAAGTTCGTAAATACGTTTGTGTCACAGATCCCTTGTCAATATAAGACATGAAGATGGCACTTACTTTGATCTCGTTGAAGTACAAACAAAGTTTCAGATCCTTGTCAATGACAGTTTTGATGGTGATCCTGGTGCCTGCAAGATGAAGCATGTTGCTGCAATATCAGCAAAATTTGATGAAGCAGCTGAAAAGAGGAAAGAATTGCTAAGTCTAATTGTAGATGGTGAAGAGATGTTGGAGAAATAGTACATCATTCTGGATAGTATCAGTATTCCTGATGAAGAGGCAGTTAACGACTTTCTAGAGGATATGATATCCCAAGTTGTCAATGAGTGAACTGCCAGTTGAAGCATGCAAAGATTTCCAAGAATAGAACTCAAGTAAAGGCAGCAATTAACTTGATGCCTTTTCCAAGTTAAATTGACTATTTTCTTCTCATGCATATCTATTCTTTGGAAATATCACTGTATAGTGGGAGCTTTCCTTATTGATAGATCAATTAACTGATGTTAGCATTCCAGTTAACTGTTACTTTGTTAATTATCTTTTGTTTAATCTTACAAATAAAAGTTTGCATTTTCACAAGTCTAGTTGTTAAAAACAAGGAGATTTTAGGGTTCCATACTCCTTTGTTTATGTATAAATAAGGGCAGCCTTGCCCATTTATTTTTAACTGTTATTGTGATAACAAATTGCTGAGCTTATTTTGCCTACTTTGTTATTCATTGTCTGTTCAACTTTTGTCTATGTAATTTGGTTTATCGCATATTGTAAGCCTACTTTGCTACACTCTGCTGTCCCAGAAGTGTAATTGCCATTGGAGAATATTGGGAGAGAAAATCTTATGCCTATCTTGCTTTGGTCTATTGACTAAATAATTTTTAGTACTTTCGTCTTATGTATTTTCTTGTTTAATCTTTATTTCAGCTTACACCTCATAAGTACAATGAGTCTTCACGTGTTAGCTGGGAGCAAGTTTATTTAACTTTTGTCTTATCAATTCTTCCTTGTTTACTTCTAATTCTCAAGCTCTGAAATTACCTGAGTCATTAGAAGCGTCATTAGTTTAGGTTTAGTTGTAGTTGAAAGTTTGCGAAACCAGAGAAAACCTCAGCTACGATACAAAGTTTTAACCTCAGCTATGACACAAAGAGTTTTATAACCTTGTGCTCTCAACTGAGATAAAATGATTGGCAATTAGTTCAGTATTTCTTTTTAAGCATAATCAACAAAGAGGGAGCTTCCCCTCCTAATTTGAAGAGTAGTCTAACTATGCATAGTTGTCCATTTCCAATCCACATTGCAGAGGTGCAAATTGAAATGCCAACAATCCCAAAAAAGGGGACATTCCAATTCCTCCATTCTATTCCATAGTTTGTCATAGGGTATCGTGTCAAAGGCTTTTTTAAAGACTAGAAAAGAGCAAAAGGCCTCACCACCTTGGGTATTCCATATTTTTTCAACCAAGAACCTAAGGGTAACACCATGATCAATGCTGGAATGTTTTGGTCTAAAACTAGATTGCCCTTTAGCTCTTTTTTCCTCTTTTTCTTCCCAACTACTAATTCTGCGTTCAACCATGATTCTAGAAAGTTTCCCAAGGAGCGGATTAACCATAATAGTGCGGGAATTTGATGGATTATTGGTATCGCCGCTTTTATATAGAGGGATCACCACATTGGTCATCCAATATTCCGAGAAGCTCTTTTTAGTGACATTATTGAAGATACATTTGATATGAGGTGCAAGGACATCAATACCCCATTTTAAATCTTCTACTTGCAGCCCATCAATATCTTGTGCCTTCCCTTTTACCAATCTTTTTATGCCCTGATTTTTTATGTTCAATCGTGAAAAGTTTAGTAGTTGCATTGATTACTAGGGTCTATGTTTCTATTCTGTTCTATTATGTGATTTTGTATTTTAGACAGATTCTTCTATAGTTGTGTCAGTTTGTAATAGTGGGGGCTCTTGCTATGCTACTTTTTGCCATGCATGATTTCTACCTTTGGTGTTAGAAATTAAAAGTTTTAGCCTTTTGAAGGCACTTCCACTACACCACAAATGCATTAGCTTGAACATAGGGTTGTTTAGGACTAAACCCTTGGTCATGAATTATGAGAGTTGGTGTCAAATATTTAGAAATAACCATAGGAAATGATGATATCATTGCTAATTTACAAGTTCGAATCACTCATCTTGAACAAGCCCAAGCTACTAGTGACTCTCCTTGTAGTAGCTTAATGATGTAGTTTCCAAAATTTAGAATAAGTAGTCAAAGATCATTACCCAACATGAACATCTTTAAAAGGAAGCTCAAGCCCAACAAGAGTCTATCCAAAAATAGGTCAAAGAACATAATTTGTGGTTGTAGCTGGTCAAAGGAAAGAAGGCACCTCTTGTTGTTGAGATGGTTGTTCAAGCCAAATTTGAAGAAGAAAGGGTGTGAAAAAAAATGCATTGAGCCTCTAAGTCCATGGCCTCTCTAAGTCCATTGATCCCTTATAGGATGGTCATGCATTCCTACATGAATGGTTAGATTTGAAGGATCTCTCTCTTCACAAGAGTTGGACATTATTGGACAATATAGTTGTTATCCAATTTGACGGCGATGAAAATGGTTTAGAAAGCCTTTAAAGAAAGACGCAAATCAAAACTTTTGGTGGTAGCATTGTTGACCACCATGACATTTATCGCTGCCTTCACCGTCCCAGGAGGTTTCAAATCAGATACTGATACAAATGTTTGTTTACCGATGTTTATTATTTTTTAATATTCACATTTTAATTTTAATATTTTATTTAAAATATATAATCATTAATATTGTTGGCGTTACAACAAATTGTATGAAGGACCTATCACACAAATAAACGATCAACCAACATCATATTGAACAAAGATGAACCATTACAAGTAACATTGCATGACAAGGTGGTTCAGCAATTTGTTTATTACTAATAAAAGCTCAAAGGTGAACCGATACCAAACATAGGAATATTGCCAACAACGCAACAACTCTCTATCCTAGTGAATGGTTCGTGAACAGATACAAAAATAGCAATAATACAGGCAAGAGTTGGCTCAACATGTATGCTATAAAGCAAAATTTATTTGCAAATGAGCAAAGAGCTCTTATTTATAGACATCAAAGGTGTAGGGAACCCAAAAATCGCCTTGAGTCAACTACAGTCTCACAAGCATGCGAGAATTTATTCTCTAAGTCTAAATAAATGAAACTATACAGTTAACTGGAAAGCTACCATCAGTTAACCGAAACAAGACTAGACTAAATAGACATGTGCAACATGCACATCCTTATTGAAATGAGAGCTAACTGATAACTAACATCAGTCAACTGGATCCTAACTGAAAGTCCATCCTCCTGCGAAGATATCTCCAAGAATTTGATAGGCGTGCATGGGATCAACAATTAGAACTCAAGAAATGACGTTGAGTTAACTTTTGCTTCTGACTCTATCCTCAAAAATAACTGTAGGTTCTAATCGACCGTCTTCTACAAGCCCTCTCCATCTTTGATTGCCCTCTGACATCCTCTGACCTTTGCAGTTGCCTTGTTGAAATTGGTTGTCATTACTGAGAAGTGATCCAATTTGGACGCCATAGGATCTCCATCAAGGCTATCATGAACCCGATTCTTGAACTCAGTCTATGCAACATCAACTGGAAATTCATTGATTGGTAACTCTGGCGGCTCCACAACTAGAGTGATGGCCTTTGTTTCTTTTGCAGCTTTATGCCTTTGACGCTTTTCTCAATTCTTCTCATGGAAAAGTGTTGCATGACGAAACCACGAAGTTTGACCGTGAACACTTTGGTTGTGAGAAATGCACACGAACTCGCCGCACACACAAAATTCCAATGGTATCAACCCTCTAAATTGGCTTGGAAAGGCTATCAATTATACGAGGTATGAAACCATGTGGACTTTGAGGGACTATGCCTGTCAAATTGTCTGAATCAACCCTTTGGATGCGCTTGATGCAAAACGGTGTCAACTTTTCTTATGAAATCGTGAATTAAGACCAATCTGGTCTTGAATTCAGTTTGAGTGAACTGCATTTTGAAAAACTCGCCTGTTGACTGTAAACACGGCTATGTTCTGACAACTTTTCCGGAAAGCTAAAAATAGCTTATGACGAGGCTAAAAATAGCCTATTAATGGGCAATTTTCATGAAAAATTCCGAGATGTGGCTTTTGTAGAGAATGTAATTGTAAGCAAACCCACAATGTCAGAAATTTGAAAAAACGCCTTTTGCCTTGGAATGTAAGAGCTTTTCAGTAAAGAAGCAACAGGGGTGTAGGGGCAGCTTTTCTCAAGAAAAATTGGCATATGGGTTTTGTTGCTGTTGATGAGCTAAGGAGACCCAAAATCTTTGTTTTTAAAAAAAATGATTTTGAGGCCCGCATGCAAAGGGTTCTCAGTCGAGAACTGCAGTGGCTATATGGGCTCTGGGGGGCAATTTTTTCTCGAGAAAAACTGAAACATGGGTTTTGTAGGCAATGGATTTCTAAGCCAACCCAGATGATTCAATTTTGGAAAAAATGAGTTTTTTACCCACATGCAAAGGAATCTTTGGAAAAAAGCATAGTGCTTCAAAATGTGAAGCAGCGGTGCAATTTTCTCGAAAAAATCTAAGACATGGGTTTTGCTGTTGATGTTGAAAAATGTGAACCCAGATGATCAAATTCTGAAAACTTTGCCGTTTACTTTGACATGCGATAGAAAACCTAAGACAAGAATAAAATAATTTTAGAGATAGAAAATAGAAGTTATTCTATTTCTGAAAAGCTCACCCATGCTTGAATTGGATTTGATGAAGTTTGCATGCACTTGAACAATGAAGTTTGAAAAATATCCCCTCTGAACAATCTGGACCTGGCACTGCGAAAAACACTGAAATCTGACACCTGTAGCACCTTCAGAGATTTATCTGCTCAAGAAAGACGTGTTTTCTCTCATCTGTAATGAAGAATAATGGAGGCCTATGCCTTAATAAATAAAAAATTATCATAAAAGGCGTCACAAATGCATGCATTTGTTTTAAAATGACGCTAGCCTTCTGATTGGACCTCTAAAACCAACGACTTGCTTGTGATTGGGTCTCAAAATTGTTAACTCGTTGAGAAATATGCCCTAATTAGGGTGCCACCTCTAAAAACCTCAGTTAACTGTACATGCAAAAATAAGTCGCCCAGTTACAAGCAAAATGAAGTCTAGATGAAGTCGACTTGAAGAGTTGAACTGAAGAGTTAATTTCAGTTAACTGCTTCCACCTTTATAGGGCGCCATCTCTCTTGAGTTCAAAAACTCAAACTTTGACTTTAGGCATCACTTTCGAGACAGCCAAATTTTGAAAATTTGAATTTGAAGACCTCATCAGATTCCATGTTCGATCACTTATTCCAACTAATTGACATGTCGGATTGTCTGGCTGACAGTTTCATTGAAGAGCGGGATCAAAACTCACAAGAAACTCCTTGAGGTTGCAAACCCTAATTCTGACATCATTTTAAAGGTGATTTTGACCTTACTTCATCTCACGTTTCTTGATGTTCAACAAAACTTCAGAATTGGCAGACAAGCTCACTTCGGAGTTGACTTAATTTTGAACAAGAGTTTTTGGAGAGCACTTTTCTTAAAAAACATCATCTGGTAGCTGAAAAACATGGGCACCCCTGGATAGCAGGGGCGTGTTTCTTCCCAGAGAGCCATTTTTGCAACTGGCTAAAAATCACTTAAACTCCCGTTGCAGGCTGCTGACAAGTCCTTTGACCTGGTTGAGGTATGCAATGGAAAGCTGGAAGTGTCATAGATAGGATGAATATCTGAGATGACCAAAAAGACTATATTCCAGGCTCCAAAACCTTGGGTGCCCTTGACCACCAGGGGCGCTTTTGATATTTTTGGACATTTTTTACCATGACTAAAACCCTATGTTTGACTCCTAATTTCAACATTTGAGCAACTTAGATTCATCCGCTGACGGATGCATTGCGAAGCCAGACCAAGTTTGAGATAAACATCCTAGGTGTCATTTGATTAGAAACCTCCATTTGGTGCTTCAAAAAGATGGGCGCCCTTGGCTAAGAGGCACTCTTTTCACTCCAATGTTAGTCATTTTTCATCCCCCTCATTTCATGTTTAAACTCCAGTTTTTGGCATTAGACAGGTCCCTTGATCTTGGTATTGAATTCATCGTGAAGCTGGCAGGATGCTGAGCAAATGCCTTGAAGAAGACAACCTCCGAAAACCACATTTGGTTACCCAAAATGATGAGCGCCCCTGGTCAGCAGGGGCTCTTTAACCTTAGCGATATTTAGTTCAACCTCCGTTTTACGTGTTCATTCGCTCAATCACTGCTATTGTTTGAAAAGTCTTACGTACTCGCTAACAGATCCATTGCGAAGTTGGGCTGAAGCTGAGAAGATCATCCTGGAGATAGTCAATGTAAAAATTGACATCTGATGCTTTGAATTCTTGGGAGCCCCTGGCCTCTAGGCTCTCTTTTCTCCTCTAGTGCTAGCCATTTTTGCAACTTGCTGATTTGTAATGTCCCCATTATAGCTCAGTACAAGAGCATGTTGAGTTAGCCTATCTCTTGGACCCTTGTAGGCTGACAGGTTGGTTAGAGGGTCGGTGGCTTTATTTGGTGGGATTTGTCGCTAGCATCCTTTGAGTTCAGTGTTGGGTTCATTAAAGGCCTTGGAAGTTCAGTAATTGACAGCTTCTGACAACACGTCAATACGATGGGTTATGATCAAGATCTTAATATTTCAGTGAAATTAAAGTGTTTTTACTTTGTGATGGAATATTATAAAGTTGACTTGAGTTTATAATAAAGTAATCACTTAAATTTATTTAAGTGAAAATTAAAAACACTTTATAGAAAGGGGCGTCCATTTATTTTAACGATTGACTATTGAAAAGTGCAAAATGCATTTTAAATGTATTTTAAATATGAAGTGGCGTCACTTTAGGAATGCATTCCTTTTGGGGTCTTATAAGCAACCAAAGGAAAAATCGAACTCATCTTTTGACTATTTGATATTTTCTCTTTGGCTTTGGCTGAGCTTGGTTTCTCTGAGACAAGGGTTTGAGGAGATTTATCTTTGGAGAGCGGCAATTCTTCACAGATCTGTGATTGTGAGACTGTGAAAGATCAGTTGAATGATTGCAACAACGGGAGCTTCAATTCAGGAGTTTCTACAGTGCTTAATTGAGATTTTCTGTGTAGTAATCAGTAGTTTTCAATAAAATATAGGAGGTTTTGAGAGATTGGCGTCATTCTTCATTTGGTGGACATTCCAGCTTCATGGCCGTACCTTCCTTGCTAAGGATGTGATTTCTTCTTGAAGTGCGTGGCTCTTCTATCAAGGGTGTTTGAATTTTTGAGGAGAAACGCCTTCTTTCTTGAGGGGTTTTCATCTTCTCCTTTCGCGTCTAGCTACTATAGTCCATTTGCACAGTTTTCATTTTGTCAAATTTTGCTTAGATTTGAGTTTTATGAGCAATTTTATGAAATTTGCCCTTCTACTTCTGTCTAGAAACTTTCTCTAAAAAACTGAAAAAACACAAAAAGATAAGAAAAACTATAGGGGTTTCAGAAGGAGCTAGTTTGGCTCACCACAATAGTATTAGAGTTCTATTCTTGCGAGCCTTTAGGGTTTTAAACACATATGCGGCCTCACCAAGGGAGATTCAATAGGTATTATTCACGCAGAAGGCCTGGAAATCAGTGTGATACATTTGAGGAGTTTGAATTTGATAACCAGTTCGAAGATATTCGTTTTGATACCATGGGAGACAAAAATGATAGAGATCCACTCAGGAATCAGGTTAATAATGATGAAGTGGAAGCAAGAAACGTCATGAGAGGACTGGTGACAGGACATGAACAGGTGGCTAACGTGTTGCAAGAGCTCACTGGAGCAATTCAACAACTATCCCTTCCTAGACGTCAGAACTTTTCCCAAGATGACAATACCAGTGTCGATGGTCAATCACGCATCAGGGTGACTCCAACACGTACATATGATAGGCCCACTTGCCCCACATTTGTCAGGAATGAGGCTAATGAGGAGGACGCAATTGAGGAGGGTGGAGAGATAAACTTTGCAAATAACATCATGGCTATGCATGATGAGTGGGATGCTTTGCCTCCGAGAGTTAAGGATCACCTTTGCTTCGACAGACTCATGAGCTAGAAGAGGGAACATGCCAGGAAAAGGGTAGACAACAGGCCCTGAAACAAGAATTATAATCTTAAACAGGTTACCAACAAACGCACCTTAACCAATTTTGATGGTAGTGGCAGAGTCACAACACATGCATGGGTGAGTAAACTGGATACTTTCCTGACATTACATCCTATGGCAGAAGAGGATGCCATACGGTTCGCAGCTCTTCTCTTGGATGGCGTTGCTTATGATTGGTGGCACCATGGCATGGTCACACTGCAGCATGATAAGATCACTACCTATCAGGAGTTCACTGATAGATTGGTTGAGAGGTTTGATAAACGTGATCCAAAACTTTACTTCAAGGATTTGGCTTAGCTTAAGTAGTTGGGCAGTTTAGAGTCATATATTGGAGAGTTTCAAAAACTCTCAGGCATGCTAATCGGGATTTCAGAGAGAAGGCTGGTTAGTCTCTTTGTTGAAGGGCTGTATGAGCCTATGAAAGGTTGGATCAAGGCATTCGATCCACCTACCTTGCAGGAGGCTGTGAGGAAAGCTCGTAGCATGGAACTTACTGCTCCTCGTGGTAAGACCAACGCAGAATCATCTTCATCTTCTCATGATAGCAAATCTGATCCGAAAAGAATAGAGGATGTGGAGCGAAAGAAAAAATTTGCAGCTCCTTTAGATCGTGAAACTATCAATGACTTACGAAGAAGGAAGCTTTGCTTTTATTGCAAAGGACCTTATGACATAAACCATGATTGTCCACTCAAGCCTAAGGGTAATAACAGACGAATGGAGTGGTTTTATGAGGATGAAGACATGACTGTAATAACAGATCAACAAGCTGTTACGCAAGAGAATGAGGCTGGAAAGCTTCTACACAGTTGGGACACGATGCTATTTTGACCCCGTTAGCATTATCTGCCAACACACACAAGGATTCATCATTTAGAATCAAGGGATCAGTGGATGGTCAACGATGTGTTGCTATGTTAGACACAGGAGCCACACATAATTTCATTGATGAGGAGTTTGTTAATAGGTGCAAATTCCAGACAGAGGATTTTGTTGGACTCCGTGTTCGAGTTGCAGATGGTTATACTCTTACCTGCTCTACACGGATTTGCAATCTCACACTTATGTTAGGTGACTATCCGTTACAAGCACACTTTTATGTAGTCAACATGGGTGACATGGAGATAGTATTGGGTATGAGGTGGCTCTAGGACGTTGGTGAGTTCACCCTCAATACACAAAAGATGGAAATGAAATTTGAGGTACAGTGCATGAAATATGTGTTGAGGGGACTGGAAGAGGGGAGTTTGCGCTCGTTTTCTCTTACTAGAGCGAAGAGCGATATGATTCAGGAGGGGTGTGACACAATTCATGACTCTGGTAGTTCAGAGGGATGCAGTTTTGATCAACATTGTGGTATAGTTCACTTGGTGAACAATCCTTTGTTTGAGGCGGATGCTATAGTACCTTACAATAATCCGCTCTACGAGGTTGGTGCTGATCACACTCTTGAGATGAGTGAACATGGTGTCTGGAATCCTATCAGTGTACTAGGACTTTAGACAGGGCTCGCTGAGGAGACTTTTGGTGTGTACATGGTGAGGTGTGCATATAGTTTTTCTTTTGACCCTCATGTACATGATATTTGGCGGATGCACCATTTAGTTGCGCATGGATTAGATGATTTGTATGACAGCTTATCCTGCGTATGGTTTGGAAGCAAGTAGTGTCAGTTTTCAGAGTTGCTTCCAAGTAACTCCCATGTTCTTGCGACACCTGCGATTGAGTATGATTCAGTTTGGCAGGTCTTAGTGATGGTGTTGTAGGAATGGATTGGGCACATTTCACAGTTCTACCTATGGGATCTTGGTGGGTCAAGTGGATTTGTGGCTTTGAGTTTTTCGATGAGAGATTGCTTGCTGTAATGTCCCTTATCCAGTTCGCCCTAGAATTTGCTTGTAGATTAGGTTTAGGGTTTCTTCTTTCCAATTTTTAATGAAATAATCCTCGTTTGAAATTTGCATTCACCATATTAACAACATTTCCACATACACATATCTGTTAGCATTAATATCTAGATATCCAAAATATAAGCATAATCATAAATGCAATTTAACAAGCAAGAGGAGTGCCTTGTATGGATCCGCCCTGAAGCCTTTGTGTTGGGCATGGGAGGTTGCCTCTCACAATCCTCCTTTGCCAACGGCTTAGTCCCTGCATTCTCCATACATGACAGTACCTCAGAAGACACTTGTCCTATTAGGACAAGGTGAAGTCCTACGATCCAAGGGCCTACGACCTACCACCCCTATAATAGTGTAGTTTCCTACGGTGGGACCCCCACCTCTCTATGTCTAACCCGTTTCTCGGGCCTACGAACATGAGAGGGGGGTTTTTAGGCTATCCACTTGGACTCTACTTGACTTGCCTAAGAGGGTAACAATCACGAAGAAGACAATCTTTACATAAACATATTAAATGTATTTATCCTTATACTATTCCTGACATTTAGGAAAACTTGTAAGACAAGTGGACAAGTAAGTACATTCCTATGTTATACTCGTGATGTGAATGCATCAAGAACATAAAGACATTATTCATGCAAGTTTTGGTAATACATTTCCTTATGTGATTGCTCCTATCATGTTACACATGCACTAAGATGAATTCCTGACAATCAGAGAAGTCTGATATCCAAGAGTAAGCAATGATTTTCTGTCTAACGCAAATCAGAAGTATCTAGATGGCCTAGCTCTACCATAAATCATTAATGTACGCAAGAGAGTCTGGAGAGGCCATTATGTTCTATATCCACATAGATGTCATCCCATTGGAATGACGCATTTCATGTTTTGTTTCTATATTTCTATTCTTCCGGCCAGAGAGGTAAGTTACATTGCATAAGAGAAAACGTATGGGACGGCTCATCATTATGTTGATTAAAAAAACCTAAATATAAGGCTAAGTGAGTGTTCTCAATTTGTTTCTATAATTTTGTTCTTGGGCAGAGAGGTGAAATAATAATGCAGAAGAGAAGTCATATGAGTGAATTCCTTAAATTATTATCATATGTGTATACTCCCAATAGTCTATGCAATGAGGCCAATTACAATACAATCAATGAGTCTAACAACACCAATGATCAAATTAGCAATATCAGTTTCTTATATTCAAAATATGCTAAATATTATTGCTAAGTGAATACATCACCTGATCTGATGTGTCCTCCCATGTCTCTTTATTCCTTAATCGGCTTCCTTCAATCTTACATTTGATTGACCATAGGATAAAAAATATACAAATAAATATTAAAGTATTCATTTTTATATTAAAATCGTAATTACTTATAAGGCTCAATAATTGCTGCAAGCATCATTATTGTTGCATTGCATAATCGTATATAAGATATATATATATATATATATATATATATATATATATATATATATATATATATATATATAATTATTCCCTTATTTATATAGATTTATATATCTATATATAATTATTTATTTATATTCATTGGTATTCATGCATTAATTGTTCTTACTTATATTGATTGGTACTCATATATACATTTATATAATTATTCTTCATTTATATTCTACTCTTATCTCCCAATAATGTTATGCAGATATCTCATTATTTATTTCCTTATTTCTATTTTCAGATCACACTCTCTTCTTCTTCCCTTTTATGCTTCCATTCTTTTGCTTATATATCTCATCGTGCCTATTAAGGAATAGAGGTGACCCTTATGAAAAATGGGGGTTATTCAAAAGTCATCACTTTTCATGTTCTTGATTTTAATATGTTAATATATTTATTTTCATATTAGTTTTACATACTTTTTGATATTTATAATATCATATTATAATGTTTATAATTATAATAATAATAATATCCAAGTTTGTAATATTTATATTGTTATTTATTTAATTTACTTATTTTTAATATATGTTTGTTCATTTTATGACATTTATAATATGATTTTAATTAATATTATTAATGATAATTACAATTATAGTGATATTTGTTGTTTAGTTTGTGAAAGATTAGTTCCTTGATAATATTTCGGATTCTAATAACGATAATTATAAAGTTATCTTGATAATTATAATTATAATAATTTGAATGGCAATTGCTTGTATTTGTATTTTGATAAATATTTGGTTTGGTTATTTGTTTTTCAATATCTCAGATTTAGCTTTACCATTTCAGGGACATGACACTTGCGGACAAGCAATTTTGGGGAGGGCGGATTGTAATGTCCCCATTATAGCTCAGTTCAGGAGCATGTTGAGTTAGCCTATCTCTTGGACCCTTGTAGGCTGACAGGTTGGTTAGAGGGTCGGTGGCTTTATTTGGTGTGATTTGTCGCTACCATCTTTTGAGTTTAGTGTTGGGTTCAGTACAGGCCTTGACAGTTCAGTGATTGACAGCTTCTGACAGCACGTCAATACGATGGGTTATGAGCAAGATATTAATATTTCGGTGAAATTAAAGTGTTTTTACTTTATGTGATGGAATATTATAAAGTTGGCTTGAGTTTATAATAAAGTAATCACTTAAATTTATTTAAGTGAAAATTAAAAACACTTTATAAAAAGGGCCGCCCATTAATTTTAATGATTGACTATTGAAAAGTGCAAAATACATTTTAAATGTATTTTAAATGAGAAGTGGCGTCACTTTTAGGAATGCGTGCCTTTTGGGGTCTTATAAGCAACCGAAGGAAAAATCAAACTCATCTTTTGACTATTTGATATTTTCTCTTTGGCTTTGGCTGAGCTTGGTTTCTCTGAGACAAGGGTTTGAGGAGATTTATCTTTGGAGAGTGGCAATTCTTCACAGATCTGTGATTGTGAGACTATGAAAGATCAATTGAATGATCGCAACAACGAGAGCTTCAATTCATGAGTTTCTACAGTGCTTAATCATGATTTTCCATGCAGTAATCAGTAGTTTTCAATAAAATACAGGTGGTTTTGAGAGATTGGCATCATTCTTCATTTGGTGGACATTTTAGTGTCGTGGCCGTACCTTCCTTGCTGAGGACATGATTTCTTCTTGAAGTGCATGGCTCTTCTATCAAGGGCGTTTGAATTTTTGAGGAGAAACGCCTTCTTTCTTGAGGGGTTTTCATCTTCTCTTTTCGCGTCTAGCTACTATAGTCCATTTGCCACAGTTTTCAAGCCGAAGATTTCATTTTGTGGCCTTCTACACTGGAATTTATCAATTTTCATCATTCTTGGCTGGCAAACTGGAATATTTTCTTAATTAAATAATTTGGAGCATTTCGGGTATGTCTATCATATGTAATCTCTTTGTTACGGTTATTTAATACCTTCTGCACTTTCATTTTGTCAATTTTTGCTCAGATTTGAGTTTTATGAGCAATTTTATGAAATCCGCCCTTCTACTTCTGTCTAGAAACTCTCTAAAAAACTAAAAAAACACAAAAAGATAAGCAAAACTATAGCGGTTTCAGAAGTAGCTAGTTGGGCTCATCACATGATTCCTCATTCAATCTCTAGTTTCAGGTGCTAGGCAAATCTTCTGGATTGGCTAGTAGGCTCATCACAAAGCTGGCAAGATTTCGGAGAAGACTCCTTGGAAGTGACAAACCTCAAAAAGTTGATTTGAGCCTTTGAAACCTTGGGAGCCCTTGGTCAACAGGCTCTCTTTTTTTGTTTCCTTTCCAAACTTTGAAATATTTTGATGATTTTCACTGCTTCGAAAAACCCCTCCGTCTCGAAGCATCATTTTGAATATTTCTTGCCTTAGAATCATCGCTGGAGCATTTTAAGCTTAGATTTCAACACTTGGTACCTGGCCATCTGTCATTGTTGACCTTAGAGATCCTAACTTTTTACTTCAAAAAGTGAAAACTACCCACCAGACTTAAACTGAGTTTTGCCTGAATGTGACTTTCACCATTGTGATCATGAAGCAAAATAAGCCAATTAAAACAATTTTCATTCAATTCTGACAAGTTTCAAATTTTAGGGTTTTTTGACCTAAAAATAGGGGTGCAGAAACCCTAATTTTCAATTTTTTCAAATTTTTCCAATATCTTCTTGGCATCACGCTAACTCAAAGCCCATACTTGATTTGCCCAAAAACTATGTTTTGACATCACTTTTTACTAGGTTTAAACCATTTTAAGCAAAATGCCTTAATGAAGCAAAAAATTTGGTTTGGGTACAACATTAGGGTTTGTTTGGTGACCATGTTGAATACCTACGGCATAGGAGATTCCAAGAATCTCTGAGTTTTTGTAGACCAGTGACTTAACATTTAGGCATCAGAGTCGGGACTTTCTTCCTAATCACCTAATACTTCGACTTTTCCTAAAAATCACCTAAACAAGACTACCTAAATCACCTAAAACATGACATATCTTTACGGAATGGGGAAACACATAATGACATAATGGAAAGGCATAAATAAATTACTTAAAGAAAATTCACTCCAACCTCGAATAGATGAAGTGCTTTGGATAATTTTCGTTGCATGGTAGTGAGAAGAGCCTCCCATTGATGTCGTTTTTCCTTGAAAGGCTTTCCTTCTCTTCTGATGGGCATTGCAGGAGGCAATCCTTTTGGAATGAAGATTCTCAAGTATTCATACACCCAAACAAAGGTATTTTGAAAAAAGTTAGAAAATGATGCAAATGGGAAAGGTGATACCCCTGAGGCATTAGTTTTGTTGTTGTCCATCGTCGAGATGTTGATTTCTTCAAATCAATCAATCGAGTTCCAAACTCGATTTCTGTAATGCCGTAGGTGATCTTTGTTGACCTAAAAATATCCTTTGATTGGCTTGTCGATCAGCTCTACATCACCTTTAACACATAGGAGTTTGATTCTCATGTCTTCGGCATCTCTGAGGCTTAACAAAAGCACCTCTTTCTCAGCTTTAGTGAATTCCAATTGCACGGATGGGTGCAACTGTCCTTTAGGGGAGATGATCAATTCCCTTGCTTTTGAAATTGTATTTAAACAATCTCCATCGAACTCTATTATCCATGACTTTGTATCCTCTATCGATCTCTTTTTAGAACAAGCAATGTTCTGGTCTTCAATTTCTATCTCTGGCAGAGTCACACAATTACCAAGACCCGTTTCAGGCTTTGCTTTTGCTGGAATAGATGACTTGAGCACAAACTACTTCTTTGCAACTTTGAGAATCTGATTTAGTTTTTCTAGATGATCTTGAAGATATTCTAGTTGAGAGATTTGTACCTTGGTCTTCATCATGGAAGCCACGATGTCAAAATTTGCTGAAGACGTCTCTTGAAGAACTAGCATAGTGTTCTCCTATGAAGATTTGGGATTGGAAGTGGAAAGCACTTCTTTTCCCTTTTCGTTTGATTTCCGCCTTTCTTCTTCTTCTTTTTGTGCTGAGCATGTGTGAACATAGGAGGAGCGTGCTGACGGTATTCTTCTTCTTGTTCTTGATTTACGGGTTCTTTATCAAAGTATCCCACAACGGAGTTGCCATCGAAGTTGTCCGTTTGTGGTGAAACAACATTCGAATTTGGTGTTGGTACAAAACTAGAACTAGGAACAGCTTCAGTGTATCCGATGATTTGGATCATTCTCAGATTCTCCGGACATGTAGATCTGCTATGTGCATTAGTGTCATGAAAACAACAAAATATTGCATGGTGTGCAACTTCAATCATTGGTCTTGATGGAGATGTTGGCAATTGTGGCTGAAGATTGTCTGTCTTTGGTTGGTACGGTTGCTGAATTAGAGATCTGATAGAATCTATCTTCATCAGGTCGGAAGTGATCATATTGTCCTCCAACTTGATGGCGTGTTCTTGCGCACTCTTCAACTCTGTCCCTTTTGTTGTCTTGAGGAAGAAGGCTATCTCTAATGGAAGAGCATTTATGTAACACCTTATCAGAATCTCCAGTGATGGATCGAGTGTAGAAGAAATTCTTGTAACAAGATAATTAAATCTTGCTACAAAATCCCTAATGTGTTCGTTATGCTCCATCTTTGAATTTGTAAGTTGGGCAAACAATAGGTGACTGTCTTTAGCGGGCTTGAATCTCGCCAGAAACTTCTCGCCCATAGTTGCCTAGCTTGTGATATTGCCTGGCGCTAGGTGATTGAGCCAGTTGGCAACATTTCCCGCAAGAGTCTCGACAAACAGAGGCACCGCAATGTCTTCATATGCTACGTGCAAGACGACGCAAGCCATTGTGAACACAAAAATATGATCCTCCGGGTGTTGAGTTCCATCGTAGTGAAATCGGGGAAAGTGCTTCCTTGTCCCTTTAGGTAACTCATGGTTTGCTTGAAAAGCCAAAGGTTCAATGTTATTACCCCAAGGTAATGGGGGTGGACGTCTCCTGCATTGTTGTTATCATCCATTGCTTCTGTGTGGATCATGCAATCGGATGCCAGAGTGTCATTCCTGTGAAATAAAAGCGTTTAACTTTTCTTGAAGTTTTCTTGCCTCGTGCCCCACGGTGGGCGCCGGAAAATTGTTGGTGTTACAATTCACACCTCTGGATGCATATTGGCAAACGAACAACTATGCACAATGCGTAATGACTTCTCTTCAAATTATGAGG
Organism: Sequoiadendron giganteum; assembly: GCA_007115665.2. Taxonomy (NCBI): domain Eukaryota; kingdom Viridiplantae; phylum Streptophyta; class Pinopsida; order Cupressales; family Cupressaceae; genus Sequoiadendron; species Sequoiadendron giganteum. Next base: position 508,857,909 of record CM021102.1, read on the forward strand.
GGAAGCTCCCTCTTTTGCTGATATGCGTTAAAAAGTAAATGACCTAAATCCTATCTTTTTGACTTAGCTGGAAGAGGCACAAGGTTAAGGAAACCAAGAAAGTTGCAACTAAGGTTTTTTTTGGTTTTGCAGATCTTAACTACAACTAACTAAATGCTTTTAATCTATCCTATTCCTCAAGAGTAATAGAGCATGAGGACTTAGGAGCAGGGAATATTTGGACGATAATCTTTAAGTCAGGATTCCCAAGGAGGAGACGACTCCTATCCGAGGTGTTGGCTGAAAGAAAGGTTATTAGCAACAACATCAAACAACAATCTTCACTTCTAAATTCCCAAGGAGACGACTCCTATCCGAGGTGTAGAGATGGAGCAAAGATCAGTAATCACAACACAGTACGATAAACCTACTTTTAAATTCCCAAGGAGCAGGGAATATTTGGACGATAATCTTTAAGTCAGGATTCCCAAGGAGGAGACGACTCCTATCCGAGGTGTTGGCTGAAAGAAAGGTTATTAGCAACAACATCAAACAACAATCTTCACTTCTAAATTCCCGAGGAGACGACTCCTATCCGAGGTGTAGAGATGGAGCAAAGATCAATAATCACAACACAGTACAATAAACCTACTTTTAAATTCCCAAGGAGGAGACGACTCCTAACCGAGGTGTAGATATGTAACAAATTTATTAATCACAAATATGACCGAAAACAAATTGTATGAAGGACCTATCACGCAAATAAACGATCAACCAGCATCATATTGAACAAAGATGAACCATTACAAGTAACATTGCACGGCAAGGTGGCTCAACAATTTATTAATTACTAATAAAAGCTCAAAGGTGAACCGACATAGAACATAGGAATATTGCCAACAACATAGCAACTCTCTATCCCAATGAATGGTTCATGAATAGATACACAAATAGCAATATTACAAGCAAGAGTTGGCTCAACATGTATTGCTATCAAGCAAAAGTTATTTACAAATGAGCAAAGAACTCTTATTTATAAACATCAAAGGTGTAGGGAACCCTAAAATCACCTTGAGTCAACTACAGTCTCGCAAACATGCGAAAATTTATTCTGTCTAAATAAATGAAACTATACAGTTAACTGGAAAGCTACCATCAGTTAACCGAAACAAGACTAGACTAAATGGACATGTGCAACATGCACGTCCTTATTGAAAGGAGAGCTAACTGATAACTAACATCAGTCAATTGGATCTTAACTGAAAGTCCATCCTCATGCGAAGATATCTCTAAGAATGAGATAGGCGTGCATGAGATCAGCAATTAGAACTCAAGAAATGACGTTGAGTTAACTGTTGCTTCTGACTCTATCCTCAAAAATAACTGCAGGTTCTAACTGGCTGTCTTCTACAAGCCCTCTCCATCTTTGATCGCCCTCTGACATCCTCTGACCTCTGCAGTTGCCTTGTTGAAATTGGTTGTCATGACTGAGAAGTGATCTAATTTGGTCGCCACAGGATCTCCATCAACGTTACCACGACCCAGATTTTGGAACTCAGTCTGTGCAATATCAACTGCCAATTCACTAATTGGTAACTTTGGTGGCTCCACAACTGGAGTGATGGCTGTTGCTTCTATTGCAGCTTTATGCCTCTGATGCTTTTCTCGATTCTTCTCATGGAAAAGTGTTGCATGATGAAACCATGAAGTTTGGCCGCAACCGCAAACACTCTGGTTGTGAGAAATGCACACGAACTCGCCACACATGCAAAATTCCAATGGTATCAACCCTCTAAACTGGCCTGGGAAGGCTATCAGCTATACATGGTATGAAACCATGTGGACTTAGAGTGACTTTGCCTATCAAATTGTTTGAATCAACCCTCTAGATGCGCTTGATGGAAAAGGGTGTCAAACTTTTCTTATGAAATTGTGAATTAAGACCAATTTGGTCTTGAATTCAATTTGAGTGAACTGCATTTTGAAAAACTCACCTGCTGATTATAAAGATGACTATGTTTTGACAACTTTTCTGAAAAGCTAAAAATAGCCTATTAACGGACAATTTTCATGAAAAATTCCGAGACGTGGATTTTGTAGAGAAAATAATTCTAAGCAAATCCACAACGTCAGAAATTCGAAAAAACGACTTTTGCCTTGGCATGCAAGAGCTTTTCGGTAAAGAAGCAGTAAGGTGTAAGGGCACCAGGGGCAATTTTTCTGTAGAAAAACTGGCATATGGGTTTTGTTGCTGTTGATGAGCTAAGAAGACCCAAAATCTTCATTTTTAAAAATTTGGGTTTTAGGCCTGCATGCAAAGGGTTTTCAGTTGAGAACTGCAGTGGCTGTAGGGGCTCTCTAACATGGGTTATGTAGGCAATGGAATTCTAAGCCAACCCAAGTGATTCAATTTTGGAAAAATTGAGTCTTTTACCCACATGCAAAGGAATCTTTGGAAAAAAACACAGTGCTTCAAAATGTGAAGCAGCGAGGCAATTTTCTCGAGAAATTCTATGACATGGGTTTTGCTGATGATGTTGAAAAATGTGAACCCAGGTGATCAGATTCTGAAAACTTTGTCGTTTACCTTTATAGGGTGCCACCTCTCTTGAGTTCAAAAAGTCAAACTTTGACTTTAGGTGTCACTTTCCAGACAACCAAATTTTTCGAGAATTTGAATTTGAAAACCTCACCGGAGTCCATGTTATATCACTAATTCCGCTTGACCCACATGTTAGATTGACAGGCTGACATTTTCATTGAAGAGCGAGATCAAAATTGACAAGAAACTCCTTGAGGTTGCAAACCCTAATTCTGCCATCTAAGGCTTCAAAATTCAGGGTGCCTCTGGCTTCTAGGGGGGCCCTTTTGGCTTTAGACTTAGAAATTTTTTCATGCGTTTTCATCATTTTAAAGGTGATTTTGACCTTCATCTCGCATTTCTCGGCGTTAGACAAAACTTTAGAACTGGCTAACAAGCTCACTATGGAGTTGTTGAATTCTGAACAAGAGCTCTTGGAGAGCACTTCTTTTTAAAAACATCATCTGGCAATTGAAAAACATGGGTGCGCCTGGCTAGTAGGGGTGCTTTTCTTCCCAGAAAGCCATTTTTGCAACTAGCTAAAAATCACTTAAACTCCCATTGCAGGCTGCTGCCAAGTCCACTGACCTGGCTGAGGTATGCAAAGGAAAGTTCGAAGCGTCATAGATAGGATGAATATTTGAGATGACCAAAAAGATTGCATTTGAGGCTCCAAAACCTAGGGCGCCCCTGACCTCTAGCGGCGCTTTTGCTATTTCTGGACGTTTTCGACCATGACTAAAACCCTATGTTTGACTCCTGATTCCAACATTAGAGCAACTCGGATTCATCCGCTGACGGATGCATTGCGAAGCCAGACCAAGTTTGAGACAAACATCCTAGGGGTCATTTGATCAGAAACCTCCATCTGGTGCTTCAGAAAGATGGGTGCCCTTGGCTAAGAGGCTCGCTTTTCACTCCAGTATGTCATTTTTCATCTACCTCATTTCGTGTTCAAACTCCAGTTTCGGGCCTTAGATAGGTCCCGTGATCTTGCTATTGAATTCATCGCGATGCTGGTAGGATGTTGAGCAGATGCCTTGAAGAAGACAACCTCCAAAAACCACATATGGTTACCCAAAATGATGAACGCCCCTGGTCAGTAGAGGCTCTTTAACCTTAGCAATCTTTAGTTCAACCTCCGTTTTACGTGTTCATTCGCTCAACCGCTGTTGTCGTTTGATATGTCCTACAAATTGGCTAACATATCCATTGCGAAGCTGGGTTGAAGTTGAGAATATCATCCTGGAGATAGTCAATGCAAAAATTGACATCTGATGCCTTGAATTCTTGGGAGTCCTTGGCCTCCAGGCACTCTTTTCTCCTTTAGTGTTAGCCATTTTTGCAACTTGTTGATTCCTCATTCAATCTCTGGTTTTAGGTGCTATTTCAAATCTTCTGGATTGGTTGGTAGGCTCATCGTGAAGCTGGCAGGATTCCGGAGAAGACTTCTTGGAGGTGACTAACCTTGAAAAGTTGATCTGAGCCTTTGAAACCTTGGGAGCCCTTGGCCAACAGGCGCTCTTTTTTTGTTTCCTTTCTAGACAAAAATTGTTTGATGATTTTCACTGCTTAGAAAAACCCCTCCGTCGTGAAGCATCATTTTGAACATTTCTTGCCATAGAATCTCCGTTGGAGCGTTTTAAGCTTAGATTTTGACATCTGGTACCTGGCCATCTATCATTGTTGACCTCAGAGATCCTAACTTTCCACTTGAAAAAGCGAAAACTACCCACTAGACTTAACTGAGTTTTAATTGAATCTGACTTCACAATCACGATCGTGAAGCAAAATAAGCCAATCAAAACAATTTTTCAGTCAATTCTGACAAGTTTCAATTTTTAGGGTTTTCTGGACCTAAAAATAGGGGTGCAGAAACCCTAATTTTCAATTTTTTCAAATTTTGCTAGTATCTTCCAGGGATCACACTAACTCAAAGCCCATACTTGATTTGCCCAAAAACTATGTTTTGACATCATGTTTTACAAGGTTTAAACCATTTTAAGCAAAATGTCTTAATGAAGCAAAAAATTTGGTTTGGGTACAACAAATATATTTAGTTTTTTTAAATATATTAGTGAATATTAATATGTTATAATTATAATCACATTAATATTAATATTTAAATATTTTATTTAAAATATATAATTATGAATTTATTTAATGTATTTAAATCTTTTATCTATATTATTGAGTATTAATATGTTTAATTATAGTCACATTAATATTAGTATTTAAATATTTCATTTAAAATACATAATTATTAATATATTAATGTTTTAAAATATATTAATTAATATTGTACAAGGTTTATAAATTATTACTTTTACATATTTTTTGTACTAACGAACCGAAAATGAACGAAACCCCCCCAAAATTTTTTTAGTTGAACCCACTAACCCGAACCTGAACCTGAACCAGTACTTGAATCAACAACTTTGTGTTATTTTGTTTATCTTTGTTTTTGTTCTCCCCTTTGTTTGGCCTTTCTTGGTTTTTCTTCTTAGGACTTTCTATCATAAGTTAATGTACTCTTGAGTCCCATAGACCTATTTTTGGTCATCTATGGACATTAATATAATAATATAGTTTCTCCCGCTGCTTCTTTCTACTGGACTTGTACTCCTTCAATCACTTAAGGCTTCCACACTTATAGGATTTCTTGTGGTCTTCTTTTTTCTGCTTTTCCTTGTTGTTTTTGTTTATCTGTATCTTCTCCTCCTTGGAGCTGATTTTTGTCTTGAGTGAGTGAAAGTGAGAGCTAGTTAGTGAGAAATTGGGCAATAGAGGGCAGTGGCTATCTTTTCATCTAGGTGATTTTGTTTTGTATTTTCACTTTAAGGGGTGTTGGACATTTCTGTGTGACGAATCCTGACCAATACTTGGGCCGTTTAGTGCTTGGATGAACTCACCATGTCTGTGATTTCTATACCATCTGGGTCCATAAATCTGCATATCAAGGCTTTCTAATTGAGAGCTTACATATGTCACTATACTTCTCTTATAATTTGAGCTTTCATCTTGCTGCTATCCTAGCCCTGTTTTCTGTTATTTTAAACTTTAATAATTTCATCCTTTCATGTATTCTGTAAGTCAAAATCTTTGTAAATTGGAATGAGTGTTCTCCCACTTAAAAAATTAGTAATAAGAGTAGTAATGTAGAGATCAGAACCCCAATATAACAACTATTGTGACTGAAAATAAGCAGCTTGGAGAGCTTTTGATTAGAAAACCCAGCATAGAGTCTGTGTGATTGTGTACATGTTGCAGTCTCTTTTAAATGATGCCAAATTTTTTTATTTTTTTTTGCATTTAAATGATAAAAACCTTATTTAAACTAGGAGCATCATGTTTTGAAAATTTTATAGGTTAGGCTGTGCATACATTAAATCATATTTATGCAATGCATGCTATTTTTTTTTAATCTTTTGAAGCCTATTAATATGCAGAGCTGTGGAGGGGAAACAAAGAAAAACGAATATCATTGTGAATCCATTGTTGTTGATAGATATTAATTTGTACATGTGAGCGTGAAATGAGTTTCAATATAAAATTTAAGGTTTACCTAACTTCCATGTAGTTATGCATTCAATTTTGTGCAATCTTTACCTATTATATTTGAAGGTTTTTTATAGCAAATCTATACTTCTTAGAAAGATTGTTATTTTTTCTATTGTTTTGTGTCCCAGCATAATCACTTATTTAAAGTCTAAGAGTGCATGTTGTTAACACTTTATTTCATCCTTTAGATTGATGCTTAAGCAGCTAGTATTTACTCTACTATGTTTTGGAAATATCTAGCACTGAATGTATGCACTGTTGGCATTTATGAAATAATCCTTTTTCTAAAACAAAAGTATGAAGTATTTGATGTTATTTTCTGTGTATTGTGAATTACTAATTATGATTTACATTTCACTAATTATGATGCACATTTTACAGTTTTGGGCATGGAATTTTCCTCAGTTGTTTTAAAAGCATAGTTGGTGAAAATATTAGTATTTAATTTAGAATTTGATATATTTTACAGGTTGGTCGAGGACATGGGGAGAAGAACACTTTGGAAATGGGTACACATTTAGTTACCTAATTTTATATACGCCTACTTATGTCCATAGTCCGTCATGTTTTTTCTCCCTCTATATTAAGTGGGGTTTCATGTGTATTTTGTATATGTTCAAGGGTTGATCTGCATTTTGGTGGTTGTTTGATCCCAGCCCCGGAACACTGTTTTGGCTGTTTCTAGCTAGACTGTCCAATGTGAATAATTTGGCTATTTGTAGGTTGTTCTGAAATAGCCCAGAAAGGATCTTCATTTCTAAATTTGCATCTCTTGTTCTGGGAAACGGGTTTCAGCATCATCCCATGGCTCTTTGGAGGTATCACATCAGCAAAATACTAGTGAGATCTTATCGAAATTGGCAGTGCTTTGGGGCCAAAGGGTGGTGAAAGTTGACAAGTGCCATATATATAACTGAGTGAAAATAGAGGCACGAGGCATTAGAGGTTCGACTTCACAATCTACTTCAGGTAGAACCTCCAATGCATTTGTGGTAAGATCTTTGAATCTTTGGTCCCATCCACTATCTGTGAGTACAGATATCTCAAAAAGAGGCACAAAAGCTAACCAGCTACATCTTCTGCAGGAGGACAAAGTTGAGCTAGATGAATTGGAAGTGGTGGTGAGGGATATTCTATTATTTAGTCCTGATCACTTTAGTCCTGATCACTTCATCCAACCATAAGAGGTAAATGTTCATCTTAAAGAAAACCATTATCAATGGCTGGAGGAATCGAAGGTGATGATCAGCCCCCTAGCAGTATTAATAATAAGAGATAAAATATAGAAGATGAAGATCAGTGAGGAATTGAGAAAAGGCAAGAGAGAGAGAGAGAGCTGATGTTCCTTAGTTTTTTTATCTGTGTGTGAGAGAGAGAGAGAGAGCTGATGTTCCTTATTTTTTTAATCTGTGACTCTTGGTCAATCCCCACTTACAGACAACCTTTATTCCTCTGTGAGCCACTACCAGTGGGAGCCTTAAAGCTGAAACTTGATTGGGCATGCAAACCCAAAATGTTATTACTTCAAAGTTCAAAGGCCCTTCAGGACCAACATTTTCCCCAATTCCAAGCACTCTTGGATCAATCAAGCAGTCGTGCATGGCCCCAATGTTTGAATATAAGGCTACTTTGCAAAGAGAATGTGGCACAAAAAATAGACAAAGAAGGATATGATGAGGACTTTGGCCACTTCAGATCATGCAACTGTGAGGATATGGCTTACTTCTACCCAGAAAAAAGACATGATCAGACATGTACATGTTGTGCCCAGAGTTGTCAAATTTGAGAATCATGCAACCTAGCAACTATCAACCTAAGTTACCGGTTCGGGTTTGGGTTTGGGTTCAGGTTCAGGTTCGGGTTCGGGGGTTCGGTTCGTAGGTTTTGCTAAATTTTTTGGGGCGTGGGTTCAGTTCGTTTTGGGTTCGTTAGTATAAAAAACATGTAAATATCTATGTTACACGGGGACGCGTCCCCCCCTCCAAACCCTATGTCCCCGTCCCCTGTAGTGTTTCGGGGACGGGGGGACAGCAGGGGACGTCCCCCAGGCGTCCCCCTTGATTTTTGAAAACTGGGAAACGGCAGGAAACGCGTCCCCAAAAAAGGGGACGGCTGGAAAATAAAAGGGGGCGCCTAGGCATCCCCGAAATGGCTAGGGGACGGCTGGGAGTCCCCCAACCGTATTGGGGATGCCCGGGCGTCCCCCTTTCGTCAAAGTAAAAAAAGTTTTGATTTTTGGCAAATTAAATAAAAATTGCTTGATAAATATTAAATATTTCATCATATTTGATAAAACATTTAATTTTTAAACAAGCTATTTAATTTTATTGTCAAATTAAATAAAAAGTTCTTGATAAATATTAAATATTTCATTAAATAAAAATTGTTTTTATAAATATTAAATATTTCATTATATTTCAAAAAACATTTAATTTTTAAACAAACTATTTAATTTTATTGTCAAATTCAATAAAAATTGTTTGATAAGTGATAAATATTAAATGTTTTATCAAATATTAAATATTAAATATTAAATGTTTTATATTTCATTATATTTGATAAAAATGTTTTATCCCCATTCGAATGGCATTGACTAAATAATAGTTAAGTTATTGGCATTGTTGTTAGTGTTTACCTTTATCTTTATATTGTTGTTATATCGCTGTTATATCCTTGTTATATCCTTGTTATACTGCTATTATACTGTTGTTATACTCTTTATCTATGCACTTATTGTCATATTGATATTGTTGCACATATTTGATATTTCAAATTGATATTTGATATTGTTCTCTATATATAATATATTTTTAAATTCATACATATATATGTAATTGTCTATGTGTGTATATATATATATTGAAAATTTCCTATACCGCCGTCCCCCCGCCGTCCCCAAAAATCTTCCCTTGGATTGTCGTCCCCGAAACGCGTCCCCTGCTGTCCCCATGTCCCCGTCCCCGAAACGCCATGGAACATAGGTATATATATATATATATATATATATATATATATATATACATACATGAATTAGTATTAGAATATCAGATAACATCATATAAACAACAAAACCACCATAAACTTGAATGTCATTTAAAAGATGCATGATAAATATTCATCGTTCAAACTTGAATTGTGGTAGCTTGATATACAGAGTCTATTGATAAAAAGGTTCAATTTGTATGATTTTGAAAAAAGAAGCCAATTGAGTAGAGTTATCAACATTCTTCAGAAATCATAAGAATTTGTTTAGTACACTAGCCATTTTGATGTCTTGTTGCAGTCTCAAACATTATTTTGTATCATTGTTACATTGGTCTTGAGAGTGGTAGTTTAATATAGCTCCACAATGATGCAAAACAATTTTTGAAAAAAGAAAGTTGTGTCACAGTCCGCTTTCAATCCAACAAGCAAAAATGAAAGCTCAGCCTCTTTGAATGAAAATGCTTGTTTGCAAAACAAATGAATAAGAATGAGGTAGTTAAGGTGTTTAAAGTGATTTAGAGGTCACTTTTAGGGTTCCCTTGGGCGTGGGTCAAAGTCAAACTCCATAAAACATTAAAAAACTGCTCAAAAAACCACTTTTTGGATGCCTAGTCATGTGGATTTTGTCTTGGTTTGCCTGGGTTCTGTTTGAGTTCTGCCCGGGTTCTCTTGGGTTCTGCTTGGGCGAACCATACCCAAAAATGAAGGACCTTGGTCGAACCCACAGGCGAACCGAACCAGTACCCGAACCAGGACCCGAACTAGGGGTAAAATAGAAGAACCCGGTAACATAGCTATCAAATAAAAACTGTTTCAATGGAAATGGAAAATCTCAAAAGCTAGAACAAAATCAATTATCTGAAAGGAGCAATGATGTGGTATATAAATCTTATTAAAGGTGGAGAAAAAAATACAGTTTAATTAATAAAAAAATAAAAAAGTTGAAGTTAGACCTTGATAATACGAATGCAAGAATGAAGCAGATTCAAATGAGATTTCTGATTTAGAGAAGACAATTCAAACCGAATTCTCTAAGGTGATTGAACCAGGTGAGTTCAAGAAGCCAAAAAAAGAATTAGATCTGGCTGCATCAAATAAGACATAGGAAAAAGATATATAGGTTGAGTTTGACAAATGCATAGTGAACAAAAACCCAAGTTAGAAGCATTATAATAAGAGTTGAATATAGCCAAGTTGTGCATGAAGATATTTCACATTTTGAATAGTTTGAGGGGCATGTTTCATTTCATGGATGCTATGTTGGTATAGTGTGAGGAGGTAAAGCAGGTTGCTTTTGTTGGTGGAACAATAGTGATTTCAAGAAAAAACAATGTATAGACAAAATTTTGAACATGGTGTACAAAATCTCTGATAAGGATTTGTCAGCCAAAGGCAATGTGAACAGAATAAATACCTCTATAAAGGCATCAGTTATCATAAGGCAGCGTGAAAAGCTGTGTGATTTCAAAGGTTGTGCTCTACAAGAAGTTTGAGGAACATAAAGACAAAATGGACAAGTTTGACAGTTGGCCTGAAAAGTGAGATAAGACCAAAATTCTGGGTTTGGTGAAACTGTTGGTAACCTTGCAGGTCAAGTTGCAAGATACTATAAAGGCGAACTGCTCTCTCAGTTGTGGATTGTGTTTAGAATTGTTTGTCAGTCATTATAATTTAGATGGAATTGTTATATCTATAGATTAGGAATGGAACTTGCTGCTTAATCTAATAACAACTACTAATACTCCTCATAGCATTGTTGATGATGTTTCTACATGTCTAAAACTGAATCGAAAATTGAAAATTGGTATATGAAATCAGTGGTAAAAGCTATTGCTTTAAAATTTTCAAAGATTGCATTTGTCACCCTTTTTTTGAGCTTCTTGGTCAGCGTGCTTTAAAACATAATATGAAATCAGTGGTAAAAGCTTTATATGAAAATCAATGACTAAATCTAAACTAAGCTCCATTTTTTTTTACCTTATTTAATACTAAATTTCAAACCAAAAATTAAAATATATAAATACAGACATATGTATGAATGTACATATATGCATACATATTTAGTATAACAAACACACACACACATACATATATGTTACTGATCCTGGTACTGGTTTGGGTTCAGGTTTGGGCTTGGGTTTGTGTGTTTGGTTCGTGGATTTGGTCAAATTATTTTTGGGGGTTGGGTTCATTTGTACAAAAACATATAAAAATCATACACACACACACTTCGTCTTTATTTGATCCAAATTCTCATTATATTCTCAAAGCATCTATATATTATTATTTTCTACTAAATGGTAAACCACAAAACTTAAATGCATTTTCCTTAATAAATAATATCTAGAAAATAAACCTTTTGAATTTAATAATAGAGTCCTAAGTTCCTAACCTTCACAATATTACATTGCCAGCAGACAAGAATATTTTAAAATAGGTAAAGGGTTAATTTTGCATCTATTATCCTTATTGCCAAGAAAATAATACAATACCTATTCACTAAAGTCGTGCAAATTTCCAAACGTGGAAGGTGCAGATTCAATCCATATTCTGCTAGGAAATTTAGGTTGATATTGCCAGAAAATAAACCTTATTGTCAGCAACTGACCCATTTTGTCTTGTAGCTTTGATTACAACTATTGGCATTAAACAAGGAAAAAACCTAGGAACATTATTGCTAGCAAACAAGAAAAACACTAAAAATTCTAAAGTTGCTAGAGTCTGCTGAAGGGAAAAGTGGAAAAAACCTATTTTTAAAAAAAAGGGAGTAAAAAACAGATTGATTTTCTGTCAAAATATGGTAAATCTGGTCTGGGTTCGCCCAGGTTCATCCAAGATGAACCCACAGGCTAAACAGCACCTTTTGGATACACACCTGTCCACACTGGATCAGGATTCAACCTGGAGTGGATCGTACCTGAACCCATTAGGCAATAGGGAGGTAACATATATATATGTTTACGTAATGTATATATCTATTGTACAACTACATACGACTATATACCCAATGTTGAAAAAATATTTACATTGAGAAATTGATTTGACAGTCATTTTACAACTCTAAAATTTAGGCTCTATTATTTATAAATGTTTGCCAATGAATCAAGAATAGAGAGAACTAAAATTTGATCCCTTTAAAAAATCAGATTATAAAAATGAAATGAAGTGTTGAATGGATTTTATAAATTAATGTCACATTTCGACATGTGAATTGTCGAGTCCTTGAAATGAATAGTGAATGAAAGTATGCCAAATGTCATTTTTGATTTTTCAAATTTATTGCAAAATTGATAGGCAAAGCAACTATGACAACTGTCAAATTATATTAGGCATGTATGAAAGCTATAAACGAACTTCATTCAAGATTTTGAAACTTCAAAATGAATAGGCATGATAAGTATGGCAACAATAAAATTACATTAGGCAAGTATGCAGGCTATGAACATAGCTATGTTCAGATAAGTTTTTGAAACTTATAGCTCCGACTTATGCTAATTTAATTAAAGACCTAAACATATTTTTACCAAGACTTGTCTTTCTTTTTAAATAGAAAACTCTGTAGTCGGCCATAGTCGGCCAAGTTATTATAATGCAATAAAACTATAGTCTTAGTGGGAATATTTGTTGGCATGTACTTTCGGGTAATTAAGTCGCGGGTTGTTATGGAACGTCAAGACGGTTGGTTGCTCAACCAACCGCCGAACGTAATATGTACTCAGTTTTGTAGTCGGGGAAAACACTACCATTGCCATTATGATTATGATTCCATGATTGATAGCACGGATATACTTGTGATTGTACATGGTGATATTTACTGGATATGAATACAAACATCTTATGATTCTAGCATATTGTACTATTTTGTTCTGTATGTTACATACAGTTCCGTTTACTTCTTGTGTATGTAGTACGTTGATATAAACACCCCGTGAGGTAAACATTTAGCGTCGTTGCCTAAGCGAATCCGGTAACCACCCAGACAGGAGAATGGCGTTGTGATGGGGCAGCCGACTGAAGGGCCGGTACAAGCAAATGAGGATCGTGAAGACGCTCTGACGGAAGACCTCTGCAGTCTGTGGGAAATCTCACGTACGGAGGGAGGCTCTCAGGCAAGAGATCCCTCAGGCGGTCATTTGGGATAGATTGCGTGTCAACGAAGAGGTCGACCATCTTCTTACTAGACTGCCAAGACTGATAGCACGCCACTATATTATCTTACAGGATCTTCGGGCGGAAGAGGATCAAGAACGCCGAAGGCAACAAATCTTGCAGCGGTACAAAGAACGAACCAAACAGGAAGAGGAGGAATGAGACACTAGCCGGAGACGTACCCTGGCAACCAACAATGATCGCGTGATAGACCTGTAATGCCCGTACGACCGAACAAGGACAAGAATCGAATACCATTCGGGCACGAAGCAGAGGAGGAAAGAATTCAGCGATCATTGAGAGTACAGGAGCAAAAAAACCGGCGGCAAAGATTAAGTAGAGCACATCAAAGTTTTGTGGAAGGGAGGGACGAGGAACCCTTCATCACCCTGTACGTAGAAAAATATAAAAATCGAGAAAATGAAGATGAATTGAATGAAGAACTTGAGAATAGCATCCAACGCATTCGGGAGTTGTCCATATCGGACGACGACGAAGGGTTGAGGACAGGGAGATCTGAGCCCAAGACCCCTTGGCAGAGGGAGCACCAGAGTGGGACCCAAGAAACTCAAGGTGTAGAGGACGCTGACGGAGGACGGGAAAGTGATTCCTACATGGCCGAGAGTGCAAGTGACGCATCGAAACGTAACGGGGAAACCGGTCCAGTCGGGTCCAATACACAAAGAGGACAACGGGGAAGGATGGTGACTGTAGAACGACAAAAGTTGCCGAAGTTTACGGGGGATGGGTCAGAGAATCTAGTTCGACATTGCAAAACATGCGAGACAATCTGGATAGGAAGTGGAGAAGATAACCCGAATCATTGGTTGAAAGCCTTTTCGACGACACTCAGAGATAGTGCCATCGACTGGTACTCAGAGTTGGACCAAGCACATAAAGCTACATGGAGATTACTCAAGAAGGCCTTTTAGGACGAATTCAATCTCCTGAGGGATGACAGTGAGATTGTAGCAGAAATCTACAGTACGAAGCAAGGAAAACACAAGAATGTGCGCACCTACAATCGGCGACTGAAAGACTTGTTGGGAAAATTGGAGGTTCAACCAGCCGATGGGCTAAAGAAGCGATGGTTCATTGAAGGCTTGCATCTGTCGTTGAGGAAGAAGATGAAAGTCGTGCCTCCGTCATCATACGATGAAGCATACAATCGGGCGATGGATATAGAAAGTGAAAACAAAACATAGTCCCGAGAGAAAAAGAAGACGGACGACGAGGAGAGTGCGGAAGACAACGACGGTGAATCCAAGACCGTACAAGCACTCAGGAAAGATATGATGCGAATGATGAAAGAATTGAAGGCCGACAAAGAGAGTACGAGGGAAGCACGAGAACTATGATGTACAGACTACAATAGGGAAGGTCACACGAAGGCGAACTGTCCGAAGAAGTTATTCTGCGATATCTGCCAAGTGATGGGACATTCCGTCAACGAATGCCCATACAATTTAAAAGCCAAAAGTGCACAAGTACTCTTCGCTCAAGGAGAATCGTCGACATCGCTGAACACACCACCGAAGCCTTAGTACAATAGCAATGCATCCCCTGGAGGTTACCAGAGCAACAGGAGTCCGAGGAACAGAATGCAGTATGACGGTAAAGGATGACCCATGATCCAATGCCGAAAGTGCAACGAATGGGGTCACTTCGCCAAGGATTGCCAGAACGGCCAAGGTTCGAGAGGAAGATTGTGTAAGTGGTGTGGACCAGGCGACCATGAAGATAGTGAATGCCCCAAGCAGAAGGGTATCCATATGCTGGAAGTAGAAGAACAAGAGGTACTGGCGATCACCAGAGCGCAAGCAAAGAAGGCAACCTACCGAGATCCATGTACAAAAAAACAAAGGATGAAGGAACTAAAAGTTGAAGTGGAACTGGTGATGGCGAACGAGAACAAAATATCCCTGAAGCCAGAGACCTCTCGACGGTCGGAGGCGGAAACCAACATCACACGACAGGTACTGTAGACCACCATACCGATCAAAATAACTGACCTTCTCTAGACGTTGCCGCAATTGGGACTGGGAATGACAAATGTCCTCTGGGATGTCAAGCAATCGCAAGCGGAGGACCGAAGGCAAGAATTGGTACCAGATTCACCATCGTATGGTGAGCAAACCATTTATCCCGTACTACTCATGGGGAACATCGGGAAGATGCCAGCGGTTGTGCAGATGGAGATCAGAGGGAATATGTTGAAAAATACTATCGTCGACGGAGGATCAGGAGTCAACGTACTGCCCGAAGACACATGGAAGAGCCTGGGGAAGCCTACACTCTGGCCACCAACATTCCAACTCATTGGTGCCGATCAACATGGTATCAAGCCATTGGGGACGTTGATGGCTCAAAAGGTGATGATTGGGACACAACAGTTTTTGCTAAATTTTGTTGTCATCCCATTACAGAGGAAAGCGTATGATGCACTACTTGGGAGAGGATGGTTGATAGCTGCCAAGGCAAATCATAATTGGAAGAGAAACACACTCTTGATCGAGAACAACGGGCGGAAGTACGTAATCGACTTGAAGAACCAGGCCGTGAGCGAAGAATTGGCTTCCTCTGAATCAGAATCAGACGAAGGAGAATCAAATGTGGATGAAAGAAGCAAGACGATGGAACCGAACGTCGAGGGCGTACTGGAACTTGAGAGTTGGTCAGAGGACGAGACAAGCTCACTAAATGGCTTATTTCATTGGCAGATGGAAGACTATGAAGTGTTCCACCGAGAGTGTAACATGCTACAGATCAGGGAAATCAAGGAAGAAGAGAACGAAACTTTTAGCCAAACACTTTCGGCCGAGTACAAAGAGTACAAAGGAAGAATATCAGAACCAGATGATACGCCAACCCACAAATCCGAACAGGTACAAGATAGAAAAATTGTGTTGGAGCCAAAAAATGGAAAAAATAAAGTAGAAGAATTAGAAAATGTAAAAAAAGAAGAGAGACAAAAAGAGAAAAGAAGAGAAGGATGAAGAGAGAGAAGATGGTGAAAATAGAAAAATATTAAAATTATCAAAAAGAGAAAACAATAAATTAAAACAGAGAAAATTGAAGAAAGAGAGAAAATAAAACAAGGCGGAAATAAAAGAAGTAAGATAGAAGTATTGAATGGAACTAGAAAAAATAAAAAAATAATAAAAGTGGTAACGCTGACTAGAGGGAGAAAAATTAAAATTAGAATAAAAGTTGTGGCCATGAGTCAAATCACACGTCCAAGAAGGAAAACGGACAATGGATAGGTAATGTGGCAAATTCTCAAAGTAAAAAGAAAAATAAGTTCGGCCAAAGAGGAGGTTGTATGGCCATATAAACCATTCAGAATACTGGGGCGGAGGAATAAAAAGAATCAACATCAGGAAAAGCAACTGCAAATACAAAGCACAATGATTCACATCGTACGACCTTCACATAATCTTCAAAGTGAACGGCAACTCCTTCACACCGTACGACACTCGCAATATATTCAAGTCGTACGACATCCACAGTGTGCTTACATCGTACGGCATCCACAGTGTGCTTACATCGTACGGCATCCACAGTGTGCTTACATCGTACGACATCTAGTTTACATTCAATCCTTACGGCATCCAGAGCAGCTACAAGTCGTATGACATCTACAATGTCTTCAAATCGTCCGGCGACCAAACTACATTCTACAGTGTCTTCAAATCGTACAGCGACCAAACTACATTCAATCCGTATGGAGTTTACAGTATCTACAGGTCATACGACATCTAGTGTGTTTTTACATTGTATGACATTCATTGTGCCTTCTAATCGTATGGCCTATTATTCACAACGTACGGTCGGCGGCTGGAGGAACAAGAGTGGACACCGTACGGTCTATTGCTGACATCGTACGGTTCTCCATTGACACCGTACGGTGTATTCATTCCTTTGAACATTTTCAAATCTTATGGCTGAGTAAAATCTTAGAGAAGCACAGCTACATCGTACGGTGGGGTTGTGTCACAGGAGAGGACATTGTACGTTCTGACAGGTGGACAAGGGACAGTGGTACAGACAAGACCAGCGTACAGCCTGGCAAACAGTGCATCGTACGACCTGTCAGGGAAGCAGGGTACACTATACTAGGAGAGCACGTACGACCTCACAAAGAAAAAGATCATGCCGTACGGATTGGCAAGGGAGATCATGTTGTACGACTTGGCAGAAGGGAGAAGTCCGTACGTTGGGCAAGCAGGAAGTTCGTACGACTAAAACAAAAGAAGTCCATACGACTGAAGGTAAAGAAGGTCGTACGGTTGAAACAAAAGAAATTTGTACGAGTGAAGATGAAGGGCGTACGAGAGAACCTCACAGAGAATACGACAGAGAACACCACCCTTCAATTAAACAGTGCAAAATCTATAATTTTTGGTTGTATCAACATTGGCTAGTGTCTCTTGGAAATTCATGAAAATGAGGCGCCGAATGGAGTTCTGTGTGGTTTCAGAAGTGTTAAATTGGTCTTGGCGTTGCCCCCAGACCCCCACAAGGGGCGCTGCCCTCGACCCCCGCCAAATTGCAGTGCCACCAGCCATCATAGTATAGGAGCAATTGGTTGCCAAGCAGATGAGAGTTGCAGCTCTCATGAAGAAATTGGTGGAGAGAGGTGGAGTATTGGGTGAGAGTGACAATCAGTTGGCAAAGAAGGATCAGTTGGCATTCTTGGTTTTCAGTCGTCTGGAAGACGACTACTTTGTGGGGGGGATGATGTAGTCGGCCATAGTCGGCCAAGTTATTATAATGCAATAAAGCTATAGTCTTAGTGGGAATATTTGTTGGCATGTACTTTCGGGTAATTAAGTCCCGTTTAGTTGTAGCGGGTTGTTATGGAACGTCACGACGGTTGGTTGCTCAACCAACCGCCGAACGTTATATGTACTCAGTTTTGTGGTCGGGAAAAACACTACCATTGCCATTATGATTATGATTCCATGATTGATAGCACGGATATACTTGTGATTGTACATGGTGATATTTATTGGATATGAATACAAACATCTTATGATTCTAGCACATTGTATTGTTCTGTTCTGTATGTTACATATAGTTCCGTTTACTTCCTGGGTATGTAGTACGTTGATATAAACACCCCGCAAGGTAAACAAACTCTATAAGGGATATCCATATCTTTCTTTTTCATTTCTGTCAGTGGAAGCCTAAGAAGAGGAAAAATAGTGCACAATAGATATACTAGGATTTTGGAATAAGTGGAATAGTGAAGAATGTTCTCTTCAAGTTGTTCATAGAAGAAGACAACTACTAGTTTTGGTAGCAATAATTTTCCTAGACCTTGTTAAAGGGGGAGACCCCCCTATAAGGAAACTATCCATTTCATTGCTTATTTTAATGGAATGAACAAACTCAAGTTCTATATTATAATGATTTTGAGCCAAAACTGATAGACTCAAAGCAGTGTTGTTGTCATTGATTTCTAATAGAAAGTGGTACAGATCAGGTTATAACTTTATTTTAGTGTTAGACAAACTGACCTGTAAACAAAGTGGCCAAGTTAGTGGACCTATGAAGATCATCTGAAAAAGGAGCAGCACGTTAGGTTTTCAGAATACTCCAAATGGATCTGTCTTATTTCTTCTCACTAGTTATTAGTTATTGGCCTCTAATGCAAGAGGCAATGCTAGTGGACATATGAAACCCAGCAGAACATGGAGCTATCTAAATCCGGTTATTGATTAATTGTTGAGTGTTGTATTGTTGATATTTTGACTTTGTGTCCAAAGTAAATGATTGCCTTGTACTACTAAAGAACTAAGTGTTAAAGTACTTAGTTTAAAAATACAAATTTCATAGTTGAATAAAAACAAAAGTAATACATTCTTGTCAAATTTTGGTGTTCTAATGGGAATGCCTTTAGTGATATATTATAACATTTATCACTACCAAGTACATATATAATAAACAATGTAAGATACAATTTCTCATTTCAATTCTCAAGTATATTTGAAAAGGTTGAATGTACGAGGCTAAGTATATGTGAAAATATCACTAATAAAACAACATTTTTTTAAGAGTGTACATTTAAAAAATATAAGATTACACTGTAACACTATGATACAAATATTGTGGGTACATGTTTCATCTCTAGATACCATGAACAATACGAAGCCATATTAGACATCAAAAATCTGCCTTTTGCCAAAAAAATTGACAATTTACATTTTTTGGAAATCTATTATGGGCTTCATGATCTTTTTTCTGAATTTTTTTAATTAGTTACACATTTTCCTCTTCAAAACTGTTGAGAACTTTTTCATGGATGAAACAACCCCCTATGATGTTTTGATATGACTTTTTGTTTGTTTGTTTATTTTTATTGTTTTTGGGTTTTTTGCAATTTTTGGAAAAAACCAGAAATTTGCAATAATTGAAATAACACTATAACAGAAAGAAAATGCATTAAACAAGGAAGACCCAGTTGATTTTTATTGATTTCAAACAGAAATGTGACATACCCATTTGCTGATAACAATATCATAATTCAGGTTTTCTGAACAGTACATTGATTGGTATGAAGATTTGGATGCCCACCTCCAGATTGATGGATTTTCAATACGAAATAAATCTGAGTCTGTTACTCCAATCGGGACGCTTATGCTAAGTGTGGTAGCATCTGGTAAAAGGGGCTGATCTTCTATTTACAGCTATGTGATGTCCCCGCTCTAGTCAGTTCTCAGGAGCAGTGGAGTTAGCCTATCTCTTGGACCCTTGTAGGCTGACAGGATCTGGTTAGAGGGGCAATGGCCATTTGGTGGGTTTGTCATTCTCACCCCTTTAGCTTCAGTATGAGATTCAGTACGAGCATGTGGAGTTCAGTGTTCGCCAGCTTCTGACGGCACAAAAAGATACTAGGTTTGGAGGAAGTTGTGAAATATTTTGTGGTTAAGTTAAATATTAATATTTAACTTAAATGTGTTATTATTATAAAGTCAAATTGACTTTATAAAATTAAAACCACTTAAATATATTATAAAGTAATGAAGTATTACTTTATAAAAAATGATAAAGTGATTTTAAATCATTTAAAAGACATAAAGTGCGCCCAAACTATGGAAAGGAATTTAAATAGATTTAAATGTATTTTAAAAGAGAAAGAATCGTACTTTTTGGGAATTCGTGCCTTTTTGATGGCTATAAGGCATTTCTTTGCAAATCAACCTAATATTTGTTTATCATTTGACTTTGCAAAATTCTTTCTCTATGATTTGTTTGAGGACAAGGGTTGCAAGAAAACTCCATTGAAGAACGAAAAATCTTTGCTGGATCTGTGATTGTGAGGCTGTGAAATACCAGTTGAATGATTGCCATTGATGAGAGCTTCAATAAGAAGTTCTTCAGGGCCAAATCAGTACATCTTTGTTTAGCTATTCAGTATTTAGCTTGCAGGAGAGGGTTTCCTTTGGACAACGCCTACCTTCTGCCATTACCAGCTTTAGAGTGTTCATTTGCTAGAGGCCGTACCTTTTCAGCATTGTTTGGCGTGCTTCCCCAAAAGAGGCATCCTTCCTGTTGAAGAAAAACGCCTTTCCTTTTGCTGGTTTTTGTATTGCATATTGGGCATCCCATTCTCTTAGTCATTCTTCTCCAGTTATTTTGCAGGAGAACTCAGTTCTGTAGCCCTAGTGTGCATGCATGCTATTTCCAACCATTGTTGCTTGACAAACTTCACAATTTCTTATTAAAATAATCTGGACCATTTTAGGTATGTTGTTGTTTGTAAATTCATTGTATGTATTGCCAATGATAATTTACAGTACCAGTTAAGCAATTATTTCATGCATTTTACTTCAATCAGCATTTATATGTGGTACACCCCTTCTACTTTTGTGTAGAAATTCTCTAAAAACTTAAAAACACAAAAAGATAAGCAAATTTACACAGCGGTTTGAGAGAGAGCCAGTTGGGCTCATCATAGTGGTATCAGAGCTTTCTAATCTTGCCAGCCTGAGGGAAAAACAATTCTATGCGGCCACACCAGAACAGGTTTGACAGGCACTACACACGCAGGGTTCTTGGAATTCAGAGAAACACTTTTGAACCTTTCCAGGCATTTCCATTTCACGAACAGGAAGAAGATTTGGACTGTGATAATATGGCTGAGAGGAATGATGATGGTCGTCTTAATGACGAAGATAGGGAAGCCAAAGAAGTACTGAGAGGAATGGTGGCAGGCCAAGAATAGGTGGCAAACATCCTCCAACAGCTTAGTACCAATGTGCAGAACTTGATAGTTCAGAGAAAGCAGAATCAGGATCAAGATCAAGAGGGAAGTATACATGGAGAACACCATAGGAATATTGTTTCAACACGCACTTTTGAGAGACCCACATGCCCTACTTTTGTCAGAAATGACGCTGAGGAGGAGGAGGTGGAAGAAGGTGGTGAAGTGAACTTTGCGGATAACATCATGACTTTGCATGATGAATGGGATGAATTGCCTCCACGAGTTAAGGATCACCTTAAATTTGATCGTTTCATGAGCCAGAAGAGAAAACACACCAGGAACAAGAATGACAGGAGGCCTAGATACAAGCATAATGATCTACGACATGCTACCAATAAGCTTACCTTAGCGAACTATGATGGCAGTGGCAGAGTTACAGCATGTGCCTGGGTGAGTAAATTGGATACTTTCCTGACACTACGTCCTATGCCAGAGGAAGATGCCATTCGATTTGCAGCTCTTCATCTTGATGGCGTGGCACATGACTAGTGGATTCATGGCATGGTAACACTTCATCATGACAGGATTACCTTGTACCAGGAGTTTACTGATAGACTGGTAGAGAGGTTTGATAGACGTGATCCCGAACTATTCTTCAGAGATCTTGCTCAGTTAAAATAGCTAGGTAGTTTGGAATCTTACATTGGAGAGTTCCAAAGACTTTCCATTATGGTGACAGGCATATCAGAGAGAAGGGTGATCATACTGTTTATTGAGGGTCTTTTCGAGCCCATTAAAGGATGGATCAAGGCATTTGATCCACCTACTTTGCAGGAGGCCATTAGGAAGGCTCGCAGTATGGAGCTTATAGCACCTCAGAAACAATTTGGCTCAAAACCATCCACTTCCTACAATGATACTAAATTTGATCCAAAGAAGTTTGAAAATGCTGATTAGAAAATATTTTTTGCAGCACCATTGGATCGTGAAACAATTAACGATCTACGTAGGAGGAAGCTCTGTTTTTATTGCAAGGGCCCATATGACATCAACCATGATTGCCCCCTCAAGCCTAAAGGACAAAATAGGCATATGGAGTGGTTCTTTGAAGGAGAAGAGATCACTGATTTTTCAGACCAGCAAGCTGCAATTTATGATACAGATGAGGAAAAATCAGAAAAGGAGGCTGAAAAGGAGGTTGAAGTTGAGCTGCAGGAAGCTCATATGTCCAGTATGTAGAGAGAAGGTTCTTTCAGACTTCGTGGGCTACTAGCTGGTCAAAGAGTCATATCTCTTCTAGATATAGGTGCAACCCATAATTTCATTGATTTACGTTTGGTTGAGAAAAGAGGTGTTCAAACTCAATAGTTTGAAGGCATTAGAGTGAAGGTTGAAGATGGGTACACTCTCAATTGCGAGAGGATGATTTCGGATCTGCCAATGAAACTCAACAATTTTGAGTTTAAGGCAGATTTCTATGTTGTGAACATGGGAGGTACAGATGTAGTTCTTGGCATGAAGTGGCTTCATGCAATAGGAGAGTTCACAGTTAATTTACGAGACATGGAGATGAAATTTAAGGTTGATGCCACAAATCATGTTCTCAAAGACATCAAGGACAACAATGTAAAAGAAATTTCACTCAAAAGAATGGAAAGATTGATTCGGCACGACATGGTGGATTGGGCAACTGAATGCAAGATAATGCCTTCACAATAGGAGCAACAAGAATCTCCTTATCATCCAGATGTTCAAGCACTCTGAGTCAAGCATGTGAAGGTTTTTAGTGCTATACCATCCGGTAGGCCTCTTGATAGAGGTATTGAGCATATTATAGAGTTGGATGAGGGCACAAAACCTATCATGATCACTCGTTACCGGCACCCCAAGAGTTTAAAAGATGAAATTGAAAAGACTATTAAAGAACTTTTAGCCATGGGGCACATCAGGTCGAGTAAGTCTACCTTTGCTTCATCAGTTGTTTTGGTGAAGAAAAAGGATGGTACACTCAAAATGTGTATCGACTACAGGATGCTGAACATGAAGACTATCAAAAACAGGTATCCCATACCACGGATTGACAAGTTAATAGATGAGCTACATGGAGCTTGCTATTTCTCGAAGATTGATTTGAGGACAGGGTACTATCAGATTAGAGTCCAAGAGGAGGATATTGAGAAAACCGCTTTCAGATGTCACTGTGGACATTATGAATTTTTGGTTATGCCATTCGGTTTAACAAACGCTCCAGCCACTTTTCAGTCCACGATGAACAGGGTTTTCCATCCTCAGTTGAGGAAATTTGTGTTAGTGTTCTTCGACGACATACTGGTTTACAACCGGTCTTGGGAGGAACACATAGCCCACCTGGATACAATATTGAGTATACTTGACAGGGAGTCCTTGTATGCCAAGGAGTCCATGTGTGCTTTAGGCTTGGCAGAACTTTTGTACCTGGGTCACATCATCAGCAAAGAGGGAGTTAGTATGGATCCAGAAAAAGTTTGTGCTATCATTGATTGGCCTACACCTGAGACGTTGACACAACTCAGGGGGTTTGTAGGATTATGCGCCTTCTACCGTCGGTTCGTTAGTGGATTCTTGCGACATGCTGCGCCACTAACAGATTTGACAAAGAAGGGAGCCTTTATGTGGACACCTTCAGCACAGGTGTGCTTTGAGAAGTCTAAACTTCTCATGACTACATGTCCAATATTAGCATTGCTCGATTTCACCAAGCCATTTGAGCTACACAGTGATGCCAGTGGTGAGGGTCTTGGTGCAATCATTATGCAGGATCGACACCCTATAGCTTTCAAGAGCAGGAAGCTGAGAGGTCCTGAGAGGAGTTTCAGCATCTACGATAAGGAGATGTTGGCCATCATGTATGCCATGGCCAAGTTCAGGCAATATTTGGTTGGTAGTAAATTCTGTGTTAAAACCGATCACAATAGTCTGAAACATTTCCTAGGACAGCGAGATTTGAATGAAAGACAACAAAAATTCGTCAGTAAGCTTCAGTCCTATGATTTTGACATCTCCTATGTCAAGGGTACACAGAATGTGGTTGCTGACGCATTATCTCGCCGTCCACAATTGAGTTCCATTGCTGAGATTACTGAGGACTGGAGACACATGATAGTGGCAGAGTATGCTAAGAACCTGTGGGCTTCTAGCATAGTGGATGGGACAGTACAGGATGGCAAATACTCACTTGTAGATGATCTTATTATTTACAAAGGGAGGATATTTCTAGTCCCAGGTTCTGAGATGAGGGGTAGGGTATTGAGATCATTTCACGATTCACCTATGGCAGTTGATCCCAGTTACTATAAGAACTACAGGTAGGTACGAGAGAGATTCTCTTGGAAAGGTCTCAAGTCATTTGTTCTTCAGTATGTTAGGGAATGCCTTGTTTGTCAGCAGAACAAGCAAGAACATATATACCCTACAAAATTACTACAATCGCTTCCTATTCTTGAGAGGAAGTGGGAATGCTTGTCGATGGACTTCATTACGGGCTTGCCGAAAGCTCAAGGGAAGGACAACATTTTTGTGGTAGTAGATAGATTGACGAAGTATGCTCATTTCTTCCCAATCACTACTACTCACACTGCTACATAGGTGGCGGACTTGTTTTTCCGCGAGGTATTCAGATTGCACGGTTTGCCTCGGAGCATAGTCAGTGATAGAGATAGCAGGTTTTTGAGTAACTTTTGGTAGGAGTTATTCAAACTTTGCGGGACAGAACTCACTCTGAGCACTAGCTACCACCCACAGACAGATGGGCAGACTGAGATAGTCAACAAATGGGTGGAGGGATACTTGAGGAATTACAGTTCAGGGCAGCAAAAGGCATGGGTGAAGTGGTTATACCTTTGTGAGTATTGCTACAATACCACTCATCACATGAGTATTCAGATGATACCATACTGAGCGTTATATGCATATGATGCTCCGAGTTTTCTAGATTTGTTACTAAGTGACAACAGAGTACCTAGTGTTGGGGATCTATTACAGGAGAACCAGGACATTATGAGAGCACTCAAAGAGACATTCAGAAGGCTCAAAATCAATAAAAGCAATATGCTGATCAATGGCGAGTGGAGCGATCTTTCAAGATTGATGATTTGGTGTATCTGATGCTACAACCTTATAGGTAGTCCACCCTTCGTAAGAAGGGCGCTGAGAAACTCAAGCCATGATACTATGGACCTTTCAGGATTGTCAGACGTGTCGGTGGAGTGGCTTATGAGTTGGATCTACTAGTGGACAGTAAGGTTCACGATGTATTCCATGTGTCGCGCCTCAAGAAGGCGTTAGGACAATAGGTGATTCCTTCTACAGATTTACCACCCCTGGATGATGAGGGGAAGTTGATTTTGATACCTGAGACCATTTTGGAGTTCAGAGAGGATCATCTTCGGAGGCGGGTTGTCAGGGAATATCTGGTGAAGTGGAAAGATTTACCAACAGAGGATGCTACTTGGGAGGGTGATAGTGTTCTACAGCATCCAGCTTTGAGTTTGCTTGCGGACAAGCAAATTCAGGGAGGGTGGACTGTGATGTCCATGCTCTAGTCAGTTCTCAGGAGCAGTGGAGTTAGCCTATCTCTTGGACCCTTGTAGGCTGACAGGATTTGGTTTGAGGGTCAGTGGCCATTTGGTGGGTTTGTCATTCTCACCCCTTCAGCTTCAGTATGGGATTCAGTACGAGCATGTGGAGTTCAATGTTCGCTAGCTTCTGTCGGCACAGAAAGATACTGAGTTTGGAGGAAGTTGTGAAATATTTTGTGGTTATGTTAAATATTAATATTTAACTTAAATGGGTTATTATTATAAAGTCAAATTGACTTTATAAAATTAAAACCACTTAAATATATTATAAAGTAATGAAGTATTACTTTATAAAAAATGATAAAGTGATTTTAAATCATTTAAAAGACATAAAGTACGCCCAAACTATGGAAAGGAATTTAAATAGATTTAAATGTATTTTAAAAGAGAAAGAATTGTACTTTTTGGGAATTCATACCTTTTTGATGGCTACAAGGCATTTCTTTGCAAATCAACCTAATATTTGTTTATCATTTGACTTTGCAAAATTCTTTCTCTGTGATTTGTTTGAGGACAAGGGTTGCAAGAAAACTCCATTGAAGAACGAAAAATCTTCGCTAGATTTGTGATTGTGAGGCTGTGAATTACCAGCTGAATGATTGCCATTGATGAGAGCTTCAATCAGAAGTTCATCTGGGCTAAATCAGTACATCTTTGTTTAGCTATTCAGTATTCAGCTTGTAGGAGAGGATTTCCTTTGGACAACGCCTACCTTCTGCCATTACCAGCTTCAGAGTGTTCATTTGCCAGAGGTCGTACCTTTTCAGCATTGTTTGGCGTGCTTCCCCAAAAGAGGCGTCCTTCTTGTTGAAGAAAAACGCCTTTCCTTTTGCTGGTTTTTGTATTGCATATTGGGCGTCCCATTCTCTCAGTCATTCTTCTCCAGTTATTCTATAGGAGAACTCAGTTCTGTAGCCTTGGTGTGCTTGCATGTTGTTTCCAGCCATTGTTGCCTGACAAACTTCACAATTTCTTATTAAAATAATCTGGAGCATTTCGGGTACGTTTGTTGTTTGTAAATTCATTGTATGTATTGCCAATGATAATTTACAATACCATTTAAGCAATTATTTCATGCATTTTACTTCAATCAGCATTTATATGTGGTATGACCCTTCTACTTCTATCTAGAAATTCTCTAAAAAACTTAAAAACACAAAAAGATAAGCAAATTTACACAGGGGTTTGAGAGAGAGCCTGCTGGGCTCATCACAACAGTACTTGGACATTTCCCAAGAAGGTACGGCCTGTACTTGTAGCTCACACGTGCCAAAGATAAACATCTATATATTGGTTTGACACCTGGAAACCACTGCTGAAAGGGTCGACTAGACGCCATGAGCCAATGGCAAGGGTACGGCCTGAAACAAATAACCCACGTGCCATGTGTGAAGCCAATACTAGGGCCACATGCCAATTTACACCTCTGCAATCAGCAATTTATTAACTGCACAAACCCCATTTCTGATCTGCAACTTATTGAATTTAAAACTGGTTTATTCATCAATTGAAATCTCTGACAATATGCCCAAATGTGGACCTATGAGTGAGATCAAACCAATAGGATCCTTGGACGGTCTTTCACGCCTGTGGAAACTGTTCTAATCAAGGGTATTCATCCTTAATCAGCTTGAAACGTCAACCTGCAGCAGCAGCTCATAAAAATGCAATAATATTCTCGATAATCACAATGATGCTCTGTCTCTTGCCTTATTCTTTCCCACACCCAAAGTTAGGTTTTGCTCTTTTGACAAATGAAATAATAAAATATCTCCTCCTTGAAAAACCACACTACCTTTCATAAGCATTTTAATTTAATATTAATTCTTTTGTCTCAAGCATCCCTTTTCACTTAAATAATTATAAAGTGACTTAAAGTATTCTTTTAATAAAGTGACTTAATAATAGAATATTATTAAATAACGTGACTTAAATCACTTTATAATATAAAATCACTTAATCACTTTAATAATAGAACATTAAATCACTTATATAATATTATCACTTTATCAGTTTATAATAATAAATCACTTAATCACTTTAACAATAGAATATTATTAAATAACATGACTTAATGACTCCATAACTCTTGGACCAAATATAGCAATGAACTCTCGAGAGTCTCTTGTAACCATGATCAACTGCAGGTGTGTCGTCACTGACCCTAATGTTACTTACTAAAAATAGTAAGTAGCAAGGAACAAGTCTTGAAACCCCTCAAAAAGATCCCCTAATCATCCTGTTAGCCTACGAGAACTGTAGTAATAGGCTAACCCTGTCCCTCGAACCATTGGCTAGAAAGCGGACATTACAATCCACCCTCCTTGAAATTGCTTGTCCTCAAGCAATCTCATCACAAGATGCTACAATATCTCCTCATTCTCCCATGTTGCATCCTCAATTGGGAGGTCCTTCCACTTAACCAAATATTCCTTGATTACTCTACGCCTCAAATGATGTTCTCTGGTATCAATGATAGCCTCAGGAATCAAAATCAATTTCCTCTCCTCATCCAAGAGTGGTAACACTGTAGAAGGTGTCACATTATGTCCCAACGCCTTCTTGAGGCGAGATACGTGAAACACGTTGTGAACCCTGCTCTCTGTTGGTAACTCTATCTCGTAAGCCACCTCACCAATCCGTTTGGAAACTCAGAATGGAACATAATACCGTGGCTTGAGCTTCTCTAAGTCACTCTTCCTCAAAGTGGATTGCCTGTGCGGTTGCAGCATAAGATAAACCATATCCTCCTCCTCGAAGGAACGCTCCACTCTGTGCTGATCTGCATATTGCTTCTGTTGATTTTGAGCCTTTTGTATGTTCTCCTTCAGAGAGATCATGATGTCTTGGCTGTCTTGTAGCAAATCCTTCGCACTCAACACTCTACTATCTTCAAATAGCAAATCCAAAAATTTGGGAGCGTCATACCCATAGAGTGCGATGAATGGTGACATCTATATAGACATGTGGTGCATAGTCTTATAACAATACTCGCATATATGCAACCACCTGACCCGTGCCTTCTACTGCCCCGCAATGTAGTTCCTCAAGTAGCCCTCCACCCATTTATTAACTATATTGGTTTGTCCATCTGTCTGTGGGTGGTAGCTTGTGCTCGGAGTGAGTTCCATGTTACTAAGCCTGAAGAGCTTCTGCCAAAAATGACTCATAAATCTGCTATCCCGATCACTCACTATATTTCGAGGCAACCTGTGCAATCAAAATATCTCTCTGAAAAACAAATCAGCAACTTGCATTGCTATGAAAGTAGCTGAAATCAGGAAGAAGTGTGCAAACTTTGTGAGCCTATCAACCACAACGTAAATGCAATCCTTGCCCTGGGTTTTGGGTAAACCCATGATGAAATCCATGGATATGCATTCCCACTTCCAACTGGGAATGGATAGAGGTTGTAGTAGTCCTGTCGAAAAAGTGTGCTCCTACTTGTTCTACTGACAAGTAGGACACTCGCTCACATACTTGAGTACCTTTGGTTTGAGCCCCTTCCAAGTGAACCGCTCCCTAGTCTGCTTGTAAGTTTTAAAGTAATCCGGGTGGTCTGTCATAGGGGCATTATGGAGAGCTCTCAATATCCTCTTTTTCATAGAGGATCCTGGTACAAGTTAAATCCTCCCTTTGTAAATGATGAGGTCATTCACAAGGGTGTACCTATCTTCCGCAACTGTACCATCAATGAACTCGAAAGCCCACTTATCCTTCACATACTCAGTTGCAATCAAACCCCTCCAATCATCTGTCACCTCACCTAGAGAGCACAAGTAAGGTCTCCTCGAAAGGGCATCGACAATTATATTTTTCTTACCCTTAACATATTCTATGTCAAAAGCATAAGCCTGCAACTTGCTGACCCATTTTTGTTGCCGATCATTAAGGTCACGTTGACTTAGGAAATGTTTCAAACTTTTATGATCTGTCTTCACCAAAAATTTGTTGCCCACCAAGTATTGTTTGGATTTAGCCAAAGCATGCATGATGGCTAACATTTCCTTATCGTAAATGCTATAACCTCGCTCAGGACCTCGAAGTTTCCTGCTCTCAAAAGCGATGGGGTGCTTATCCTACATCGAGACAACACCAATGCCCTTTCCCGAGGCATCACACTATAGCTCCAACGGTTGTGTAAAATCTGGAAAAATGAGAATTGGACACAAGCTCATCAACCTGTTTGAACTTCTCAAAGCACTGTTGTGCTCTTGGGTTCCAATCAAAAGGCCCCTTCTTCGTCAAGTTCGTAAGTGGGGTTGCCTGTTGTGAAAATCCCTTGACGAAGCGGCGGTAGTGTAATGACCCCTTTCTAGAGGAAACACTTAAACCCGAATCTTGCATACAAAAAGTTTCTCAAAGAGCCATTAGGAATGTTAGAGATCAACAAACTTCAGTAATAACAACTAATGAGACCAAAGATGATATAAATATTTCATTTTTGACAAAGAATTATTCATTTCCTTCTTATCAATCCTATGAATGATTCTGAATCATATATTTCACAAATACATCATAGTAGATATTAACATCCTTTCAAGATCCCATAGATGGAATTCTATTATACCACTTATCATCATAGAGAACGAATAGAGTCATTATTCCTTATAAGGCTCAATAATTGTTGTAAGCATCATTATTGAATGATCGTAAATAGCATATTATATATATATTATATGTATATATCGTATGTGCCCACCACCTATGAGGTATTTATGAGTCTCAATATATATATATATATATCGAAATAATATTTACCAACATAGAAATTGCATATATATAATATGTTATATATTTGTATTTATCATATACATACATTAAACACATTGTTAAACTCCAACCATTATTACATTCTTAATTCACTCATCTTTTATTTACTCTTGAATAATCTCCAACATAAATTGTGATTATTTACCTTTCAGTCTTGCTAGGCTTGCAGGTCCTCCTTTCTCTCTTTTCCCCATGATGATGTAGGTGGATGTCTTTGTCCTAGCGATTGTTCTTTCTATCCTTATCTGATGCCCAAGTATAGTTCCCGACTAGAGAGTGGCATACGAGATGCTATTTGACTCCAACCTCCCTTGACTGTCCTCGTATTCCCTTTACAAAGATGTTGATATAATTATCGGGCTTTCAGTAGGTGGTTTGTTCCGCCCTTGTCCTGATTGCTTATGCGGTTATATGATGTTTGGTGACACTTCCGCTGAACTAACCCAAAGATTCATTCCCTTATACATAGGTCGAATATCTTCTTCAGGCTACCATGTGGCTTCCTGGTTAGAAGCAAATCCGAACAGGGGAAATGTGAGGGACGCACTCTCACCATGAGTTTGGAATAAGCTAACCCGACAAATGATCTTCCCATGATTGGTCTTTTTCCCTTCTCTTCCTGCCTTACTCTTCACTTGCGTAGGCTCACCCTCTATAGATTTTTCCTGAAGATGTGTCTCACCAGCTGAGCGCTGCAATGCTTGGCAAAAGTTGTCACCTGTGATGTTCGCCTATTTTGTCCAGGTCGACATCTTTAGTTATATGCTCATTGTAACATAATCTTAGTTAATGTATATTATTTTATTTTATCTGTCTCTTTCTATTTCTTTGATGTATATTTTCCTTCATTATGTTTTATGGTGTAATATTTATTAGTTTATCATTATTATATGATTTTCATGTATTTGTATTATAGTCAGATTTATATGTTTATTCTATATGAGATATATATATAATATTATCTATAATTATAATTGTAATATTATTTATATTTATATATTGTAATGATTATACTATTTAGTATTTATATTTTAGTATTTGTAATATTATATTTAATAATTATAATTATAATATTATCTTTGATAATAATAATTATATTAATATATATTTTATTTATTCATTCCTATTTCGATGTTTAGTTATTTTTATATTTCGGTGTTATATTTCCCCCGTTCGGATTTGCTTCTAACCAGGAAGCCACATGGTAGCCTGAAGAAGATATTCGACCTATGTATAAGGAAATGAATCTTTGGGTTAGTTCAGCGGAAGTGTCACCAAACATCATATAACCGCATAAGCAATCAGGACAAGGGCGGAACAAACCACCTACTGAAAGCCTGATAATTATATCAACATCTTTGTAAAGGGAATACAAGGACAGTCAAGGGAGGTTGGAGTCAAATAGCATCTCGTATGCCACTCTCTAGTTGGGAACTATACTTGGGCATCAGATAAGGATAGAAAGAACAATCGCTAGGACAAAGACATCCACCTACATCATCATGGGGAAAAGAGAGAAAGGAGGACCTGCAGGCCTAGCAAGACAGAAAGGTAAGTCATTTCTGTCATAAGGTAAATAATCACAATTTATGTTGGAGATTATTCAAGAGTAAATAAAAGATGAGTGAATTAAGAACGTAATAATGGTTGGAGTTTAACATATGTGTTTAATGTATATATATGATAAATACAAATATATAACATATTATATATATGCAATTTCTATGTTGGTAAATATTATTTCGATATATATATATATATATTGAGACTCATAAATACCTCATAGGTGGTGGACACATACGATATATACATATAATATATATATAATATGCTATTTACGATCATTCAATAATGATGCTTACAACAATTATTGAGCCTTATAAGGAATAATGACTCTATTCGTTCTCTATGATGATAAGTGGTATAATAGAATTCCATCTATGGGATCTTGAAAGGATGTTAATATCTACTACGATGTATTTGTGAAATATATGATTCAGAATCATTCATAGGATTGATAAGAAGGAAATGAATAATTCTTTGTCAAAAATGAAATATTTATATCATCTTTGGTCTCATTAGTTGTTATTACTGAAGTTTGTTGATCTCTAACATTCCTAATGGCTCTTTGAGAAACTTTTTGTATGCAAGATTCGGGTTTAAGTGTTTCCTCTAGAAAGGGGTCATTACAGGTAGAAACCACATAACCCAAAGAATCCCTTCAGCTGAGTGAGATTCGTGGGTGGAGGTCAATCAACTATATTCTTCACCTTCTCAGGATCCATATTAAGCCCCCTAGCACTAATGATATGCCCCAAGTACAATAACTCCCTCATGTCGAAATCACATTTTGATTCCTTGGCGAATAGAGATTCATTCTCCAATGTGCCCAACACTAAATCCAAATGTGCTAGATGATCAACCCAAGTCTTGCTGAAGACTAGTATATCATCGAAGAAGACGAGGACTGTTTTCCTCAACTGGTCTCTGAAGATCCTTTTCATACAAAATTGAAAGGTAGCCGGTGCATTGAATAGGCTGAAAGGCATAACCAAAAACTCATAGTGACCATAATGGCAACGAAATGTTGTCTTCTCCACATCCTCCTCTCTAACCCGAATCTGATGGTGGCCGGATCAAAGATCAATCTTGGAGAAAAAACAGGCTCCGTGCAACTCATCAATCAACTCATCAATGCGCGGAATTGGGTAATTGTTCTTAATGGTCTTTTTATTCAGGGCATTGTAGTAAATACACATCCATAAGGTGCCATCTTTCTTCTTCACTAGGACAATGGAAGATGCAAAGGGACTTTTACTTGGTCTGATGTGATCCATATTCAAAAGTTCCTTTATTGTCTTCTCGATCTCGTCCTTCATCCTCTTGGGATGCCTGTAGAGAGTGATGATGACCAGCTTAGCGCCGTCGTCAAGCTCTATAATGTGCTCAAACCCTCTTTCAGGTGGTCTCCCATGAGGTAAACTCTCAAACACCTTACTTTGTTTATCTCACAATGCCCATATGTTGGATACTCATGCTTCTGATGCTCAACCGATGATGGCAAAGTATAACACTTTGCTGCCCACTCCACTTGATCATGCCCGATCAATCTCTCCATTCTCCGGAGTGAGATAACTTGAAGGCTCCCATCTGACTTGCCCCTCAAAACATGCCTCTTGCCATTGGCTTCAAATTTTATCTCCATCACCTGCAAGTCGAGGGTAAACTCCCCAATAGCATGAAAGCACTTCATCCCAAGTACAACATTCAGCTCTCCCATGCTAACCACATAAAAATCTGCGTGAAACTCGTAATCATTTAGTTGCAATGTGAGATTTGGAATCATTCGGTTACAACTAAGTGTAAACCCATCAGCTACGCTCCCTTTGAATCCATCGAACTCTTCGATCTTAAGTCCACGTTTTGCTACCAAACCCTCATCTATGAAATTATGAGTAGCTCTAGTATCAAGCAAAGTAATCACATGTTGCCCCCTCACGACTCCTCTAATCTTGAAGGATCCTTCTCTTTGAATGCTCAAGAGTTGGGCTGTAGGTGAAACTTCTTCCCTTCTTTTTCCAGACACTTCAGAGGCATTATCTTCATCATTCCCTTCCTCATCAACTTGCTGTTCTGAATTTTCAGAATCTGATTCGGCTACATAATAGTATTCTAACTGATTCATTTTGCCCTTAAGAGGACACACATGACCCTTTTCATATGGCCCTTTGCAGGTGAAGCATAATTTTTTTCTTCTCAAGTCTTGAAGGGTCTTATCACTGAGTTTTTGGAAAGGTCTTCTTTGCTGGTCTGAAAATGTATTTGGTGCTTTATCCTTTGATGAAGAGAATGGTTTTGGCGGGAATTTGGATTTTGGGGCAGCGAGCTCCATATCTCTTGCCTACTTCATAGCATCTTGTAAGGAAGGTGGATCAAGGGCTTTGATCCATCCTCTTAAGGGTTCTCAGAGACCCTCACTGAAAAGCACTACCAATCTCCTCTTTGATATTCACGTGACCATCACTAATATCCTGTAAAACTCTGAAATATAAGCCTCTAATGTCCCAACTTGCTTAAGTTGTGCAAGTTCTTGGAAGGAAACGTCTAGATCTCTCTTGTCAAATCGTTTGATGACTTTGTTAGTGAACTCATCATAAGATATAATTGACCTGTGACCCAAAGTAACCAAACCATGGTACCACCACTCATGAGCTATGCCATCCAGATGTAACTTGATTGCCTCTTCTTTAGGCATAGGCCTCAAAGAGAGGAAGTTATCTAACTTTTGAACCCAACCACGTGTGGTAGAACGATGCCCTCCATCAAAATGTTCCAAATTAATCTTACTGCCCGTTGGAGATCTCTGGTGCCTTGTGGTGCTCTAGTCTCAAGTCTACCAACCGCCACTGCCCTCTGTCTCCTTTGGTTTAGGAATTGGTCAAATGTCAACACATTCTTGATGTCGAGAGGTAGTGAAGTGTATTCTGTATGGCTGGTCCTAACCTCATTGACCATGTTTGTTGGCTGCTCCGAAGGTCGTTCCTGATGAGCACGGGTCTCCACCCTTCGTGTAAAAGTAGGCTGCAAGGGCCTAGATGTGGTATTGATAGAAATCCTTGGCCTCTCTTTAGGCTATGCATTCGAACTACTGGAGTTATCATGTTGTCCTGTGTGACCAAGATTAGGAACTTGGTTCATCTTATGCAAGAAATTGGCCAATATGTCCATCATAGTATCAAACTTCCGCTCTCTCCTGGCATCTGGGCTAATGGAACCCGAATGTGCTTTGTCTCTATCTCCCATGGCAGCTACAATACTTTCACTGTCACTGGATAGAGTCCTTGGTATATCCGGAGGATTATGAATGCCTAAATCCTCTGAAATGGTTTCTCCCTCCGACACCTGTGGAGGCTACCACGACCGTGAACCCCTATGATAAGTCTATTCTCTCTCACTCATGAAATAATCACACAGGATGGCAAGATATTATGAGCTTTGATACCATTGAAACAACCCCCTGTGGTGTTTTGATCTGACTTTTTGTTTGTTTGTTTTTTCTGATTTTTTTTGGGGTTTTTGCAGTTATTGGAAAAAACCAAAAATTTCAAATAATTGAAACAACACTATAACAGAAAGCAAATGCATTAAACAAGGAAGACCCAGTTGATTTTTATTAATTTCAAACACAAATGTGACATACCCATTTGCTGATAACAAATGTCATAATTCAGGTTTTCTGAACAGCACCTTGATTGGTATGAAGATTTGGACACCCACCTCCAGATTGATGGATTTTCAATATGAAATAAATCTGAATCTGTTACTCCAACCTGGACGCCTATCTAAGTGTGGTAGCAATTGGTAAAAGGGGCCGATCTGCTATTTACAGCTAGCACATTTCCCAAGAAGGTACGGACTGTACCTGTAGCTCACACGCACCAAAGATAAACACCTGTATACTGGTTTGAGGCCTGGAAACCACTGCTGAAAGGGTCAACTAGACCCCAGGGAGCCAGTGGCAAGGGTATGGCTTGAAACAAATAACCCACGTGCCAAGTGTGAAGTCAATACTAGGCCCACGTGCCAATTTACACCTCTGCAATCAGCAATTTATTAACTGTACAAACCCCAGTTCTGATCTGCAACTTATTGAATTCAAAACTGGTTTATTCATCAATTGAGACTCTGACAATATGCCCAAATGTTGACCTCTGAGTGAGATCAATCCAATAGGATCCTTGGACGGTCTTTCACGTTTGTGGAAACTATTCTAATCAAAGGTATTCATCCTTAATCAGCCTGAAATGTCAACCTGCAGCATCAGCTCATAAAAATGCAATAATATTCTCGATAATCACAATGAAGCTCTCTCTCTTGCCTTATGCTTTCCCACACCCAAAGTTAGGTTTTGCTCTTTTGACAAATGAAATAATAAAATATCTCCTCCTTTGAAAAACCATGCCAACTTGCATAAGCATTTTAATTTAATATTAATTTTTTTGTCTCAAGCACCCCTTTTCACTTAAATAATTATAAAGTGACTTAAGGTATTCTTTTAATAAAGTCACTTTATCACTTCATAATATTAAATCACTTAATCACTATAATAATAGAATATTATTAAATAACATGACTTAATGACTCCTTAACTCCTAGCCCAGATATAGCAATGAACTCCCGAGAGTGTCCCGTAACCATGATCAACTGTAGGTGTGTCTTCACTGACCCTAATGTTAATTACTAAAAATAGTAAGTAGCAAGGAACAAGTCCTAAAACCCTCAGAAAGATCCCCTAATCATCTTGTTAGCCTACGGGAACTGTAGTAATAGGCTAATTGTGTCCCTCAAACCGCTGGCTAGAAAGGGGACATTACAATGAACTAGCTTGGACTCAAACCTAGGGCCTCCATTTGCTGCTGGGTTGCTCTACCACAGAGCTACTGGGCCATGTGTGACTAGTGTATTTGCGGTCTGGGTGTGGCCCATTCTCTAACTCTCCCCTTGAACCACAGTGTGGATGCTCATGGCTACTAGCCTTGTTCTTGGCTTTGATACCATGTTGAATATTTTTCATGGACCAGCTAGGACTCAAACCTAGGACCTCCCATTTGCTGCTGGGGTACTCTACTGCTGAGCTACTGGCCCATTTGTAACCAGTCCATCTATGGACTAGGTGTGGCTCATTCTCCAACATGGATCAGTTTTGAGATCCATGAGTATTGCTAAAGAAGCTTTTCATGAACAAAAGGGGGAAAATATAGCAATGAAGAAGCAGTGCAAGTGGCACATTATCATTTTATAAAAGCTTAGAAACAAGGTATGGTTTTTTCTGAGTCTCTTTAGTCAATCTGTAAAAT
This sequence comes from Sequoiadendron giganteum, assembly GCA_007115665.2. Taxonomy (NCBI): domain Eukaryota; kingdom Viridiplantae; phylum Streptophyta; class Pinopsida; order Cupressales; family Cupressaceae; genus Sequoiadendron; species Sequoiadendron giganteum. The sequence goes on from CM021102.1 coordinate 508,895,622, forward strand.
AGGATGACAAAGAATTTACTCAACACTGAAGATTTTGTACGGTATATCAGAGCAAATTTTGAAGGTGAAGAGTCAACCTTAACTATCCCCTCAAAATGCTCTGCAATTACTGGACTTAGTAAAATTTGTTGCTCAAGTTAAAGTTATGAGAAAAGTAAAACTCACTGTGCTTTCGGATGTACTAGTAGAAGTTGTCAGCCTAACTATGAAGGGCATAAAATCTAAATGTATCAAACATAGGTAGCAATGGATAAAAAATTGAAATCCCTCCAAAAAGACACTGGATAAGATGAATTCATTAATCACTGAGACCGGGTTTACATCTGAAATGAATCAAAGACAGGTAGCAATGAATAAAAATTAGAAATCCCTCCAACATACATGGATAAGATGAATTCATTAATCACTGAGGTAGGGTTTACATAGGTTACAGATGCAGAGAAAATTATTATCACGGGACCACTAATTTTTATGGCATAATTTTCTAGACAAGTGAAGGAGATACAACAGAAAACCTCTGCTGCAGTGCAAGAATTTATTATCATTATTGCTCAAAGGATAGGAAGAATATGGACAGTTTGAAGGAAATTGAAGAAAAGATTAATGGGCATTGAATAATCAACTCAACACAAACTGAATTAGATTATTGACAGTAACAAACCATGTTAACAGGAGCACCATGATTTATTAGTGCTTTGTTATGTTTTTACTTTATTGAGTCTTTTAATTTCTTCTTGACAGTTATAACATATGGTGAGGTGTTGATTTTGTTCTCCTACCAAACTTTAGGGCTTTGATGTTATTTGATGAAATACTCTATTATAATTCCCAGTTGAAGTAACAAAGTTTGCTGGATTTTGTCATAGAAATTCAAAATCTGTTGAAAATTTACGAAAGCTGTAAAATTGATTTGAAATCGCCATGAAATTTATTTGTATGGTGTTGTACTGTTTGCGAAGGTAAATAATAGGGTTTGTGACAGCATGACAGGAAAATACTGAGGGATGGATCAGTTCTGCAGTGGGCATTGGTGGTTTTCCAGCTACAGTTTTTCCAGATCTGCAGGCTGCAGCATTAGCATTGGGTCTGCAAAACAACTGGGTTCTGAACAGATTGGTGTCAGATCTGCGAAACAGCTGAGTTCAGAAAAGATGTGGCATCCACCTATTGCTCTTTAGCAGTCAAGACAACAATGTAGTCTTGCTGTTTCAAACAAAATTGTCTATCTAGCTGAAAGCCACAGTGGTTGACTTTCTTGTTACTGAAAAGTATCCTTGTTATTGAAAAGTATCACCGTTAATGCTCGATATAGTTAGCCTTTAAGGTATGATGACCTCGCAGTTGGGTGCATACATGAATTACCTTTGGGCCTGCTGTCACTTCAAGAGCTGGAAGCACTTGGACTTAGAAGTGGATATGGATAGGGGGTAGTGGGCACTTGGACTTAGAAGTGGAGTGGCTCTCCCTCTTCTTTCTAGAGGGAATACGGATGGGCCGGGGGCGCCCTGTATAAGGCGAAGTGGGTATGGGGAGCCCTAGCAAATAATCTATATACGTTCACTCTACTTCACTTTTGGATGCTCGTCCATATCCCATATGGGATGGGGATCAACTACCTACTATTGTTCGCTCATGATGGAGATGTCACATGATGGGGATCAGATGATAGATGGGTAGATGGGAGATGGGCCCATCTATTAGGGGCCCACCTCTATGTCCATCTAGATAGCCTTTCTCTCTTTTTCTTTCTATATAGTATGTAGTATATAGCAGGCCTATAAGTCGGGGGAATTGGGAACCTAACTATTGCCCCCAACCTACCCCCACTATTCCCCCCCCACTCGGTAGCCCTACTCTATATTGGGGGGGCCTACCTCTATATTGGGGAGAGTAGGGCTCGGCTTTATCATGAGAGATGCCCGGGGTGTTAGGGCAAGACGAATTGGGTTTGTGGTGGCTATTCTATCTCGTCCCACTAGGGGGGGAGGGATAGAGATTGGAAGCCCAATTGAAGGGGAATATAGAAAGTCAAGCTCCACTTTTGTTTATAAAAAATAATCCGTTAGTTGGTTTAGCATTTATTTTTAATTTCTAAATAAAAACTATTTATTAATATTATCAATTTTACAAACTATTATTTATATTCAGGTTAGATTTAAATTTTAAAATTTATATAGATTTTAAAAAATATTAAAATGTCAATATTTTAAATCTAATATGATATTTTTAAATAAAAAATAAAATTGTATATTTATATTGTTCAAATTTAATCACGGTTTTTTTTTCAAATGTGAACTTGATTTAAACTTTTTCTTTGTGTAATTTGAACATGAACATGAACCTTGTGACATTGATTTCCACCAATCTTTTTTTCGGATTGATGAACTCACTCATCAATCTGGATTGAAATAGGAATTTTGAATTTGGTTTGAATGCTTAGGAACCTATGAACATTTGCCTCACTATATTTATTCATTTTCTGAGTATTCATTTATTACAAAATGCATTGTGCTTTAGAATAGATAAGTTTTGTATGTTTATGGAAAGTTACATTGCAATTATATTAAAGTTGATTATCATCATTTGGACATTCAGATGTTTGGTGATATTCATCTTAATATTGTTTAATTTCTTTGCTACACCAAGTTTTTACAATAGGGATGATAGGAAATGGGTGGATGCATTTCTTGTATGGTAAGGGATGAGACACCTTTTTTAAGGGATGACAAGGGTTGACAATTTGGGAGAAAAGGAATTTTTTTAAAAATATAGGAAATTTCAATTGTTCATATATAAGGCATTCATTATATACATTAGAGAACCATATTGTGAATTGTTAGAGCTGAATTGAGAATTTACATGAGTTGGCATATGTAGTCGGCCATGAGTCGAGGTAGTCAGCCGAGAGTGTACTTGGTCGACTGTGAGCCATAAGTAAATAAGATATTAGTTAATATTAATAATCCATGTACTTATGTATGTGTCATGTTGGTTAATTGTCTCGAGAATTAAGTTCCGGACAAAGCAATTAGTTATAATGAAGGGATGCGACGGTTGGTGCCTCAACCACCGCCAGCGTACTATATGTACTTGAGTCATGTAGTCGAGAAACATGATGGTTCTACTATGCTATGCTATGTTTTGTCTGGAGACATTATGATGTAATTGCCGAATACTGAATAAAGAAGTATATCTATGTTTTGTGTGATTGCCATGTGATTATTATATGCTATCAATGTTATTTTATATCTTCGTTTACTCCGTACGTCATTGTACCCGTAGCGAGTAAACATTTGGCGCCGTTGCCTAAGCGAATCCGGTAACCACCCAAACAGGAGAATGGCATTGTGATGGGGCAGCCGACCGAAGGGTCGGTACAAGCAAATGAGGATCGTGAAGACGCTCTGACGGAAGACCTCTGCAGTCTATGGGAAATCTTGTTAAAGGACCATGTACGGAGGGAGGCTCTCAAGCGGTCATTTGGGATAGATTGCAGGTCAATAAAGAGGTCGACCATATTCTTACCAGACTGATAGCACACCACTACATTATCTTACAGGATCTTTGGGCGGAAGAGGATCAAGAACGCCGAAGGCAGCAAATCTTGCAGCGGTACGAAGAACGAACCAAACGGGAAGAGGAGGAACGAGACACTAGCTGAAGATGTACCCTAGCAACCAACAATGATTGCGTGAAAGACCTGTAATGCCCGTACGACCGAACAAGGACAAGAACCGAATACCATTCGGGCATGAAGCGGAGGAGGAAATAATTCAGCAATCATTGAGAGTACATGAGCAAGAAAACCGGCGGCAAAGATTAAGTAGAGCACATCAGAGTTTTGTGGAAGGGAGGGACGAGGAACCCTTCATCACCCCCTATGTAGAAAAATATAAAAACCGAGAAAATGAAGATGAATTGAACGGAGAACTTGAGAATAGCATCCAACACATTCAGGAGTTGTCCATATTGGATGACGACGAAGGGTTGAGGACAGGGAGATCTGAGCCCACGACCCCTTGGCAGAGGGAGCACCGGAGTGGGACCCAGGAAACTCAAGGTGCAGAGGACGCTGACGGAGGACGGGAAAGTGACTCATATGTGGCCAAGAGTGCATGTGACGCACCGGAACGTAATGGGGAAACCGGTCCAGTCGGGTCCAATATATAAAGAGGACAGCGGGGAAGGATGGTGACTCCAGAACAACAAAAGTTGCCAAAGTTTACGGGGAATGGGTCAGAGGATCCAGTTCGACATTGCAAAACATGCAAGACAATCTGGATAGCAAGTGGAGAAGATGACCCAGATCATTGGTTGAAAGCCTTTCCGGCAACACTCAGAGATAGTGCCATCGACTGGTACTCAGAGTTGGACCAAGCACAAAGGGCATCATGGAGATTACTCAAGAAGGCCTTTCAGGACGAATTCAAACTCCTGAGGGATGACAGTGAGATTGTAGCAAAAATCTATATTATGAAGCAAGGAAAACAAGAGAATGTGTGCACATACAATCGGCGACTCAAAGACTTGTTAGGAAAATTGGAGGTTCAACCGATCGATGGGCTAAAGAAGCGATGGTTCATTGAAGGCTTGCTTTCGTCGTTGAGGAAGAAGATGAAAGTCGTGCCTCCATCGTCGTATGCTAAAGCATACAATCGGGCGATGGATATAGAAAGCGAAAACAAAACACCTGCCGAGGGAAAAAGAAGACGGACAACAAGGAGAGTACGAATGATAGCGACGGTGAATCCAGGACCGTACAAGTGCTCAAGAAAGATATGATGCGAATGATGAAAGAATTGAAGGCTGACAAAGAGAGTACGAGGGAAGCACGAGAACTATGGTGTATAGACTGCAATGGGGAAGGTCACACAAAGGCGAACTGTTCGAAGAAGTTATTCTGCGATATCTGCCAAGTGATGGGACATTCCGTCAAGGAATGCCCATACAGTTTAAAAGCCAAAAGTGCACAAGTACTCTTCGCTCAAGGAGAACCGTTGACACCGTCGAACACACCACCGAAGCCTTAGCACAATAGCAATGCATCCCCTGGAGTTTACCAGAGCAATAGGAGTCCGAGGAACAAAATATAGTACGACGGTAAAGGACGACCTGTGATCCAATGCTGAAAGTGCAACAAATGGGGTCACTTCGCCACAGACTGCCAGAACGGCCAAGGTTCAAGAGGAAGACTGTGTAAGTGGTGCGGACCAGTCGACCATGAAGATAGTGAATGCCCCAAGCAGAAGGGTATCCATATGCTGGAAGTAGAAGAACAAGAGGTACTGGCGATCACCAGAGCGCAAGCAAAAAAGGCAACCTACCCAAATCCATGTACAAATAAACAAAGGATGAAGGAAGCAAAAGCTGAAGTGGACCTGGCGATGGCGAAGGAGAACAAAATATCTCTGGAGAAGCCAGAGACCTCTTGGCAGTCGGAGGGGGAAACCAACATCGTACGACAGGTACTGTAGACCACCATACCGATCAAAGTAACTGACCTTCTCCAGACGTTGCCACAGTTGGGACTGGCAATGACAAACGTCCTTGGGGATGTCAAGCAATCACAAGTAGAGGATCAAAGGCAAGAATTGGTACCAGATTTACCACCGTACGGTGAACAAACCATTGACCCCGTACTACTCACGGTGAACATCGATAAGATATCAGCAGTTGTGCAGATGGAGATCGAAGGGAATATCTTGACAAATACTATCGTCGACGGAGGATCAGGAGTCAACGTACTACCTAAAGACACATGGAAGAGCCTCGGGAAGCCTACACTCTAGCCATCGACATTCCAACTCGTCGGTGCCAATCAACATGATATCAAGCCGTTGGGAACGCTGATGTCGCAAAAGGTGATTATCGGGACACAACAATTTTTGCTAAATTTTGTCATCATCCCATTGCAGAGGAAGGCGTATGATGCATTGCTTGGACGAGGGTGGTTAGTGGCAGCCAAGGCGAATCATAATTGGAAAAGAAATACACTATCAATAGAGAATGACGGGAGGAAGTACGTGATCGAATTGAAGAATCAGGCTGTCAATGAGGAACTGGCATCTTTTGAATCAAAATCCGACGATGGAGAGTTGGACATGGACGAAGATAGGAAAGCAATGGAACCTAACGAGGAGGGTGTACTTGAAATCGAGAGTTGCTCGGAAGATAAGACAAGTTCGTTGAATGGCTTATTTCATTGGCAGATGGAAGACTATGAAGTGTTCCACCGAGAGTGTAACATGCTACAGATTGGGGAAATCAAGGAAGAAGAGAACGACACGTTTAGCCAAACACTTTCGACTGAGTACAGAGAGTACAAAGGAAGAATATCAGAACCGGATGATACACCAGCCCACAGATCTGAATAGGTATGAGATAGAAAAATTGTGTTGGAGCCAAAAAATGGAAAAAATAAAGTAGAGAAATTAGAAAATGTAAAAAATGAAGAGAAAAAAAAGAGATGGAGGAGAGAGAAAAGAGAGACGGAGAAGAAGAAAATAAGAAAAGATGAACAAAATGAAAAGCAAAAACTGAAGAGAGAGGAGAGAGAAAATAAAAATAAGGCAAAAGGGAAATTAAAATAATTCAAAATAAAAGGCTAGGCCACAAGGATCGTACGACATAAAAAGCAGGAGAGATTGGCGAAAAGAGAGAAACCTTGGCAGAGTAGGTTGAAGCTTGATCCGTACATCGTATGACCTAAGGAAGGGAGAGTCGAAGTTAGTCCATACGTCGTACGACTGGGAAGAGAAACCGGAGAAGGCACAACAAACGTACGATTTGGCAAGAAATCAGAAGATCAAATACGCCCTGGTGAAGAGTTAAGGAAGCACGTACGGGGTAGTAGAAGCACAGGAGGCCACATCGTATGGCCTGGCAGCAAATCAGGAGGATACATCGTACGGCCTGAGGAGGAAATTAGAGAAGAGAGAGAAAACATACGGCTTGGCAAGACAATAGGAAAGCAAGGCGTACGACCTGAGAAAGGCATAGAAAAGCACGTACGGCCTCACAAAGAAAAAGAAGATCACGTTGTACGAATTGGCAAGGGAGATCATGCCGTACGACTTGGCAGAAAGGAGAAATCCGTACGACCTGGCAGAAGGGAGAAATTCGTATGACCTGGCAGAAGGGAGAAATTCGTACGACCTGGCAGGAGACAGTCCGTACGACTTGGTAGGAGGCAGTCCGTACGACATGGCAAGAGGCAGTTCGTACGACCTGGCAGAAGGTAGTCCGTACGGCCTAGTAGAAGAGAGGAGTTTGTACCCATACGACCTGGCAGGAGATAGTCTATATGACCTAGCAGAAGAGAGGAGTTCGCACTTGTACGACCTGGCAGGAGACAGTCCGTACGACCTAGCAGAAGAGAGGAGTTTGTACCCGTACGACCTGGCAAGAGGCAGTCCGTACGACCTAGCAGAAGAGAGGAGTTCGTACGATCTGACAAGAGAAAGCACTCTGTACGACCAAGCAAGGAGGAAGTCGTACGCTTTGAGGAGGCCGTATGCCCAAGCAAAGAGGAAGTTGTACGCTTGCATTAGAGGAAGGCCGTACAGGTGGATCAAAAGAAGGTCGTACGGTTGAAACAGAAGGTCGTACACACAATGGAGGAGGCCGTACATGTCAAAAAGACCATACCAAATATCAAAGTTTGTAAAAGGCAGGCCGTACCAAGCATCAACCTCGAGAAAGTAAAGTCTAAGAAAAACAATGCAAAATCTGTATTTTCCAGCTTCATCAGCACTATTCGAAACTTGTGGAAGAGTCATGAAAATGAGGTGCGCAATGCAGTTTCAAGTGGTTTCAGAAGTGTTAAATTGGCCTTGGCGGTGAGGGCGCTGCCCCTTGACCCCGCCTTGTACCGCGACAGGGAGTGCGTCCGGGGCGCTGCCCCCGGACCTCGTGAGGGGTGCTGCCCCTCGACCCCCATCAGATTTATTGGAATTGCCAAATTGCAGTGCCACCAGCCATCATAGTATAGGACCAATTGGTTGCCGAGCAGACAAGAGTTGCAGCTCTCAAGGAGAAGTTGGCGGAGAGAGACGGAGTATTGGGTGAGAGTGACAATCAGTTGGCAAAGAAGGATTAGTTGACATTCTTGGTTTTCAATTGTCTAGAAGACGACTACTTTGTGGGGGGGATGATGTAGTCGGCCATGAGTCGAGGTAGTCGGCCGAGAGTGTACTCGATCGGCTATGAGCCATAAGTAAATAAGATATTAGTTAATATTAATAATCCATGTACTTATGTATGTGTCATGTTGGTTAGTTGTCTCGGGAATTAAGTTCCGGACGAAGCAATTAGTTATAATGAAGGGATGCAACAGTTGGTGCCTCAACCACCGCCGGTGTACTATATGTACTTGAGTCATGTAGTCGGGAAACATGATGGTTCTACTATGCTATGCTATGTTCTGTCTGGAAACATTATGATGTAATTGTCGAATACTGAATAAAGAAGTATATCTATGTTCTGTGCGATTGCCATGTGATTATTATATGTTGTCAATGTTATTTTATATCTCTCTTTACTCCGTACGTCATTGTACCCGTAGCAAATAAACAGCATATAGATTAACGAAATTTCAATGTCTAATCATTTCAATTTGAGTTTTCATTACCAATGTGTATATATATGATGAAACAAAATGAAAAGGCTAAAAGGCTACAAGTACGAAATGAAAAAATGTAGATAATCTATGATCTACTACTGCTATTCCTTTGCCTTATTCTTGCATAAATCAAAATCTAACTTTGAATTTCATTCACTTCCAATATCATGCCAAGAGTGAAAGTGGGAACACAATAGGCAAAAACAACTAACAATTCAAGCCAAAAGAATATTGAAACCCACATATTAAGGGAGTTCTAAAACTTCCCAGTGGTCGAGTCCTATGTTAGTACTTAGTAGACTCTTTTTGTCACCTTATTAAAAGATTTGGCTCTCCAACCATCAATGGTACAACCATAGTTTACATACTCGGAATCAAAGAGTACTCGGCAAACCCAAAAATTTTGACTCGGAAATTACTCGGTAAATGTGTGTGGATATTTATGTATGTGTATACTCAGGACTGCACTGTGCACACATACATATCTATAAACATACATAGGATGCCAAGTTTGCATGCATATACACACACAAACATTCCAAGTTTTGCAAGCTATTGGCGATTACTCGATAATTTGACAGGAGAAAATCCATCTGCATACTGCCTACGAGTAAAAGCAGAAATTACTCGGCATGCAATTTTTTTGGAGATTACTTGGCTACTCGGAGAGTAATCGAAGAGTATGTAAACTATGGGTACAACTATTGATTTCAGTTTGACATTCTCTTGGCTAGAAGAATTATTCATGCCAAGAAATTGCACTTCATGGTTTAATTTTTCCCTCTTTGCAGCCTTGGACAGTGTTAGAAATCTGAAACAAATGTATAAGTTATAACCCAATAATTTTTTAAGGAAGAAAGAAATTTTGAAATTGTAAATGAAAATCACAAATACAAACCATAGATGTGAAGAGATGTGCAAATGTCAAGATGACAAGATTGCATAAAGATCTCACAAAGAGAAGCTAAAGTGGAAATACAAGCTAGGTAGCGGGTTTTTATAGACTCAAGGAGAGGGTGGAGGTGGCAAGTCCAACCAATAGGGAGTGACCACCTAATGGTCTAAAAAGAGTAAATGTAATTCCCTTGTAGGATGATGACACCTAATCAACTGATTCACTTAATCAAACTGATTTTATTAATCTAAAGAAGCTTAATAAAATTATAAGAAGACCTAGGAAAAGGAAATAAAAACCTATGCTAACACCCCCCCTTAGGTGTAGCTTAGGTGGGTGAAAGATGGGTCCCGACAAATGAAGCTAGACAAGGTACCCCCCACCCAAAATAACGAGAGAAAAAATGAAAGCACTAAGAAGGCCCCCCCATATTGGACACCTATCGAAACCCCAACAAAGCTTGCAAATGAAGGAACTTGCTTTCTGTGAAGAGCTTGGTGAAGATGTCTCTGATTTGCTTTGATGTTGGAAAGTATGAAAGATGAGTGATGTAATTATGAATCAACTGTTGGATGTAATGCATATGTATCTCAATGTGTTTGGTCCTTTGGTGATGGACTAGATTCCTTGAGATCTGTATTGCACTTTGATTATCACAAAAGATAAATGTAGTCTTTTAGAATTGAATATCAAATGTAGTGAAAATATTTTGAAGTTAAATGTCCTTAGTGCCAAAATTAATTGCTCTTCAATACTCGGCCTCTATAGATGAAAGAGCAATTGTAGACTACTTCTTGCTTGATCAACTAGATTGGAACCAAGTGAGAAGCAATAATCCGGAGTAGACTTGCAATTTTTAGAATCGCTTGCCCAATCTGAATTTGCGTGTCCCACCAAGTCAAAATCCACTAATTGTATACTAAATTCTTTAACTATGAGCACCCTAAATGTAGTGCATAATCCACTTAGTTGCTTTCCAATGCAACTCATGTGGCTCTTGCATGAATCAAGAGACCATGCCCACAACATATGAAATGTTGGGTCTTGTGTGAGTCAAGTAGATGAGACTCATAACAAGTTGTCAATATAAAGTGCCATCAACCAAGGTTGAAGAACATTGAACCTCAAGTTTCACCCCTAATAGAAATGGAGTTGATGCAAGCTTACATTTAGCTATGCAAAATTTTGAGAGTATATCAAGTGTGTAGTTGGGCTTTCTAATGAATATACCAAAAGAAGACTATGTGATCTCAATCCCCAAGAATTAGTGCAACATGACCAAGTTTGATATTAAAAACGATCATGAAAGGCAGTTTTTACTTCCTAAATTGTGGATGAGTTACTCCCTATGATCAAGTCATCAACATAGAGAACTAGAAATGTGAGAGTATCATTGTGCAGTAGAATATAAACATTTTGATCAAAATGCCACATAGTGAAACCCAATTGATAGAAGGAAGGAGTCCATCTTGGCATACCAACCCCAAGAGGCCTATTTGAGGCCATAGAGAGACTTTCAAAACAAAATACAAGGGAGGAATCCTGTAAAAAACTCTTGCGGCTGCTCCATGTATATCTCCTCTTGAAGGTTACTATGAAGAAAAACACTCTTCACATCCATGTAATGAACTTCCCAATGGTGAGTTTTAACCATAGCAAGGACAAGTTGGATGGAATTTATTTTGGCAATTGGTGCAAAAGTCTTAAGGTAGTCAATCCTAGGAACTTGAAGAATCCTTTGGCCACCAAGTGAGCTTTATGCTTGCCAACCAACCTATCTACAACAAATTTTGTTTGATAGGTCCATTTGCACCGAAAATATTTTTTCCCTTAGGAAGAGGGACTAAATTCCAAGTATGGTTCTATGGTTCTTCACCAAGGAATTGAACTCTTTTTGCATAGCAACATCCCACTCAAGGATACGCGAAGCTTCTTAAAAAGATTGTGGATTGGAAGTTGTGGCAATGAATAGATGTCAAGCTTGTTGAAATTGTGACCTTGTTCTTTTGGTGTTTGAAGGATCCTCAATCCAATAACTTACTGATTCCAATGTCTTAAGAGGTTGGAGAATTTAGAGAATTTGGAGGAGTGTCCTCTGAGTGATGACTAGGTGTGGAAGGATGTGAATCCTCATCATGGTTGTTTCCATTTGAGGTGGAGGAAGAATACTCTTATCAACACTAGGAGGAAGATCCTATGAAGAACTATCATCATCTCACAGTGTCACCAAAGTGATGAAGGATGGAGTAGTGGTAGAAGAAGAGCTTGCAAGACTCTCCTCAAAACTAACACTCCTTGTAATGAAAAACTCATGAGTTGTGGGATGAAGAAACTTGTACCCCTTAACACGATCTGCATACCAAATAAATATACAAGGCTTGTTTTGTGGATCCATAGCCTTACATTTTTTTTGTTGGAATGTGGGCCCATGTGGGGGAGCCAAACATACGAAAATGTTTCATTGAGGGTTTGCAACTGTTCCAAGCTTGGAAAGGAGTTATCCCTTCATAGCTTGGTGAAGAACTCGGTTCTAATTATAACATGTAGAGTTGATGGCCTCTGCCTGGTATGGTGGTGCTAGATCTAGAGTGTATCATATAGTTAGCTATCTCTTTGAAGAACTGATTCTTTCATTTTGCTACTCTGTTTTGCTGAGGACTGTAGCAAACTGTATGCTATAGGTCAATATCTTCAGAAGCACAAAATTGTTCAACCCTGTGGCTGACATATTCTCCCCCATTATTTGTTTGTGAAATCTTGATGGATTTCCAAGATTGTTTCTCTGCAAATGCTTTGAAGTCCAGAAATGACTCAGACTTCAAACTTTTGTTTGAGAAAATACGCAACGTGTATTTGGAAAGATCATCAATAAAAGATCAAGCTCTACAAAAAGAGGGATGAGGAAATAAACCAGCCAAATCACTATGTACTAACACAAGAAGCTATGAGGCTCTCCAAGATTTTCCTTTCATATGTAATACTTTGACTTTTTATTTTTGTGCACGTTACCCCCCTTTTTTATTATCATTCTCTAATGATCTTTTTCTTCAATCTTCATGCAGCTGCTCACAAAATCACCATCGCCTTACATGATGCTATTTGGACATTCCACTTTGATAATGCAAAAAATAAATATTCATCGACAAATAAGTTAATATAACCAACTTAAATCCATACAAACCGACATGACTATAATTTGCAGATTTATAATTTATGGGTGATAATTTTACAGGCTGAATTTGTAAACCTCAGTGCAATGGATTTTTGACCAAGATGAACTGGAAAAACTAAGGGTCGACTTTCATCTTTGCAAGATTCAATAAAAATTGAAAGGTAAGCATTGAATTCAAGACGGCATGGAGACCTGATTACGCTAGGGCAACTGACACTTCACAGAGCTGCAGGAGGACACTTGGATATCATAGAAGTTTAGCTTAATTGGGGAACCCAGCCATTTCTTGAACATAATTGCAATGGGAGAACAACTATGCATTAGGTGCTCCAAGCCAATTCTTCAAGGGAACAAGAAAATAACTTGCAGAACCCTTACAGCTAGGGATTGTCTTTTACAACTTGTCTCATTCTTTCTCTTTAGCCAAATATTTTCACATCTCCATATTCTTAACAACTGGGGATTCAATCTTCCATAGGACCTTTCAACCTATACTCTGATACCAATTGAAGGAATTAATATATAGAAAGGAATAATGATGATTCAATAATCACCATTGGTCTTTGTGAATATTTTTTTTACATATATAGACCAGAATATATAACTCAATAGAAAACTAAAATCTACAACTACCAAATAACTAACAACTAATCACATAAATAATGTTCATTGTGTACTACATTCTCCCCCATGATGAACATTGGGAAAAAATAGTCTTTATGGGTGTGGAACATCTTTGATTGCCTATGCATAAGCCGGGTATATCCTAGCTGTCCTGGGTATGGCTGGCCATTTTTGAGTGGTCTATCAGCAGCATTGCACTAAGGAATAATGATGATTCAATAATCTCTATTGGTGTTTGTGAATAATTTTCTTACATATATAGACCAGAATATGTAATTTAATAGAAAACTAAAATCTACAACTACCAAATAACTAATAACTAATCACATAAATAATGTTCATTTTGTACTACATTCTCCCCCATGATGAACATTGGGAAAAATATAGTCTTTATGGCTGTGGAACATCTTTGATTGCCCATGCATAAGCTGGGTAAATCCTAGCTGTCCTGGCCCTGGGTATGGCTGGCCATTTTTGAGTGGTCTATCTGCAGCATTGCGCTTTCTGTAAAGAAATGTTCCTAAAATGAAAATAAAATAAAGAATTTAATCAAGTAAATACAAAATTATGATTTTTCCAGTATTTTACGTATTGTGCATTTTGTTCAAGCTTATGCAAGCTGCTTCACATACATTTCCATCCCAGGATTTCATTTTGTTTCCCTTTTTGTTTTAGTCGCCATTTATTTATGCCTACGCTTTGAGCTAGTTATTCACTTCAACCTAGGAAATGGACATGATTTTAGTGACTATCACAGGAATTTGTCACTTTTTTTAATTTATTGATATTCTATTAGTAGAATGTATCATTTTCCTGCCATCAGTTCAATGTCTTGAAGATTGCCAAGCTGTTTGTTGGTGTTTCTGCTAAAATAGTGAACAGAAAATTTTCATCAATTGAAAATTTATTTACCTTGAATTTCTGGGCTCATAGTGGTTATGTAGGCTGATGTTCAGTTTCTATCTGGTTTTCTTTGGTAATCTTTTTTATACATAAAACTGTAAATTTCAGGAATATCATGAATTTTCCTATCAGAATGCTTGTGCTTTTGTTGATATAACGTCATATATACTCAATGCTAAAAATCTGATGGTGTTTTATGTACTAGGGAAATTTGTTAGCGTTCTTTATTAAAGATTTGTCAAGCAGTTGTGGAGTAAACTATAAGCTTTGCTCTACTTATGGAAGCATTTATTCTGTGTAGCCAACTAATGGCAAGTTCACTTGCAGGAAGGTGCATAAATATGGTAAAAGCACTACCGGTGAGAGTTGGGATATAGTTGTTGAAGAAGGAACATATTATGAGTAAGTTTTGATTTTCGATAAAACAATTCCATTGCAGTCTAATCGGTTAATACCTTAGTTCTATCTTCTAATATATTGGTTCTGATTTTTAGTTTCTGTAAAATGGAAATGGTGTCCTCTTTATAAATTTCAAAAACATTTCAGAAGAATATGTGCATTCATGTTTGGTGGTTTGTATTTGTAATGTTTACAAACTAAGCTATTTCGTGGCATATTTACTTACACAATCATGTATTGAATGGAAGGGCTGAGCCCCACTATGGATGGGTGGATGCTGTGGGAAACTCTGCACAGTTGTTATCGATCCAGCCACGAGAACGTCCTCCTGGTGTTTATCCAGATCTAGATTTTGGATCATCTCCACCATCAAAACTGCCTCCACCATCTCCCCCAGAATTACCCCCTGAGTTTCCACCATTCTCGCGAGAATAATTGACTATTGTAATTTTTCTTAACTCTTTTTTTTGAGTTTTTAAAATTTATGTTGGTGAGCATTATTCATTTGACCAGTCATCCTTTTTGTTTCGAGTGGATTTGGCCAGACTGACCTTACCTTTTGATATGGACTTGGTCAGATTTGACCTTAATGATATGGACGGAGCATGAAGGAAAATAAATTGTCATATCTTCAATTTTTTTTTTGATGAGTCAACAGTGTCTGTCTACTTTTGGGTGTAAGAAAGCAAAGCTTATCTCAGAACGTTTCGTTTACCCTGTGGTGCAATGACCCTCATGTATGTTCCTCATAAACAAGAAATGCAAAATGATGACATGAAGAATTAAGCAAAGGCAGTGAAGGCAGTATATAATATGGGATTCTGAGAAAAGAGAAGAAAAGGTCCACAGAAGTATTTCCCAGGCCAAATCTTTAATAAGCTCAAGTTTAATGGAAACAAGAACTGAACATCTTTATGATCTGTTCATAGCAATCCATGAAGGGACTGGAATGTATTATAATTGTAGAAACAACTATTTTTTTATAGTCCAATGGAAGATCAATAAAGAAATCATTTATTTTGTAACCAAAGTGAGCAAGCAGGGCGAGTTGTCTAGTAGGATATTACTGTTGGTCTTCATTTTTGGTATAAATATTCATAATCTTAATAATATTTTAATAAGAGACATCTTGTCCGGGTTTGTCATTTATCTTTAACGAGTGTCAAAAGTTTGTTGGCTCAAAATATGAAATATACTGCAAATTACAATTACACGGCTGAACTTTACTTCTTGAATGTAAGTTTCTTATGGGAAGCACGTACACGGAGGACTGACTTATTTGGAAGGGATCAAGCTCTAGAGAGGGCTAGCTTGGTGCGATAAAATGCATGCTAGAGCTATACAGGGGTTTTCTGTAAGAATTTAGAAATAGAGATGGTAGAATCAAGGTGTGTAGTCAAGTTATATGCAATGTTTCTCTAGCTTTGTATAAATTTTTAACGTACAACAATAAGGATGCAACCATGGAGAGCCCATCCAAACAACTAAATTTGAACCAGCACCTAAAAGCAGGGATGGAGGGATGCATCGAAAACAAAGACCTGGTGGGGGATTTAAAGAACGGTCTATATTAAGAGGCAGACAGAAAGAAGCTGCTTAGTGATAAGCTGGCATTTCATTCAAGATATATTTCATCATTGTAATATTACTTATAATTGAAATGCCATTATCAGTTTTAGACAGTTATAACAATGGTTAAAGAAATTTAATAAAAGTAACCTATTTAAGCCATTGCTTTGAATTTTTTGTTCTTTGTTTAGTAAGAAATGTCAGTCTATGACATAATAACTGGATTTTTCTTTGTCCAAAGGAATTTTAAGACTTGAGTGGGTGTGGATCAGTATTAAATGTTGAGGATTACGATTTTGAAACCAGTCTTTAGTTGATTTTATGCCTTATTCCCTTGTACTTTTCTGTGTGAAATGGGTTTATAAAATATCACATTGTGAAATTACCAGGCCAATCTCCCCTCTTTTGTAATTTAAACCCACATGTGTGTATTGTAAAAACTCAAATAGTTGCTAAATCCAAGCTTGATTTAGTAAAGAGAAAGAAGGCCCTTACCATGATGATGGCTCAAGTTCAAATCTTCGTTTCCTCACCCTCATTATATGTAATTATACAGGAGTTTTGAACCTAGTTATACAGGAGTTCTGAACCTGAAAAAATAGTAATCAGAAATCAAAGATGTAACATTATACTTCCTTCGGTGGTTAGCCTACATAATTATGGAAGAACTAATATGCTTTGTTTGCTTTTACTTAAATATAATATTTGTATAAGAATATGTTAATAACTAAAAAAATGTTTAGTTATTGATGAGATTGGATTTAGAGTTTTGTAATAGTGTATATTTCAACATAAATGTAAGTGTAATGTTATTGAGAATATACTTAGAATGGTAACAACTTCAAGATCATATAGATTGATTGAATTTATTTTTCCTTTGATTTTTGTTAATGTAGTTTTTATTTAAAATATTATAATAAATTTATAATTAACAATGTTAGTAAGATTTGATTGAGTTTTGTAGTAGTGTATTTTTTGGTATATATATATATATGTCTAATCTTATTAAGAATTGATTTAGAATGGTGATTTACATTTCAAAAAAAATATTATAAATGTTATAAATTGTTAAGTGGTCTAATCATAACTTTGGTCAATTGAATTGCATGATCAATTGTGAAAAGGGGTTTGTTTACCTATCAACACAAACTCATCTTATATTGATATAATGTGTTAATATATTTAAAAAACTTTGTAATATGTACTTTGTAAATTATTAAATGGTCTTTGAATAAGGAGGTGAGATGTTTTCAATCATTACCATACTTTAAAAATTGACAAGTGGTAGTTGTATAAAATATCAAATTGTAAAATCTTAGCCATGGGTGTAGCTTCTAACTCTGTTAAAGTAGTAATTATTTAAAGTAGTATGATTTCTTGGAAAAAAAATTGAAGGTATATTTTAGATAGTTGTTATTGTCAATTACAATCAAATCTAATGATTGATGTGCTTGTTAAAGTAGTAATGATTTAAAGTAGTATGATTTCTTGGAAAAAATTGGAAGTATATTTTAGATAGTTGTTATTCTCAATTACAATCAAATCTAATGATTGATGTGCTTTTCAAAGAAAATAAATAAAGGGCTTTGTACCTATGCAATCAATCACGTGGCTAATTTTGATCTCAAAATGTGAAGATATTTCCTAGGGCTAGTGGACCATGAAAGCTCCAAAAGTGGAAGTAACTTGATTGCCTTGCCTACAAGAACCTTTTCATGTGGCATGACAAATGGGATGTTAGTTGACCACCAACAATTGAAAAAGGTGCAATATGTATCAAAGACACTCACCCAGATGCTTATTCTTAGGTATAAGTATAGGCTCCAAAGATGCAAACATAGTAGTAGTGGAATATATGTGATGTGACAACAAAATGTACTAGAATATAATGAAGTGAAATGCAATAGAAGCAAGTGAATATTTATTAGAAATATACACATGATGAGATATGAATGTAATGTACCACAAGGTGATTTTACTCATATAATGTGTTATGTGATGTAACATGCATGTCAGTGGTTTTATAATAACTTTTCTTTTCTTAGTGCAATATTTTGTAATTCATTGCATGAGCTCAAACTTTCCTTTTATTGGCGAGTTTGGAAAATAAATACAAATTTTGAAGAAACTTAAGCCTAGATCTTGAATTTGTGTGTTCCTACCAACATCTTGGTTTTGTTGTCAATACCTTGATAAAATGATAAACAAAAGGCCAAATCAATAGATATATCATTTTCTTTGGTTAAGGAAGTCAATAAAAAAAGATTTTAGACAAGTGTGGATTTTTTTTATGGTTAGCAACAAAAAACTCTAGGTTCTAGCCTCATGAGAGGGGGTTAGGCACTAAGGAGATGACAATTGGAAAGAGGGAGGCAAGGGGGAGAGCGGGCATGGGTAAGGAATCTCTAAAGAGATGCAACTATTAGAAAATGACAAGGATAATCCATTAGGGATGAATAAAATGATTAATGGAATGCTAAATAATAATTAGAAAAACCCATGACAAAAGTAGATAACAAGAAACAAAGGGAGGCTAGAGAAGAGATTTTAAAATATAATTGAACATGGAAGAAAAGAGATTAAAATATTTTCAAGATAGGAAGTATATTTCAAAATAAAGATGGGTTGTTGCTACAGAAGATGAGAATTGTTGGACTAATGAAGAAGAGGTAGAGCAATCCATATGCATTGTTGTTGAGATTGTTGAAGAAAAAGAAGATAAAGAGGGCCCACCATGATGAGAAATGGGCATTAATGAGTGTGCCAAGGGGGTTGTGACTAGACTTGGAAAAAATCATATGGAACCTAATATGATTTCATACTTAGAGGAACATGGGACAATTATACCATTGCATGACAAGGATACGCATGAGCAACTCAAAGTAGAATTTTATAGAGGTTAGCAAAATAGATTGAAGATTATATAATATCTAGGGAGTCATTGAAAATGTTGAGGCTTCTCAAATTAAGGAGTCCAATGTGCTCACCTTTGATTTGGAGAATAACATTGTTGACAAATGGAAGACCAGGCTCCCTTATTGTAGTGTTGATTTGGACAAAGTGGCTAGGAAAAAAATGCGAAGTGTTATCCACCTAAGTGTGGGTGGATTAACATAAAATTTGATGGTAGCTCCAAAGGTAATCCTAGAAAAGCACGTGTTGCAAGTATTATTAGGGAGAGTGAAGGAAATTTGCTATTGGCTTTTATTAAGAATCTTGGAATCCAAATGAACAATATGGTGGAAGCCATGATAACCCTACTTGGTCCTAACCATGCTTGATGTTTGGGTTTTCTTAACCTTGTTATTGGAGACTCCAAGATCATAGTTGATATGCTGAATAGAAGACCTTCACCTCATTGGACCATTAAAGGGATAATTCAAGATGCCTTTGAATTAATCAAACAATTTGAATAAGTTATCATTTACCATGCTTTTAGGGAAGGAACTAGGATCGTTGATGCCCTTGCCAAATTGACCTCCACCTATCTGGTTCATATGTAGTGGTCCTATCTTGCTTCTATGCTACCACAAATCCAAGCATGTATAGTAGCTGAGAAGAGTAATAATTTATCCTTAGTTATGAGGGGTGAGGAAAGTACTATGCATGGGTGTATTAATGGGGGACTATGAGGCTATTTATGTTTCAATTGTCTGAACCAAAAGAGACCATGTGAAGAATACTCTAAAGAGTAGTGTTGAAAATTGCTTCATCTTTGAAAGGGAGCGGTGTACTATCGAGGCTACTATTTTCCTCTCCAAAGTGTCGACTACCAGTATGGCAAGGGTTAGAGTAAGAGTTGAACCCTTCTCTTGTGATGAGGTGAAGAGGAACACCATGTTATGGGATATTCTCTATAGAGGAGGAATATCTTGTTTTCTTGAGGCCATGAATGACCATGAATCAACTTTGTTCAAGGAGTTTATCTATTCCTAGAAGAATATAGTTGTTTGCTTAAGGGGAATCTCATTCTTTGTGACTATAGAGCTGACTGCAAAGGCCACGAGTTTGGTGAAAGGTATTTGTATGTAAAAGTATAACAAGGCTAAGAATGTGAAATATTTGGTTAAGTTCCTCAAAGGAAAGGAGGAAAATAAGAAAAATTTAAAACACCCTTTATAAGGAGGATCTTCTCAAAACTTGGCATGAGGTGGTGGATGTCTTGATCAGAGGTTGGTAGAGCTTCAAGGATAAGTTGATTTGCGTGGAGAATTAGGAAGATATAACTAGGAACCTTTAGGAGATAGTGTACTTCAACAAGAATACAATAAAAACCTTTTCCACAAGTTTGTTTATTCTACAAAATGAAGTCCATAAAAGAAAACTTCAAAAAATTGAGGGTGGGTAGATCATTGTTAAAGGTCTTGCTAGAAGGACACATGTTGGGACTGTTGAGGCTATTAAGAATAAAAGGGAATATGGTGGAGGGTGACACTATTGAAACCTCCTTTGAAGACCAGGTCAACTTCTTAGGCAATGAATGGAATATTGCCTTTGGTTTGAAGATGTTAGTCAAGCATGGTTAGCTTCCGTCTTTGTTGTGTTCTCTCTTTTCTACCCATACTTTTGTTTTTCCTTTTGTTTCTAATTGTTCTTACTCTAGTTTTTGTTGTTGTTCTTTGGTGATGCCCCCTGTCGTAAGGGAAAATATGGAGATCAAATGAAAGCATAATTGACGCAATTAGAGTCAAAACATTAAAAACTTACACAATTGAGATCATACAAACCCATATTCAATGAAATTAACTTGCAAAGCCATCGATAAGATTTAATCTAAATAAATGAATACAAATTCAAAGCAATTAAATTACAAGAGAGTACAAACCTTCAATCTCATTGTGGATTGATGGATATTTGTGATGTGGGTTGCTTAAACTGTGCATAATCCATGTTGCAAAAGCTTGATGAGAGGTGTGATTCACAAAATAGGTGCTCTAAAATGCTCAAGATTGGCTTAAAAAATTTAGAGTGTGCCTATGCTTCTGAGGATTGTGAATGAATTTCATGTTGGAGAAGCTTTGTTTTATAGATTTTAGGAATTTTGATCAACGATCAAGATCAAATGTCATGATCAATGGTCAAGAAGAAATCAATGAGATGAGGGAAGATCAAGGGTTGAGGATTCATGAGAGCCCAAACTAATTTCATGGAAAAGACATTGAAGATATTTTGAATGTGAGGGAAGAAGATGTTTGAATTTGAATTAAAAATATTTCTTTTTTGAAAAAGGAATATTCTTTGTGCAAGTTGGAAGGTTGGAGAAAATTAGTCAATTAAATAATACGAAAAACATTTAATTGTGAGTATGAGAAGAATTAAGATTTTTAATTAAATAATTTAGAATTATTTAATCAAAGGGAAAAAATAGCATGAAAATGGTGAATTAATCAAATAACCTTAATTATTTAATTAATAGGGGAGTAAAGTGAATTGAACTAAATAATTGGAATTATTTAATTAAATAGAGGAATTAGGATGATAATGAGGAAAATGATTTTAATTAGTGAAATTAAGTGTGATTGTTTAGGACAATTTTAGGTGTTTACATTTTGCCCCTCTTTGAAGCAATGTACTCATTGCATTGTTTCAAAGACTTGATGCTACTTAGATTTATTTTTTAAACTCCTTGATGCCCCACTATGCCCCAACAGATGAAGAAAGCATGGTAGGCTACCCCCTCGAGAGATTGGCTGGAAAAAATAATTTTTCGAGTTGAGATAACAACAAGATGACGAGGCTAGGTCTACAAAGAAAAGAGCAAAAAATTAAGTCTAAGAAGCCTAAACAATGATTAGGATCGATAGCCAAGTTATAAAAATGAGGTGCAGGGTGAAATCCTAGGGTTTGGTAGGCATATATGTGTATTTGTGTGAGTTTCAGCCTCATTTGCACACTTTGAGTTGAGAGATTAGAGTTTAGAGCCTTAAACCCCTTTTCACCCCTTCACGAGAACAGTTTGGGATGAAGCTAGTTGTACGAGTGACACACTGCACAAAGATCATGCATCAACTCTAGAGGCCAACCGAAATAGGTGCCTTGGTATGTACAGAGTTAATTTTTGCTTGCACACTTCTTGAGTTAGCTAAAAGTAAGTTAGTGAACCAACAAAAACATAAACACAAGAAAGGGAGAGATGATTCCCCCAATGAGCCTCTAGATTTTTTCACCCTAGAAGCTAACTTTAGAGATGAATGGCTCTCTTTCACCTAGTGGTTTTGTGTTTTTGGGTGTTCATTCAAAGAAGGGGTTAGGGGCTTAATGTGATGTATGTGTGATTGTGCCCCTTAAAGGGACTAGGTCGACATTCTTGGCGACTTAGTCCTCTTCAGGATTTTCGGAGTTTCTGAAGAGGAAACGAAAGCCTTAGGTTTGCACCTTGGTTCTTCACAGTTTCTCGCTTCTAAAACTTTAATATTCGGGCTTGAGAGTGATTTTTGGCGGATGATTTGACCTTGCATTTGGTCTTCAACAAGTCTTCAATTCCTTCAATGATCTTCAAAGTACCTAAACTTGCAATCACACAAGACAAGAAAGAGACAAATTTTGATTGTTAGGGATTAGGGGGTTTGCCTTAGTAAAACCCCTTTTAGGTAACTAAACCAAAATGAGCAGAAAGAATGTAATGAAACATGGAACAATGGAGTGAGAGAGTTTTTACCTTGCATTTGATGATCGATCTTGTGTTGTTGCAACAATCAGCCCTTGAATACTTCAACAATGGTGTCTTGTTGACTTGGAAGGATCAAACCCTAGCTGGCTTGAGAGGACGACATGATGGGAGAGAGAGAGAGAGAGATTGAGAGGAGAGGTGGAAAATGAGGGTACCTAATGAGAAATTAGGTTTTTGGAGCTTATTTATACAAGTTATGCCCTAACTTGCTCGAAATAACCTCATATTGACCGACCTTAGGGTTTTAGAGACCTAAATCCCGACATATATTAACTTAAAATTGCATTTTAAGCCACATGGGACTAGGTCGCCCAAGGTGGCAACCTAGTCCACCTGGGCATTTTTTATTAATTTTCGGGGATTAAAGTGTTATTATTATTACTTGTCAGGATTGTCATCATAAAACACTCTAAGATAAGTCTTGTATGAGGATTAAGGGGTCATTTTGGCATAATAATGTATTGATTTGGTGATGACAAACCTAGGAGAGTGAAAATATTTTGCAACACCTTACAACACTTCATCACAAGGCTTGGAAATGGGTAAAGATGGGTTGAAAAAGGTCCGAGATCATAGGCCAAGGTCCAAATGAGTGAAAAATGTCAAGGTATACACTTTTTGGCGACACATTTAGCCCCCACTTTAGTGAGAGGATGAACTTGCTTCAAACTCACACTAAAGTAGCCACATGATTCAGATGGTGAAGAATGACAAAGAAGAATGGGAAAGATGGAGGTGGTCAAGCCCCCAAGGATTCGAGATTCTAAGTCAACTTGACATCAATGCTAAAGACATTCAAGGGTGAATGCATTACAACAAAACGAGATACATGATCATGCAATGACAAGGTTTGAAGTGAAGATAATAAAGAGATATGTGCTCACTCTGGGGCCATAGAACATCAGGTCGTCTGTGGGGTGAGAAGTCCCAAAGAAGGTGAGACACATACACACGGTTGGTATGTACTCACAAAGGTGGCTATGGGGAAAGTCGTGCCACTTGTTGGGCTTCCTGCTCAAACCATACCAAAGATATACCTTGTGATAACTTTGATAAGGCGCCACAAAAGAAAGTGATGTTTTGAAAATGATATTGTTCAAAGGGATTTTGCTTTGTTCGTGCGATGTCTCATCTTAAGGAACATTATACATAATGTGTCAAGAGAGGAAAAATGCAAATGTACTCATCTTGTATGCAAGAGAGGCAAGGGCTCATCTTGTATGCAAAAGAGGAAAAACGCAAATGTCTCATCCTAAACAACATTGTGTGTAATGTTTTCAAGAGAAGGAATCGCAAGAAAAAAGGAAGATTGTACAATGAAATGTGAGTGGTGATGTATGCCCCCACTTTAAAGGGATTGCAAAACACCGTACTGAGACCAATTTCTTTAAAGTAGAAGAGGAAAGGGATATGAGAGCTTGTTCGAAAAGCCCTATTCTGAGTCATATGGTTCTAAAAAGTTGTGTCATGAAGAGGAGGGGGTGTATGTCACATGCGAGTCAACTTAAGACAAGTTGTCCACATCCCAAGCTTGCTCTTATATGTTCATGAAAGGTTAACATCAAGTCAAAAAGAGACAATGACAAGTGACATACAAGGGAAAAGGCTAACTAACCTCTTGCCCCCACTTAGTGCAGGACAAGAGTGAGTCGAAATGGATTGAGGGGATGAAAGGGTGAGGGAAAATCGGTATCAATTAGATGAATTAGGTGCCCCCATAGATGGAAGAACACCAAATGCCTTAAGATGTTGGATTTTGGAACTCAAGGCCTTACACTCATTGGTGGAGTGGTCGTGAACTCGATGATAAGCACAAAAGAAATGTTTGTTGGAACATTTCTTTGAGTGCGAGGAGGGAGGGAGATCAAGTGATCTTGGAGGAGTCTCAACAAGATACCCTCTTGATCGAGGGGAGAAGGGGATCCTTTGGTTTGCAACAAGGAAGGATCTTGCTTAGTAAAGGATGTCATACCTACACAAGGCTCTATGGATTGCGAGATATTATACACTCTCTTAGAGGAGTGTGTAATATCTGAATCTAGAGGAGGGTAGAGGAGGGTGCGAGATGACATTGGTTTTAAGAAAAGGGTCCTTTGTTGATGTCAAAGGATCACTTTGGAAGGTAGGGTGAAGAGGGTGATAAGGGATAGAGTTTGTCTGAGGGGAAGGTTTGATGATTTCGATGAAAGGGAAAAATCCAGGACCATGGGTGGATGTTTGTGTATGAGACTCGATAGGGTTGCGGATTCCTTGTTCATTAGCACCACAACCTTGTCCACTATAGCCAAGTTGCTTCATGATCTCATAACCTTTTCTATAGAGATTTTTTAGCTTCTTTAGATCAGGCGAGGGTTCATTGTTTGCATTGGTGGCTACAAGAGTTGAGGTGGATGCTTGTGAAGGATCAATCGAGTCTTGTGTTAACAAGACTACGTGTCCCTTTGGAGAGTCTTTGATGTTGGTCTTGATTGTTCCCTTGAGAGAAGGGGTGCAGTCTAAGGAACCCAAAACATTGTCCAAGGACTTGGTATTATGGGTTCCACATGTTGGGTAGGTGTAGTGATGAAGGGTTTGGATTTGGTTTTCTCAAGTGTAAGATACTGTAAGGTTCAGGATCAGCATCAATTGTGTACACTTTATTGTTGTAGATGTACTTCATCTTTCGATGAAGTGTGGAAGGTACACCATTCATTGCATGAATCCATGGCCTGCCCAAAATGAGGTTAGCTGAAGCATCATTTGGCATAACATGGATCGATGTGTCTAATATGGCCACTCCAACGGTATGAGGTAAAGTAATCACACCAATTAGTTTTTGTCTGATGCTGTCAAATCTAGTGAGGGACATGGAGGAAGGTTGGATGGTCGATCTATCAATATGGAGCCTATCTAAAAGATTGACACTACACAAATTGACAACAGAGCCATTATCAACAAGGGTTCGCTTGATCCCTATGATTTTGTATTGAGATATGATCATGAAGGATTCAACTTTGTTTTGCACAACAAAGGAGGGAGCTCACTTTGGTGGAAAAAAATGTCAGCGTTCAATCCTTGAATCATAGTTGCAATGTCATTTATTTTTGCATTAGAAGGGACAATAGTTTTTTGTAAGGCATCTTGCAGCAAGTGGTGATAGTGAGGGGAAGCTTGGATAAGGTCCCATAAAGATATTTTTGCGGGAGTATTCCTTAGTTGATCAACAAGGTCATACTCCCTAAGGAAGGAATTGAAGCGAGAGGAAACAAGAAGAATGGGAGGGGATGAAGGTAAAGGTATTGAGGTTGATGGTTGGGATCGCAGAGTGTTGCGAGTGTAATGTGTATGAGCAATGGTATCTTGACTCAATTGTTGCAACACATTAGGCTTAGGTGGGGAGAGAATGAATTCAAGTTTAGAAGGTGGAGAAAGGATGAGTTGAGGTTGAATAATATTAACATCTCCTTGGGGAGGAGAGTCAATGTTATCCTTGGCTTGCATCATGATATCCACCTTAGAAGGAGAGTGTTTAGGAGGTCTACAAGCCTCATGTTCTTGACATTCAAGGCTTGGTGTTAGAACCAAAATTTCCATTTAAGAACCTAAATGATTTTTCCATTATGAACCTAATATTTTCACTATAGTTTCATAATAAAAATCATTCACCACCCTAAGAATGGCTATGTCGCCCCCGTTAAAATCCATTCTCCTATCTTTTCATAAAATAATTCATTCTACCCCCCATTCTCACATTAAAATGCCTTACACCTTCACCACTTGTCTCTCATGGCTTTCACCGCTTTACAACGGCCTTTTGCAAAGTGGCTCGCGATATAGCGGTGATATTTTGGAGTAGACAGAGAATGTTTGTCGTTGTACCGTGGTCAGTCAAAAGCAGGCTGACGGTTATGCGGTGGAGACAATAGTGGTTAAGGAGGCGTAACAGATAACGGTTATTGTGCAACTGTGTGCGGTCAAACCACAGACCGCGGTAGCATGGTAGACAATGATGAGACCATGGAGGTGACAGTAGTTGTTAACCGCGATACCACTGACAGTTGAAATGAAGCTCGTGGTTGAGCGGTAGAAAGGGGATGCAGTTAGTGAACAGTGACCGAGAATTGAACGGCAACGACAGGCAACAAATAGTTACTGCCATATCGCTGATGGTCGAGTCAGAGACCGCAGTAGGGCGGTAGGGGCAGAGAAGGCCATGACGTTTAATACCGTGGTACCACACGTGGCTAGAACACAAACCACGGTGGTGCGGTAGATGGTGAGGGAGAGTAAATGTCGGGTATCGCAGAACCGCTGACAGTTAAAGTATTGACCGCGGTAAGGCGGTAAAGATAATAAAAGCCATAGTATACGCAGTGGTCAGGTTATAAGGAAAAATTGAAGCGGAACTTATGTAAGAAATATTTAAATTGCCGATAAGGCAACTTATTTAAATATTTCATTTTTATCAGAATGTGGAATGGTTGTGGTGGGTAAAATGAAGAATCATGACTTTTGAAATTTACTGTATAAATTTTGCAAAAAACCAATCACGGGCTCGGTTCGAGAGTAGTGAGAAATTTTTCTCAGAAAAGAAACTGGGAATGAATTAATGTAAAAAACCTTCTGAAAACAGTGCAATGGAGATGATTTTCTTTGACCAAATTCCTCTTTGATTATTTCGTTGTTATGATGTCATGACTAATACTTCTTGCTTGGTTCTCTCCAATTTGAAAATCTTTTGATCATTTGAATCTAAATATCAAGTATGTTTTGATTCAATAGAGTGTATTTCTTTACTTTGTGTGATTTTATTTACTGGTGTCTGCAAGGCAGAATTAAATTCCTTTGAGTAAGTCACTATGTTTATGAGATTTCCTTTGGATTATTGAAGGAGAGCTAGGTAAGACAATATTTCAACACCATTTATGTCGGTCATAAATTCATGAAGTCACATGCCAGTCATTAGAGATTCATCCCTTAGAGTGTTTAACAACATGAATTTTGTTAGAAAGGAAGATATGTATGTAATTAGTAATATTTTTTAACTCCATTGCCCAATAGATAGAAGGCACTGATCTGTCATATCCCAGAGGATAGAATTCACTATAAAAAATATATTCAAAACCTTTCATTTGTGTAGTAGGAGTAGTTGTAGTATCATTTGGCCTATCCATTCCCAATTGCCTTTGTGGGTAGACTGTTTAGCAGGAAATTCAGTTCAAATCTGCATGTTTCATATAAGTTCACCCACCTAGGTCTAGTAGAACCTAAAGAGAAGAAGGTTCCATTGTGTAATTGGCCTTGTACGTTGGCCAAAAGTGTCGTAAGAGCCTAACAAACTCTTATGGTTAAGACCTGCATTTTTGAGAACCAACACTTGGTTCTTCTAAAGTGACATCATCACTAATAGAGGAATGATCATTGATAGGATAGGGAGGAGAGGGATGGTTAAGAGGGGAGTCTATTTAATTTTGAAAGATCTCATTCGCTTGTTCCATACCATCTACCCTAGTAGTAGAGCATGGAAGAGGTTCATCACATGCTTCATCACAAGGGAGGGAGGCATCAAGAGAAGATCCACCATGATTGTCAAATAGATCACCCCAAAGGGGAGGAGCATTAGGGAAGGGAGGGTTAATAGTTTCATGACCCTTGGGAAAGGTATCTTCTAGTGCCAAACTATCCTCTTTACATCGAGGAGAGGTATTAGAAGAGGGGAAAGAGTGATCATCATAGTTAAGGAGACTAGGTAAGGTAATGTTGAAGAATGTGTTTATAATTTCATGTTCTTGTATTAAACTATCTTCCCAAAGGGGATGAGGAGAAGAACAAGCAAGACCGTCATGATGCTCTACGATTGTCCCTTCCTTTAACAAGATACCTTCATCACTAGAAGGAGAGGTATCAAGAGAGAAACAATTATGATCATCATAATTATCTATGCTTGTATTTACTTCTAACACGTCATCCTCACATAGAAGAGAGATAGTAGGTTGTTTATGTTTAGGACAATTATAAACATTTGTATTCGCTAGACTCTCATAACTAGGGAATGTATTGAAAGAATCCTTAACATGTTTAAAGAGTTTATAAATAATATAAAGAAAAAAGGAATATATGAATATGTTTGAAGAATTTACAATGCAAGATAAAGGAAATTCTATTTTTAGATTGCAAAAGAAGGAAATTTGTTGATTACACTATCAATGATCTGGAAATGAAACTTTGTAAATGCAAAATTGAAAATTTACAATGCACAAAATGAGCTAATTTATGCTAATTCTTATAAAATACATGTAACAGAAACACAACCTATTGATACAGTTATGTAATGGCACTAAACAAAAGCTGGAAAATATTGTTTCTAGCTCTGTAAAGGGTAGTTTTAGAACCCTGAAGGAACTAGGTCGCCCAGGATGGCGACCTAGTCCTCCTGATGATTTTTTTGATATTTTTCCAGGAGGTCTGGGTTGGTATAGGGGGTTTCTATGTTGTGCAGTGCAGGTCTAAGGAGAAAATGCAAGAATTTCAAACAGATTTAATATTTTAACATGCTAAAATGCAGCCTAAATGCAGTTTTCACTAATACACAATTTGAAACCCTAGGATACACTTTCACTAATGCAATATGCAATGCAAGGTAATCCTAGGACAATGATGGACTCTAAACCAGAAAGGAAAGGTGTAAGGACATCAGGTTCACCAAAATAAACCACCAAAAACATAAATGCAAGAAGGGAAAGAGGATTCCCCAATGAGCTCCTAGGGTTTTTCACCCTAGAAGCTAACTTTAGGAAAATGGCTCTCTTTCACCTAATGATAAGCTTTTGGTGTTCATTCAAAGAGGGTTAGATTGGGGGTTTGTGAATGTGTGTGTAGGTGTATCTAAATGTTGGAAACTGAAAATAGAGCTAATCTAGATGTAACTACAAATGTAATAAACTATGCTAGTGTACACATGAAGATATGCAGATATATACAAGATGAACTAATAATATACACTAAATTGTACATAAATGAAGGAGTTAGAATGTGTGCACCTAGGAATAGAAGAAGAAATTGATGAAGGTCTGGAATGCTGTTGGAAATGCTACAAAAGTCGAGAGGGACACTTGTGCCAATCTGGGCAACCTAGTCTCAGATTCCTGAAAACTGGTCTAGAGCCTGTTTCTGCCAAATGGGTGTCCAGAAATGTAAAATTCACAAAATGGCCTATCTAGAGGGACTAGGTCGCCATTCTTGGTGACTTAGTCCTCTTCAAGATTTTTGGAGTTTCTAAAGAGGAAACGAAAGCCCTAGGTTTGCACCCTGGTTCTTCATAGTTTCCCGCTTCTAAAACTTTAATATTCGGGCCTGAGAGTGATTTTTGGTGGATGATTTGACCTTGCATACAAGGGTTGGTCTTCAACAAGTCTTCAATTCCTTCAATGATCTTCAAAGTACTTGAACCTGTAATCACACAAGACAAGAAAGAGAAAAATGTTGATTGTTAGGGATTAGGGGTTTGCCTTAGTCAAACCCCTTTTAGGTAGCTAAACCAAAATGAGCAGAAAGAATGTAATGAAACATGAAACAATGGAGTGAGAGAGTTTTTACCTTGCCTTTGATGATTGATCTTGTGTTGTTGCAGCAATCAACCCTTGAATACTTCAGCAATGGTGTCTTGTTGACTTGAAAGGATCAAACCCTAGTTGGCTTGAGAGGAAGAAGTGATGGGAGAGAGAGAGAGATTGAGAGGAGAGGTGGAAAATGAGGGTACCTAATGAGAAATTAGGGTTTTGGAGCTTATTTATACAAGTTATGCCCTAACTTTCCCGAAATAACCTCATACTGACCGGCCTTAGGGTTTTAGAGACCTAAATCCTGACAGATATTCACTTAAAATTACATTTTAAGCCACATGAGACTAGGTCGCCCAAGGTGGCGACCTAGTCCACCTAGGCATTTTTTATTAGTTTTCGAGGATTAAAGTGTTATTATTATTAATTTTTGGGATAATCTTCATAAAACACTCTAAGATAAGTCTTGTATGAGGATTAAGGGGTCATTTAGGCATAATAATATATTGATTTGGTGATGACAAACCTAGGAGAGTGTGAAAATGTTTTGCAACACCTTACAACACTTCGTCACAAGGCTTGGAAATGGGTAAAAATAGATTGAAAAAGGTCCAAGATCATAGGCCAAGGTCCAAATGAGTGAAAAGTGTCAAGGTATACACATTTTGGTGACATAGTTAGAATGTAGGAAAACAAAGTCGCCACACTTTCTACGATGTCGATGGCACAGTTTTGTAACCTAATGTGACACCTTTGAGAAAAGCGTTGGGTTTCAACAAAGGCATCGAGGTTTCAAAATTTTGTAACACCTTTGTAAAATTAACTCGCTTCTAATTGTTGAGGTGTGACGCCTTTGCAAAAAAAGGCTAGCTTTTGTTTGATGGGAACTACGACACCTTTGTTAACATGTGACACCTTTGACTAGCACTACGTGATGCCTTTGTTAAAAAGTCTCACTTTTTTTCTTTAAGCTTTTCGACTTATATTTTTCATATTTTTTTTAGAAAATTGACGTCATGAGCATTATTCTTGTAGGCTATCCTAGAACCTATCCTTTCTTGAGAGTGGAGACCGAAGGTGCTTGATCAGATGACCAAATTTTCAGCTATGGAGATCGAATTTCTACACATAGTTTGTACTATGTTGCCTACATGTCAAAGATTTAGGCACATTTAGCCCTGATTACTGCTTTGATAGAGTGTTGGAGATTTGAGACATCATATTTCCACTTTTGGACTAGAGAGGTCATCATTACCCTTGAGGACGTTTGGCAGATTCTTAGGGTTCCTATTCATAGTGAGCTTGTTGTAGACAACATATACCGAGGCTTCAAGGCTCTAGAGCGAGTCTTGATGAACAGTGAGATTGATCTCAAGGATGGATAGGTTGACCTCAAGGACTACATTAGCATAGTCAACGATGTGACTATCATGGTTTTTAGACTTATTTGTGGCCCATTGATGTAGGATCGATGATCTAGGAGATCCTATCCTGGATGGGGAGGGTCCTAGAGAGAATCCTGGAGGATGGATTCATTTTTGCATGGGGATCTTGCACCTTTGCACACATATACCATGATATGCATCAAGTGGTATACAGGAGTGTGACTAGTATATCCACGACCTCTATATTACTGCACATCTAGGCTTGGGAGCACACTGTTGTGCTTCGACCGATTGGAGACTTGCAGCGAAAGGTTGGTTGTCCTATGGTCTACAAATACGTGTCCATGTTGACACCATCAGATGGGTGAGTTATCCATCTAGAGAGAGTTATTGATGACATCACCAAGTTCACTTGGAGATTGTAGCTCCAAACAGAGCCCTAGGATGATGATAGAGAGAATCTCACATATTGCAGGCATACTCGATGGTTTATAGGTCATATTCGGAACATCTAAAAGAGATACTTTCCTGATAAGGTTAGGCACCTGTTTGGGGAGCATTAGGATGCTCCTAGGGATGACTATCAAGCAGTTGCTAGGATCGTCAGGGAGATTACTAATTGGGGACCAGTAGTTGTACCTCAAACAAGTATTGCAAATTTTGATCACTTATCTTAGGTTTAGTGGGTATAGAGAGATGATGCAACAGATCATGTCACCACCCCCACTTATGATGTATGGTTTTCCATGCATAGAACATTGAGATTCATCAATCCAGATGGGGATGTTTTAGGAAAAAAGAGGCAATGTGAAGAGTTCAACAAACTACATTGATAGAGACAAAGTGTTGAGGTCGAGGTACCCTTAGTACAGGACAGGGGACAAGGACCACAAGGTCCACCACTAGCTCAAGTAGCAACTATTGTAGGGGGTCCCAAAGATGAGGGTGTAGATGATCAACGGCTTAGGGTTGCTTTACAAGAGTGGGATCATGGATTTCAAGAGCATGATGGCTTCAAACAGGAGCAAGATGGTGTCACCACTTAGCTTGTTCAACAAAAAACAAAGAGAGATTAGGCCCTTATGGAGAGAGACGAATGACCTCAAAAAAGAGAGATCAAGCTCGTACAAAGAGAGACTCCAGTAGTACACACAAACAAAAGTTGGAGGTCCAACTAATGCAAGTCACAATAGAGCGTGATGAAAAGAGGGCACACAAAAAAAAGTTAGAGGATGTTGCATAGGCTCAGGGATAGACTATCCCTTTGTCTCAACATATTTAGGGTATTCAATCATTATAGACTGAGGCTACCTACTACAAGACATTGTATGACATAGCAGTGCTCACTCATAGGGAACAACCTCAATTTTCTTAGAGGAGTGTTGTGATTTTGAGTAGATCAGATGGATTAGTGGGCAGACCCTCTTAGGGATAGTTGAATGGACAAGATCATTAATGGTAGCCTATGGGGTCACCACTTCCTCATCCTCCTCCTGATCAAGAGGATCGAGGGAATTCATGGTAGCTTGATCCTTGTATAGACATTTTTTATCTATATTTTGGTGTAGACAAACTTTTATGTATACACATTCATTGGCTTTGGATAAACTCCTATATATTTTTGTTGTATATCACACATTTGATATGTATCATGTCATTCATTTTTTATGATATATGAGAGATCATTTTCATGTGAACTTGAGATGGTGTTATGTTATATGCTATGCATTGATCCTTTTATTGTTGTAATGGCATCCACTAGCGTAAATTTCACATTTACGCTACCTCCTACCTTAGAAAATTGAGTCTACTAAATCAATCCATATTTCCATCACCTTTCCCTATCCACTTGGCAGCTATTTTACATGTCAGAGGGGGATATTTTTTCTTGGACGCTAGCATGGCGTGTGGATGTTTGTGTGGCGCGTTGTCATCCTGACATGATTCCTACCTCTATAATCCACAGAGGCGTTACACTCCTCCATTGGATGCAAAGTGTAACACTTGCTTCTCCCTTGATTGACTTCGAATGACTCTTTTTTCTCCGTTTTCACCTTTCAAATGGCTATCTCATTCATTCTTGGATGCTTCTTGATCATCTTCA
The DNA here is from genome assembly GCA_007115665.2 of Sequoiadendron giganteum. NCBI lineage: Eukaryota > Viridiplantae > Streptophyta > Pinopsida > Cupressales > Cupressaceae > Sequoiadendron > Sequoiadendron giganteum. The sequence goes on from CM021102.1 coordinate 508,929,501, forward strand.
CACTTTGAGCAACTCTCTCTTCACTCTTCTCACTCACTTTCAGCATTCTCAAGCTCCCCCACCTCCATTGAAGCTGCACATTAGTGTTTTTTTGGTTCACTCTCTTTGTTATTGCGACAATGTTGGTCTTTGAAGGCTTGCAGGCTAGCTCCTTTCTCCATGTGTCTTGAGAGAACTTGGTTGAGAAGGTGATATCTTTCCAATCTCCACTCACTTTGCATTATCATATTTGATATCGTAGTATATTATTGTTTACGTATTTCTTGGTATTTTCTAATACACTTTCTTTATCATCTTTCTACAATTGTTGCTATCTGGATATTCGTGGAGGTGGAAACACCAAAGCGGGGGACTAACTAACGCAGTCCTCTAAACATAGCCCAACATTTTCCCGTCTTCTGTGTGCAATTTTTCCTTGAGGTGAAGATCTTGAAAATATCTTGTGGGTAGGAAGGTGCACTTTCCTCACCCCTCTTTGTTAATTTGTAGAATAGGTTAAGTTATTCTTCTTATTATTTTTTCATTCTGTTATTTTCTAATTTTTTTATTGCAGTAATCTTCATCAGTTAAGTCGTTAGTCATTTTTTTGTGATTTCAAACTATACCTTGCACTTTTTGTCCCTATGGATGCTAGCGTGCCACTGAGACACCAACGTGCCGCCCTGGAGTATGTCCCTTTACTGTAGTCATTTGGAAGTAATTTGCATGAGTTGCAATTTGGACTCCAAAACTCTGCTCACCTAACTTCTTGAAACATTCGAGTTTGTAAAAGGACAACAACAACCAAGTTGCTCTTCATTTTTAGCCTATAAACTTTCAAATTTCCTAAAACATTCCATTAGCTTGAGGTAGATCAGGGCAGCCTATTGTTCTAAAATCTCCCGTGACCTGGAGTCTTGAGCAATTGGTCCCCCTCTACATTTTGGTGAACCTGACGTGAACTATTTTGGTTTTGTTTCATAGTGTTGAAGGAATCTTCTCTCATGTTCTAGGTGTGTTGTAGGTGTGTGTGTTGCAAGACGCATAGCCTTGCAACCCGACCTACAACCCCTAGTGGCGTAGTTGGAAGGATCCCTAAACATTGTGAAGCAAATTCTAGAATAGGTCATTATTTGATTGTCGAACCTTTGGGGTATCTTGAGGAAGTCCTTTTCAGAGTACGTAAAATATCGCCTTTTTCATGCATCTTCCCATCCCTTATGTGCAAGCTGCAAATGGATCACCTGTTATAACCTTTACATCACAAGACCTGCCTATGCATGTGAATAGAGAACCCTCTCCTCTATACATTCCCACTCGTATCAATGGGAACACCATGACTGGCATTCTCGTTGACCCTACATGGCGAGTTGATGTTATAACAGAGGAGATTATGCTAATACATTTCTTACATAAAGATGGGTATGATGAATCTAAGAGCACAATACAAACACATGATGAGAATTTTTTCCCTCCCATTGGTTCCATCACTCTCTCGGTCCTAGTAGGACCCAGGACTATAAATTCTCTTTTCGATATCATCTCAGAGTCAGACTTGTTCAGAGTGAAGCTAGGCATCCCATGGTTGGTTTCCATGAACGTTGTCCGTTTGGTGATACATAAATGTTTGAAGTTCTCCCATGAGGGCTTAGTGCACGTTGTGCATGACATTGGGTATAAACCCCTGGTGTTGATGCGGCTTATTCATTAGATAACGTCTAGCTTGCACCTACTAGTCCACTTCCTCCAAGGACAAACCTGTTATACTACACTTATGTTAAATACAAGAATGGGGGCATAGCATCGAAAGTGACCTACCCTCCTTCCCCCTACTATATTTTGGTTAAGGGTTCTATGATTGCGTAGCAACGAGCTGCCTCTTCCTCATAAAAGGAGAAGGGGAAGTTCACTCGCACTAGTGAGCCTTCTTCTTCCTTTGCAATTTCTTCTCCATCTACTTCCACCTCCTTCCCTTCTGTGGCGCCTTTGGATTTTCTACCATGCCTCACATGTGGAGTCCGATGATGCCCACTTCACAGAAGGCCAAGTGTCAGGTATTCGAGCTTCCTATCTTACCCATGGTGCCTCAGCCTATTGTCTATGGTAAGGGGAAGGGTCCCTATGGAGTTGCCTCTACGTCTCGGCCTCCACGACCTTGTATTTGTCCCACCTCTTTTGTGGTGAATGGGAAGAGGCCCTCCACCAAGGCGCTTGAGTCTGCATCTCCATCAATTGTTGCCTATATTCCTACATCTCTTCCTCATGTTTCTATCTAGGAGTCACTCCCTCTATTGACAATGGTTGTGATGGACACTCCCATGGTATAATAGGAGCCTTTTTCTCCTTAGCCGTAGCTTCCAGCTCTCGGAGCTGAACAAACCACCTTGTGTGTGAGCATAAGTGTTAGAGAAATGCTTTGGTTGTTAAGTAGGCTACCTTGCAGAAGGAAAAAGAGGAGCTGACATCTCTTGCTTTAGCATCTCTTGTTGTGCCCCACTCTTCTTCCCCTTATTCTTTGGTTCACGTTGCTTCGATCTTGCTTTCAGCTCCCCTCACGAGTGTGGATGACCCTCACCCTAAAAGGGTACAGGTATTCATCGCTCCCTTGATGGAGCCTCCTCTCCTAATGTCCCTTCCAGACATGTCGCCTTTCCCTAAGCCCATGGATATGTTGAATACCTTAATGGTGTCCACTGCAGTTATGCCCCCTTCCTTCTCACCTTTTGCTTCTTCTATGGGGATTTCACATCCTCCAATGAAACGTAAGTTGGAGGACAACCTTGCTTCTAATGGGGTTGGAAGAAGGGATCACCTTCTTTGGGAGAGGGTTTTGCTTTGGATTGCATCATCCTTGTGATGGAGGAAGCCTCGACATCCCCTGAGTTTGTCATTGCCCCTGTGTATTTCAGTGAGGTTGGCAGTGGATCTTAGGTGCCTCCTTGTTCGCCTACCTAGTTGACGCATGGCACTCCTATCAAGTGCATGTTCAACTCGGCGAATGATGTGTTGGCTCTGTCGGTGATCTTTGAAAAGATAAATGATGTTTACCTCACAAGATTTGAGTGAAGAAGTCCTCGAGGGTCCCTCTTAGCTATTGTCGTGGGAGAGTCGAAGGGTGCTCCCCTTTCTATCCCACCCTTGTAGGCTCATCTGACCTCTCCCTATAATGATCTAGATTTGGAGAATGATGACCTCCTGGTTGATAGGGACTAGGAGAGTACCTCTTCTTTATCTATAGATTATATTTGTGTGTGTGTTGTGTTTCCCCATGCTTGTTTTTGTGCGTTCCTGGAGGATCCTTCTCACCCTCGTAGGTGCTTGGATATCAGAGTGAAATTGTGTCGTAAAATTCCCCTATTTTTCGCATTATTCTTCTATTTGTTGTGCCTTGTTTTTTGAAAATTAGGGATGATGCAAAGTGTTGGGGGAATTTAGGCCTCCCTTCCATGTTGACCCAATTTTTTATTTTTTATTTTCTTTCACTTACCCCTCTTCATGATTTTATATAGTAGGGGATTGATGATAGTTCATACATGTACTATATTTATCTATCTATATCTATGAGCAGTTCTAACCCCAAATTATCAGATCCGCTTGTCTCTTGATTTCTTCATCTTTGTTTTTCCTTCCTTTTTTCTCTTTCTCTGTTCTTTGCTTGCGTCTTGATGTTGTGGTGCCTATGTGTTTTCCATTGTGTGTGCGACAAAATTTCCACGTCTACATCTCACCATGTATTATGGGCCATGACATCTCTTCAAGTTCTTCCTTTCCTTAGGATGTCACGTGCTTTTTCAATTTGCACGTACCATCCTAATGGGGGCTCCTAGCTTCTCTGATTTTCAATAAGGTGTATTCGGTGGCCAATGAATCCCTTGCCAAAAATATTTTCATTTTTCAAAGATCGCATCCTTCACTAAGGATCCCCTTAGCAAGATTTTCTTTTGAAATCAGATTTTTTTTTTCGGATTCCTTAACGAAAGAGAATCTTTCAAAAGGATTCCTTGATGATAGGATCATTTGCGAAAATGTCATCGGTTCTCAAATAGAGTGTTCGTTGAGTGGACCCCTCTTTCTTTTGAAGGGTTCTCAAGGACCCCTTTGAAAGCTTCTCCTTCAATTGCTTGTTCCGAGATATGACTATCTATCTGTTTGCATGACTTTTTGCTTGCCCAACATGTTTTTTCTGTGGATTAACATGTTACCTTGTAGGACCAAGCACTTGTGATTGTCAATCAGACTCTACATAGCTTTTCACATCTAGCCTCCCTCAGGACAAAGCACCTGTGGTGCCTCCTTTGTAGGCTCGAGCACTTGTAAAGCATTTTCATTCTACAAGACCGAGCACCTATAGAACCCTTTGTTCATCTTCTACATGATCAAACACCTGCAAAGCCTTTTGTTCGCCTTCCACAAGACCGAGCACCTACAATGATTTTGTTCAAATATCCATAGGACTGAGTACCTGTGGAGCCATCTCTCTCCTACAACTGAGTTCGCTAGATTATGGTCTACTTCCTCGATGGTTCAAGTATACATTCCTTAGCTTTCTCTCTACTTTATTGTGCATTCACTGACACTTATGCTCACTAAAGTGGGGACAAAATGTAATGGTGTGAATTTGCACCCCTAGGAAAATTCCACATTTACGCTACATCCTACCTCAAAAAATTGAGTCTGATAATGCAATCCATATTTCTGTCACCTTTCCTTGTCCACTTGGTAGTTGTTTTGTGTGTCAGTAGGAGATATGTTGTCTTGCATGCGGGCGTCACACACAAAAGTCTGGACTTCGAAAATCTACTCACCTGACTTCCCGAAACATTTGAGTTTGTAAAAGGACAAGAACAACTAGGTTGCTCTTCCTTGAAACGTTCCATCAGATTTTTTAAAACATTCCGTTAGCTTGAGGTAGATCAAGGAAACCTATTGTTCTAGACTCTCCTGTGACCTGGAGTCCTAAGCAGTCATGCCCCCTCTACAATTGTATATGCTTTGATTATGGATGCAAGTGTAAGTATGGATGCATATGTTATGGTATGTTTCATGTTTCCATGATGTGATGATGGATATCTATTTATTATGATTATGTTTTGATATGCATGTTTCTAATGATTTGTGGATGCATGATGTATAATATGGATGATGATATGTTTATGATTTTCTTTTTATATTTTCATATGATATATGATGAGATGATTACGCAGGATGAATGATATGAGATATCACTGACAGTTTGTGGATGCAGGATAGGATGGACATATGTTTTTTTGTATGTCATGATACTTGGATAGAAATGTTAGTATGATAGAATAGAAGAATGGAATAAATGATTGAGTATAGAATGAGATAGAATAGGATGATGATGTTGATCAGGATACAAATAACTATGATTATTAGGATGGATTTCGAGATTTTATTGGATATGTGATGAGATAGGATAAATGATTTTACTTTTAATTTTTTATATTATGTAACATAATGTAGAGAAATCCTTATTTTGATATAGCAAGTAGACACAATGCATTAAGGTATGAAGAACTAGGGTGGCATTGTATCTATTGAATGGACTTTGACTTTGCAAGAAAATAGGAATATCCTTGTTCATAGCTGACATATAAACACCTTGTTTCATCATGTGAGAGAATGAAGCCATAGAAGTAAGTAGACCAATACACAAAAGGGATAAAGAACCTAATATGTATCTGCCATTGTATCACTGGAGACTATCCCTACACACACAAGCCAAGTATTCGCCAAGGTCATATTACAAGAACATCCAATAAACACAACAAGAGAAAAGCAATGACCATGCCCCATTATGTACCCCTCTAGACACTAGGATATTCAAGATCAAGGCAATTTCAAATGAGTGGTGTAAATGAAACAAAAGATAAAACCAAAAGAAAAGACCGACTGACGACCACATCAATGCCATCATATCTCTTGCTAGAAAGTTGTTTTAGTTGATGTATGAAATGATGCCTATTGTAGAAAATATATATCCGTTAATACATTTATTGGATGTCAATTTTATAAATGTTTAGGCCATTGATATGAAATCTTGTTGGCATGTTTAAAAATACTCAAGTTATAACCTTTGCGTGAACGCTTGTGTTTTGATAATTGTTGTACTTGCTTTTGTTCATTTTGTCAAAGGTGAGGATGGAGCTAGTTATGGATGAAAGTTTATTGTAGATGAATGAGTGAGATGGGATAGATGAATGTTTTGTTTTTGAATTTTTGAAATGTTTTGAGGCTATTTTTGGTGTTTTTGCATCTTCTAATGTTTTTGGTATTTTAAATTTTTTTGAGGCTCTTTTTTGGGTTTTTCTACATATTTGAATGTTTATGGGTTTTTGAACATTATCTTGATGTTTTTGGGTTTTTCATATAATTGAATGTTTTTGGAATTTTCATGGGCTTAGGTGAAATTCAAGAATCCATGCTGATGACTAGGTGTAGGAAGATAACCCTAGTCATGTGTTAGACTACTTTGTTATAGGTAGGACAATATGACATTAAGATAATTCCAAGTAATAATAATAGTGATAGATATTCGTCAAACACCAAGCCATGATAGAGATGCAATTGAACGAATGAATGAATGATAGATGTGTGGATGGATATTTTATTATGAAAGGATGAAAAGAGTACTTGATAGATGGTAGATGGTGTTTATTTACACAAGGTGCTTGTTGCTAGGTTTTCACCAAGGTATTTTCCCAAAGCACCACTATTTTATCCTTTTTTAAAAATTTTGGAATAAGATACCCCTCATGGGCTAGGCATAAAACCTCTTAAGATGACAGTTGTCAATAGGTTCATGCAAGGGATCCCCTTTAGGTGTTGCTAACTGATATGATCCATATCCATAGCTTGCAGTGATGACAAAAGGTCTCAACCAGTTAGGTTCAAATTTTTCTTTATTGTCTTTGATCCAACTTATTTTTTTGATTCTCTTTAAGGACAAGATCTCCTACCTGAAAGTGTTGGCCCTTGATCTTCTTGTTGTAGCTTCTACATAGTCGATTTTGGTATGCTTTCAAGTGATTAAGTGCTTCCAGAAGACACTAATCTAGTAATTCAAGCTCATTCAACCTAGATGTCTTGTATCCTTCATCATTGATCAAGTGTTGCAGTGAAACTCTTAGCATTGGGAGCTCAACCTCAATGGGTAAGATAGCCTCAATTCCATAGACCAAGGAATATGGAGTATCACTAGTGGTTGTTCTAATATACTCATTCAGTATGCCCATAAGGCGAGGTTCAATTGTAAGTGCCAATCTCGACCATCGTCATTAACTATATTTTTCAAGATCTTTAGAATTGTCTTGTTAGATGCTTCTGCTTGGTTGTTTTGGGGATAGTAGGGTGTGAAGAAATGATGTTGGATATGGAATTGGTTGCAAATTTCTCAAACATCTTGATTTTGAAAGGTGTTCCATTGTCTGTTATTATTTCCTTGGGAACACCGTAGCGAAAAATTAGGTAGTTTAGGATAAAGTTATATATTTGTTTTCCTATGATATATATCATAGGAATGGCTTCTATCCACTTCGTAAAATACTCAGCGATGGTAATTATGGGTTTATGGCCATTGGATGAGGTAGGTGTTATCTTCCTAATGAGATCAAGCCCCCACTACAAAATTCGATGGTGTCATGATAGGTCATAATCCTTGTGTTGGAGCATGGATGAGATCACCATGCTACTGAAATTGTAAGCAATTTTTCACAAACTGGATAACCTCATGTTCCATGGTAGGCCAATAATAACCTGTTCTAAGCACCTTCTTTGCTAAGGTAATGCCACTTGAATGTGACCCACAAATTCCTTTGTGTATCTCTTTTAAGGTAGTTGAAGCTTCTTCTTGGTTAAGACATTCGAGCAAAATTTCGTCAAGACTTCTTCTATAAAGGGTATCACTAGATGATATTTGGATAAATGTTTTATAGAGGTTACTGGTAAGGTCGAATGGGAAGATACCATCATGGAGGTATAGGTAAATATCATGGTACCAAGGGGAACTGATACCAAAAAATTCATACATGAATTTTGTTAGCATATGGCGTGTAAGTGTTGTCATTGATGGCAACCTAAGTCATACATCTGATATGCAGTCTAGTTTTGGTATCTATCGACACAATAAAGTAAAGAATAGGGCATCCGATTAAAAGGCACAAATGTCAATTTGATTACCTCACCGGATTGATATTTTGTGTTGTGGATCTCATACAAAGGATTTTTGATGTTTGGAATACCTTGCTGAAGGATTGTTTTGATGTGCATTCACTGGTATGCGATCTAGGAGATCCGGTACATTAATCTGTTGAATATCTATGATAATAAGTTGATCCATCAAGTATAGTAATTGCAGATGTATAAGGGGTTATCAATCAAATAATCTTATGATCGGAATGTGTTTATTTTGGTCCTCTCTACGTCTTAACTAACTTTGGAGGATACACATTAAGATTTAATTAAAGATCTAGCTGACAAGTTGAAAGAAACTTTAATAATTTATGAAGTCAACTGATGAATGAATAAATCCTTGTTAGTGAATATATATGTGAGTTTGGTTTTATCATTTAGGTGGTGAATAAGAAATAGATAGGTGTGGAAACATGTGAATGTGCGTATAATGCAAAATTCAACAGAATAATAGTGTGAACCTATCTAGGTGTTGAGCGAAGAGCAGATAAGGGCAAAGCAGAGAAGAAAGGAGTGCAGAGTTAGATAGAGGTCATAGAAACTAATCCATGAGCTTCACTGGAACTGTAACCTGGCATAAATAGATTCTATCATCTTAGTTCAACCTTTAGATGGTTTTAATCTAAACTTTTGTAAGGCAGCGAGCCTTTCCTTTAGAGCAGTGAGCTCTAGGCAGTGTGCCTGAATGCAAGTGCATTCTCTTTTGTAAACATTTATATTTGAGTACTCAAATTTTGGATTAACCTCCATGATGGTTTTTCCCCTAACAGGGTTTCCATGTCAAAATCTTTGTGTTATGGTGTCATGAATTATTACTTTGAATGTTTTCATCTTTCCTTGAATGCAATGTTGAAATGGTTTCAAGTTTCAGATTGATGAAGTTTAAAATTTACTAAACACTGATTCACCCCCCCTCTCAGTGTTCCCTTCAGTCCAACAATTGGTATCAGAGCACAATTCCTCTAAATAATTTTAGCATCTTGAGGTGGATCTTGGAATGTAATGGACTCTGATGGTCTTTAGCAACAGCTTCTGGTGGCACTTGATGACCTTGATCAGTCTAAAGTAGAAGTCAAGGAATTGAGAGTGAATCTTAAAGATGCAAAAAAAATCATTCAGTCATTGAAATATCAGATTATTAAATCCAGGGAGGAGAGGAAGGATATTTGTGATTAGATACAACAGAAGGAGAACGAAAATATGGATGATGCTCACTTGAATCAAACCTCAAAGGAAATAACTAAAGAATGTGAAAAGCTTTTCAGAGACAATACAAACCTAAAACATGAGATGGAATCTATGATGATGAAGATGACTAAAGAGATTGAAGAAAGGAAGAAAAATGAAGAAAATCTTGCTCAGGCCTTGAAAGAGAAATTTGATGAATACAATAGAATAAATGGGGAATTCACTCAGTTGGAAAGTGAATTACAAAGATCTAGAAACAATGAAGAAGAACTTGGTAAGAAAATTGCTACTCTTAGGAATGATCTTTTCATTGTAAATGAATACAAATTTTTTTTTTAGATCAACTCAATAAAGCTTGATGAGCTAACTCAAAGACAAAAGAGTGGAAATGATAAGAGAGGTCTTGGATTTGAAAAGGGAGAAAGTTCTAGATCAGGACAAAAGAATTTTAGACAGATGAACAAAGGTGGAAGGTATCCGGTAAGACAACCTAATACTCAAAAGTTTAATGGATATTGTTTTTCTTGTAATAAGTTTGGTCATATGGTTGCTTAGTTTAGAATTAATATGAAGTCAAGAATTTCATCATTCTCTGGTCAGTGTTTCAATTGCAAAAAAATTGGTCATAAATCTATTGAATGCATAAATGTGTCAAGTTACTCTATTGATAGAAGGAATGTTGAATGCTATACATGTGGGAAATTTGGGTATGTTTCTAATTAATGCAAATCAAGAAGAAATCATTGGAATAATTGGTCAAGACAAGAAAGAACTGTGTGCTACAACTACAATAAGTATGGTCACATTGCAAGATTCTATAGAAACAAAAATGTGGACAAAAGAGGTCCAGTATACAGAGGCAGAGATATAGAGAAAAATGATAAAGGGAAAGAAAAGGTGACTACATATGAAATCAGAAATCAGATGAAGAAGACATGGGTAAGAAAGAATGATTGTGATGTTGGAAATGGTTCCATACTGGAACTTGCTTCTAGTAATTCTTTGGGTAATTGATTTCACGCCATTGGCCTAGGGGAGTTTTTCAAGAAAATATTTCCTCCCCTATCTATGGATGGTACCAGAATACAGATAATAGTCAAGAAGGTGTATTTATGGTGTACATAGGTTTTGGAGAACTTTCACAAAAAGAATTCAGACAATTCATAGGTCCGCAAAAGATTTTTCTCTCACTATCTGAGAAAAAAGAGTATCTAGAAATTTAGGGCAAACACATTTATTGCAAGTGTGCGATCTATAAAAGTCAAGTTGAAACCGTCACTTGTCACTTTGCATCGAAGAAGAAAAGGAGAGTACTCGGTAGAAGAATTTCGAAGCAGTGAAATTGTCATCGGCAATTCTCAAAATCTATCAGGTATTTCAATCATTCTAAAAAAATTCATATAATTTGGTATGCGGTTGCAAACCCTAAATACAAAAAGAAAAATGGAACAAATCAAAGGGTCAATCACTCTAGATGAATATAACAGTGCAAATATTAGGTCTATGAGGAATTTTTTATTGCCTAACGAATTGAAGCAATTGAGCGAAGCTAAACATAGAAATTTGGATATTTGGAATGAGTTTTCGTACTTTGAGAACTTGGAATTCATAAAATTCATCTTGAGAAAATTACATGATGATACTTTAACTTTGGACAAACCTTACATCATCTTGAAGGAAACAATTGAGAATTTGACTAGATTATGCAAAGTCAAAGATATACCAAGGAAGAAATACATCCAAAACAAAGAGGTTGAAACCCTAACTGGAATAATCGGAGATTAGAGGGCACTGCTAATTGCGACAATCAAGAATCCCATTACAAAGTACATTGTACATGGGATAACATACAAAATATTTTACATAAATCGAGAAGGAGCTACATCAGCTGGCGCAATCTACATTTCTCACAAAATGATAATTGAAGGTCGGGACTTTGACCTATGTGGATTGATAAAGGATCAACTAATGGAGAATGTACAACTGAAAAAAGAAACAAGCTACCCTTTTAGGTCCAGTACTTTGATTACATATTTAGTAATGTATTTCTTGAATTATTTTCTAAAAGTTGACAATGTAGTGTGGAAAACGAACGAGCCAGTCTGCAAACAAATATACTCATATTCTAGGAGTTTGGCTGATTGGGATTTAGAATTTGAAAATTTCTTTAAGAATGTGCTTGGAAAGTGTGGTTTAGTCAATATTTCCCTTCCGGTAAGAAAAATTGAAGTTGGTTCCTCATTCGGTGGCATGGATAAAGGACAAAAAAGAGGAAAAGAAATTGTTGAATACAACCCTCTGGAAAGCAAAGTTCCCAGAATTGAGGGAAAAGGAAAAGAAAAGGAAATTGTGGATATTCCAGACGAAGAATCTGATGAAGAAACTAAGGATCCACAAAAAAATGAATCAGAACCAGAAAAAGGTAGCAAGGAAGAAGATGATCTGACAAAAGAAAAGCTTCAACATCTTATTCAAGGAGAAGGTGGAATGCAAAAAATAGCTAGGTTATGGTCTGTTAGACCATAATATGATCAAGACATGATTATGAGTGTGCTAAATGCTCATGCTGAGCAATTCAAGATTAGATTGGAAAGTTTGCAGAACATTCTACCTGATGAAATGATTGAATGCAGCAAAGAAACATTGAATTCTTAAGCTCAAGAAAAGGAATATGGTGAAGTTATCTCTCACTTGAAGGAGCAATTCAAACTATATCTCTCCAAATTGAAGAAAATGAATGAGTTAAGGCAATGCATAAACTCAACCACTGGCATCTACAACTATTGCATCCATTGGCCCCATGTTGTCAACAATTACAAAGAGAAGTTGGATCAGATTGAAATAGAGTTGAATGGCATTGAAAAAACTTTTGACATGTCTCAGGATCAGGATGGCACCATCAAAAAAAGAATTCAGGAGCTACAGTTAGAACGCACAAAAATTCAACTCTCCAAGAACACTCTTGTGGATAATTTTTGGAAGGTGAAGGATCTAACTGAATGCAGATTGGAGTAGATGGTGGAAATACTAAGGAATGGTGAGAAACTTGAAGAAGCAATTATAATTTTGAAATCTTTAATTGAAATTGTTAACAAAAGATCCAAGAAAAATAGTTTGATCATTATCATTGGAATCACAATAGATGCTTGGAAGAAATTCCTTCCAAAAATGAAGAAAAACCATAAGATAATCTTCTAAAGTAGCAGTTAATTGTTTTCAAATTTTTGAAGTTTTGACCAAAAGGGGAGAACTGTTGGCATATATGTGTTAAAGTTTTGAAGCTTTGAGTATTTTGAACACGCGCTTTGTCACTAATTTATCACTATCACTTTTTTGTCTTTTTGTCATATAGTTTCCATGCTTTGTCATTGATGTCAAAGGGGGAGAGAATGCAATAAAAAATGCCTTATAAATCTTAGGGGGAGAAAGTGCAGTAAAAGTTTGGTAGCATACCTATAATGATTCTGACACTTAGTCATTTTTCACTAAGAATTTCCATAAATGCCAAAGGGGGATATTGTTGGCATATGCCATGTAAGTGTTTTCATTGATGGAAACCTAAGTCATACATCCGATCTGCAGTCTATTTTTGGTATCTACCGGTAGAACAGAGTAAAGAACAGGGCATCCAATTAAAGGTGCAAATGTCGATCTGATTACCTCACCAAACTGATATTTGTGATGTGGACCTCATACAAAGGATTTTTGATGTTTTGAATACCTTCCTAAAGGATTTTTTTGATGTGCATTCACTGGTATGCGATCTAGGAGATTCGGTACATTAATTTGTTGAATATCTATGATAAAAAGCCAACCTGTCAAGTATAGCAATTGCGGATGTATAATGGGTTATCAATCAAATGCTCTTATGATCATAACATGTTTATTTTGGTCGTCTCTATGTCTTAACCGCCTTTGGAGGATACACATTAAGATTTAATTAAAGATCTAGCCAACAAGTTGAAAGAAACTTCATACTTTATGAAGCCGACTAGTGAATGAATAAATCCTTATTAGCGGATATATATGTGAGTTTGGTTTTATCATTTAGGTGGTGAATAAGAAACAGATAGGTGTGGAAACATGTGAATGTGTATAATGCAAAATTTAGCAAAATAATAGTGTGAACTTGTCCAGGTGTTGAGCGAAGAGTAGATAAGGGTAGAGTGGAGCAGAAAGAAGTGTAGAGTCAGAAAGAGGTCGCAGAATCTAATCCATGAGCTTCACCAGAACTGTAACCTGGCATAAATAGATGATATCATCTCAGTTCAACCTTCAGATGGTTTTAATTTGAACTTTTGTAAGGCAACAAGCCTTTCCTTTTGAGCAGTGAGCTCTAGGCAGTGTGCCTGAATGCAAGTGCATTCTCTTTTGTAAAAAATTATATTTGAGTACTCAAGTTGTGGATTAACCTCCACCATGGTTTTTCCCCTAACAGGGTTTCCATGCAAAAATATTTTTCTTATTGTGTCATGATTGATTACTTTGAATGTTTACATCTTTCCTTTAATGCAATGTTGAAATGGTTTCAAGTTTCAGATTGATGAAGTTTAAAATTTACCAAACACTGATTCACCCCCCCTCTCAGTGTTCCCTTGATTCCAACAAATTCCAATTCAGGGATGTCAAAAGTTGGTATAAGAAGCTTCTCCACAAGAAATTTGTATCTATTATGTGGCATGTATAGTAAAAACCCAATGGTTTCCATTGTATCTGCTACTTTGTTGCTAACTCTTGGAATTTGTTCAAAGGTGGTGACTATGAAATATTATTTAAAGCTATCAACCATTATTTTGTATGGAATCAACTTATCATCCTTAGTTTGGTAGTCATCATTCACTTGTCATACTACTAGTTGTGAATCACCATAGACCTGAAGTTCTTAGATTTTCCATTGAATAGCCATTCTTAACCCTATGATGAGGGCTTCATACTTTGTTATGTTGTTAGTGCATGAAAATGCTACCTTGTATGATTTCATAATGCAATCACCTTGAGGGATGATGAATAAGATACCTGGTCCTGATTTGTCTTGTGTATGTGAACCATCAAAATATTGCCTCATCTAGAAATTTAGATACCAAAGGATTCTTAAAATATATAGGAGCTTCAACTAATTCATCTTTTATGAATTTTCCTTTAATCGCCTTTCAATCCACATACTCGATGTTGAAATCACTTAAGATCATTACTCATTAAACCATATGACTTGTGAGAGTTTCCTTTGATAAAAAATATTTCAATGGATCGACCTTAGAGATAATCTTAATCTGATGACTAAGCATGTAGTGTCACAGTTTTTGTGAAGCAAAAACTACTACTAGACAAGCTCTTTCAATGGGGGTGTAGTTAAGCTTGTATCCAACTAAGGTCTTGTTGATGTAATAAATAGCTCTTTCTTTCCTTGATTCATCAGTTGTGCGAGGAGAGCTCCTAATGATGCCAATGTTGTTGAGATATACAATATTAAGGGTTTATTCACAATGGGTGGCATCAATACTGGTGGTGATGCTAGGTAATCCTTCAACTAATGAAAGATTTGTTGGAAATTATGATCCCATTTGAAAGAAACACATTTGTGAAGGTGTGTGAATGGATGGTATTTTTCGACCAATTGTGCAATGAATCTTTGATAGGTTGAAGCTTCCCCTGTATACTTTAGGTTACTTAAGTGTTTTAGGTGGTTGCATATCAATGATGGATTTTACTTTCGCGGGATCCACTTCAATTCCCCTACATGATACAATGTACCCAAAAAGATTACCTAAAGTGACTCCAAAGACACATTTCTTTGGATTCAGTCTCACCTGACACTTCTCGAGTCTATCAAATATTTGAGCTAATACTTCAAGATGACCTTTTCTTGTGATAGATTTTGCTAGTATATCATCTACATAATCTTCTAGAATCTTATGAAGCATATCATGGAAGATTATGGCCATCACTCTCTGATAGGTTGCTCCTACATTTTTGAGACTAAAGGGATGTTCCAACAATAGGTTCCCCATGGACATGTGAATGCAATTTAATGTTGTTCCTCTTATGCTATCATTATCTAGTTATACCCTAAAAATCCATCCATGAGAGACATCATCTCATGTCCAGTTGTAAGATCCACAATTATGTCAATTTTTGGCAATAGAATATTTAGGACATGCTTTGTCAAATTATGTACTACTAATGAGGTATCCAATACTGACATGTCTGCATATGAACAAGAAAATTTGATCTTTCTTTCTTTCAAGAATTTCACTAGATTACATTATTCTTCATCATCCAAGGATGTAGCATAGTATGTCACCTATGGTTTATCAACTATCCTGACATTAACTAGTTTCACATCTTCTATAGGAACCATTGATTTCTATTGATCTATAGTAATAAAAGGGAGATTGAATCCTTCATCCTTAGGAAACTCAGAGAGGTTTTTGTTGGCCCCACGGTTGTCGTTGCACCAAAAGGTCAACCTATTAATGCTCGATACAACTGCCATAGTTAACATATCCACGAGAGGTGGTTACTCCATGTCACAAATCTCAAGGGGAGCATTCACCATTTTTCAATAGTTTTCACCCTCGGATATGTCCTTTATTTTTACTTTTTCACGATCCGAAAGTGCCACTTTATGGTTTTCACTTGGGGATCTTGTTCTGGTTTTTAGATTTATCATTTTGCGACTAAAAGATTCAATCGTGTCCTCATACTATTCTTGTGTATCAAGTTCAATTTCAAACCCCGTTTGTGATCACCAAATGCAATGTTATCTCCAAGCCCCATGAATTTTGCAATAGCCTCATCATTTTTGAATAAATCAAGAATTGATGCTTGTTGTTGGTCCCAATCTATGAGTTCGAGATAAATGAGTTTGATTTCATTATTTTGGATAGGTGAGGTAAATGATGTGGTAGTGATGGTGTATATAGAAGCGTTTTCAAATAATTCCATTAGACACATGGTCCAGATTTTGATGTCCTCATCATTAGATGGAATTAATCAAGGAGAAGCTTCAAATTCCTCAATATAAAATTTTCGTCAACGAGGGGGATCACATTTTTGTTCGATCCATAACCAAGTCCTTTATTCTTTGGTCTCTTTTTCAAGATGATAGGTTCATGGATATCTTTTTGTTTCAACCCATTCCCACTGGTAGTTGTATAGCCCATTTTTTTGATCAATTGAATCCCTTGCTATTTGGATCCACAAGAAGAGGAGCTTCTTCTTGTTTCTCATGATATAACAATTTCAAGAAGTCATCTTCATCTATTACCTCAACATTTAGTTCTCTCCATCTTGCAAAGGTAGTCGGTTTGAACCTAATTGTTTTAGACACTTTCTCAATATGATGGGGTTTACCATGTCTTAGGAGAAAGTGGCAGTTTGCCTACATAGAAGGATTCTTTGAGGTTGTAGTCACCACAATCATTGTCTTTTATCTGTACCTTAATTTAAGGAATTTTTTTGTTGAGAATTTAATGCATATGCAAGTATTGATGGATCGAAATAAGAGGAGGAGATTGGTACTACATCGTTATTTGGAGCTTGGAGCAATTTGTAATATTTCTCTTCCATACTCTTACAACAATAGAAAAGTTTAGAATCACCGTGGATGGTCATATCCTTGTCATTTTATGAAACGTTTAGATAGTAATGATAGGTAGACACAATGGCTCACATGACATGGATCCATGGGCGACCCAAAAGGATGTTATATGGAAAGTCGAGGTCTAAGACTTGACATGTTGTCTCAACTATGGTAGGACCCACTTGTATAGGTAGGTTTATTGTTCCTTCTGAGTCCGGCTCATTATCATCATATGACCTGATGGTTATTCCTTTTTCTCCTTCAATAACCTCCTTAAAGCATTCCAAGTGTTCGACCAACTAAAGGTTATAAATGTTTAAGCCCACATCTCCATCTATCAAAACTCTCTTCACCTTATGTTTATGGATGTATACCTCAATATGTAATGCACAATTATGAAATTTTTGAGATGGGAGGTCATTCTCCATGAATATCAAGTGTTGAATAGATGCAATATGCCCCACCATGGCTTGAATTTTTTTGATATCTAGGTCAACAGGTATAGATGATGATAAACGAGCCTTGTCCAAGATTCCTTTATGGATGGGTGAAATTCTCAAGAGTTCTACGATAGAGATTTATGTTGGTGTTTTCTTGAGATGGTCTAGTAGGCTATAATTTGTAGGATTCAATTTTAATTGAACTTTTGTTGGTGTAGGGGCTCCTTGAATGGTAACCTTTCCTCTTCGTGTGGTGACTCAACACTTTGGGATCAAGTCCTTGTATAGTGATGACAAAAATATGATTATCATCACATTGTATATTTCCTACAACATTATCATAGTTGTGATTGACATGATTATTGTAGGTTTTAGTATTTTTGACAGTGTTTCCTTTACCATGGTCAGGCATTAGATTCTTGTATATACCCAAATTGTTATTTCTAGAGTTCCCATGTCGTTGATCAATGTTTTCCTCATCATGATCTATGAGGTCTTGGATAATGTTCTTAAGTTTCATGCAATTTGACGTTTTATGTCCTTTCGTTCGATGATACAATAATCATTATCATTGTACCATGAGGGTTTGAATTGGTATTCTTCACACTGCATGAAATTAGGAAGAATTGTCAATTTTGTTTGGATCAACTTATGCAAGATTGTTTCCCCCAAAGGAGTGTACTTGCATCTTGGTGGATATTTATTTTGTCTTAATGGTGGTGCTAAACATTTTGTTGATTATGTTGTGTTTTTTATTGGGATGGTGCATTTATGGAAAAAATTTTGTTCACCACACCGTCATTGGTTACATTCTTATTTTCAGCCCATATAATAGGTTTGTCACTTGAATTAGATGGTTGGTTGTTGTCTTTATAAATTTGTATTATGTCTTTAGAAATTATTGCTCTTTCAATTTTAAGACCTTTTGAGATGAGTTCTTCGAAGGTTGTTACACATTGCATGTGCACTTGAAAGGCAATGTCCATGCTAATATTACTTATGATTATTTATACTTGTTATTTTTTGGGAATAGGCCATTTTCACTTACTTTCCTTATGTCGACATCTTTGTAGGAAGAGGTAGAAGTTTCTCCCTTGTTTTGTTTGACAATGTAGAAATCGTTTAATGTGATGTTTGCATCAATGTTGTAGGAGAAGTGAGCTACAAATTGATCTATGATCTTGTAATGGCATGAATTTACATCCCTTACAAATTCCACATTTATATACCTCCTACCTTAGATAATTAAGTCCGATAATGCAATTCCATGTCCTTCATTCATTTCCCATCCACTTGGTAGTTGTTTTTTGTGTCGGTGGAGGATATTCTATCTAGGATTCTAGCACAGTTTGCGAATGTCTGCACATCATACTCCCATCTTGACAAGATTCCTACCTTATGAATCTACAAAGGCATTACAATTCTCCATTGGTGATGAAGTGTAATGTCTCTACTCCCTTGATCGACCTCAAATGACTCTTTTGACTCCAATTTCACCTTCAAATGACAATCTCTTCCATTAATTCTCCCTTCTAGACTCTCTCTTGATCTTCTAGCTACTATAATTCACTTCATTCACAACATTCTCACCCCCATTGAAGTTTCAAGTTGATACTTTTTTGGTTCGTTCTCTTTATTGTTGCAACAACGTTGGATTTCAAAGGCTTGCGATCTCACTCCTTCTCCCATTTTCCTTGAGTGAACATGGTTGAAGGTGATATCCTTCCATCTTCCATTTCACTTAGCATTATTGTATTGTTTCAATAGCATGTTTTTGTTTAGCATAGTTCTTAGTACTTTCATTTCAATATCTTTCTTTATCATATTTATCCTATCATTTCTATATTAGATGTCTGTGGAGGTGGAAGCACCAAAGTGGGGAACTGACTAGGACAGTCCTCTATCCATAGCCCCAAGACTTTCTTGTTCTTTTGTGTGTAGGTTGTTCGTTGAGTGAAGACATTGAAGATATCAACTCGTGGGTAGGAAGGTGCACTTTCCTCACCCTCTTTTATCAATTCTTAGACTAGATCAAGTTAAAGTATTCTTCTTGTTATTCTACTATTAAGTTTCTTTCTATTTTTGTTATTGCATCAAACTATATTTGTTAGGTTGTTAGTAGGTTTTTCCTAGTTTTTGACTATACTTTACACTTTATGTCTGTACGAACACCAATGCCCTACTAAGACACTAACACATCATTTTGTTGTCCATGCCCCACGCTATAGTCCTTTGGTAGTGAGCTTCTTAAGTTGCAAATCAAACTCTAGAAACTTGCTCACCTAACTTCCTAAAACATTCAGGCTTGTTAATGGACATCAACAACCTGGTTACTCTTCCTTTCAACCTCTAAACTCTAAACTCTCCTGAAACCATTATGTTAGCTTGAGGTAGATCAGGGCAGCCTATTGTTCTAGACCCTCTCATGACCTAGGGTCCTAATTAGTCAGTCCCCCTCCTCTATAGGGTCTCTTAAAATATATTGATTCCAGGTGGTAGATGTGAAAACCATTCAATAGCTTGTCAACCTAAACTGCATGAAAAGAGGCACACAAGGTATTAATCATTATAGGATACTTTCATGCAAGATACATTAAACTCACATATATTCTCTTTAGGGTTACCACATCTCTTGTATTTGTCAAAATTTATAATTTCAAAGTTTTGAGGAATAACATTGTTATGCTTTCATCGAATGGATGAGGACATATTTGATAAGAATTTCTAGAGCTTTCGACATCCTCTATTTCTCGACAATCACCATCACAAGCAATTCCTTAATCGACCCATGATTCTCTACATGAAGCAAATGTGTGGTTGAAAATTAAGATGACACGAATATGATTAATAAGTGATTGGTTAAGACATTGACTATTGTGATAGTATCCTCGATGTTTCCTTCTCAGTGTTAGATGGCTTAACTGTATGTCATGACAATCTCAAATTCACAATTTCCTCAATCTTTGATGACAGCTCCAGTATCTGTGACTCTTTCAAATATTGAATACTCTGTTTCCAGCGGTGCACGACACTTAGAAAATATATTTCATAGTTCTATGTCTACAAATGCTCATCTCTTCTATAATCCCACATTAACTAATATATGGATATTGGTTTGAACAACCAAAATGAAGACGTCTAAGTCTTTTCCTCTTCAAAAATAATGCCTTTTTCCAAATGACTCCCTCTATTCCACCGTTATGAGTTAGTTAAATTAGAATTGTGCTCTAATCTTTTAGATACACAATGACACATTCATTCATTGACACTGTAATAACATTCTTCATAATTTTCTCTTATTTCATTGGTAGCCTTGAAAGAGCACCTCGCCTTTGCATGTAATTTTGTTATCTATATATGCAACTATAAGAGTATTTCAAAGAACAATCCCCATCATTACTCACATGATGGCGGGAAGAGTTGTGCTTTGATACCAATGAATTAACTTGCCTTGTTCTATATACAAATATTTTATATGTTTCTACCAACTCTAATGTTCAAGCATAAATACATATAAACCATAATCGCTAATGATAAAAAAATATTCTCAGAACATAATAGTCCACATCTTCTTGTACAAACACATAAACTGGTAGAAATTAATTACTAGTTCTGACTTGAAATAATAGCCCAACATCAAGTATTTTTTAATAGCCCATATATATTGAATGTTCAGCTACCAAATACCAATATAATCAATCCTTCAAATGCTGCTCTTCAACACTTCAAAAACTTCATTAAATCATCATCATGTAAAGCACCAACACAACCCCTGAAGTGAGACTATTAGCTACCATCTCGAGTGTATCTTCCAACACCAAAGATGATATTCTTTGTGAGAAGAGAATCTTGTCCTCACAAATTTTGTTGTGAACACTGTCCACTAGCTACAAACCTACTCCAATAAAAGTTTCAAAACCAACCTATGCAATGAGCTCTCTTGAAAACTTTTTATTATTTCCTTCTTGTAACTCCTGTGTCTCTTCCAATTCTCATCCTTTTGTCTTTCACTTTTTATTTTTTGTCTTTTTGAGAATTCACTTTGTTTTTTAAGTAACTTAATTAATTTCCCTTATATTAATAACTTCAGTCACTTTAAACAACATTAAATAATTAACTTAAGTTTCCTTTATATTTTTAACCTCCTCGACAACTTTAAATTAACTATTTAATTATATGTTGGCTCAAATTTGAGGACATTGCAATTTTCTACATTTTGGGGATGAATAATGAATATTTTCTTAGTGTTTTGAAGTGGGTTCAAATATTTTGGTGTGTTTAATCCTTGGCTTCATTTTTGGTGGTATTTGGAGGTGATTTGGAGCATTTTTCAGTGGTCTGATTGCATTTTTGGAATTCTGGAAGTTACCTTTTTGCCAAGGTCTAAAAGTGAAATCTATTCATAGCTTGGTGCACACTTGGAATATTTTTTTGGGTATTCGACCATTGGAGTCCTCACATCTTGGTGCCCTTCTTCAAGGACACATTTGAATTTATTGTTGAAGGTTTGATTTTTGAGGGCAAATCGCCCTATCTAGGGATCTGTGCCATTTTGTGGTTTCAAGGAAAAGGGATTGTTGATGTATAGTCTCTTATTTCTACTCACCTCGATGGTTGAATAACAAATTTTTGGAATTGGAATCTAGGGGTCCTTTGGCATTTCACATATGTAACATGTGGTACAAGTTTATGATCAAGTTGGTGTTGTTGGATGATCATTTCAAGGTTTGAAACTGCTAATACAAGTCTGAAAATAATATTGTAATAAGTCTAATATGAACTAACAATACTTTTTCTCTATTATGCGATATCATTCAATATGAAAAGCAACACTCTTTCTCAATATTCCATTCTATATGCATCTTTCTATATGTTTTCAATGTATCTTTGAAAACTCATGAAAACAAGCAAACCAAAGCATATCAACAAACATAATTTTTTCAAAAAAAATAGGGGTGTATATTACAGTGGTATCAAAGCACAAACATTCTTTCCAGCCAGTGGGTAAATATATTATATGAGCATTAGTGACATAGAGAAGGTACTATGAGAGATTAAGGAAATGTAAAGAGGAATTGTGGGAACATTGGCCTTCTGAGGGAGAGGAACAACACTTTGAAACACACAATATTGGATCAGAAAGTTCTAAAAACATGAGTGAAAGGGGTGAAGAAGCTAAAATAGAATGTTGAGCCATATCACTTGATGCTTCTCTTGGATGTTGTAGTTAGGGGCCAAGAAAAGGAAACCCAACATTCTTAGGAGACAAATCAACAACTAGCACAATTGGTTGAGAGGTTGGATCGATTGGGGCAAGGAAATGATGCAGGCCAGCATGGGGCAGCCAATCAACACAATAGGGAAGCCATGGATATACCACTTATACCATTTTTTTTTCCACCAAGAGTGGAGGTACAACCCAATCAGAAGCTCACAATAGTTGAGATGCAAGACCAATTTAAACAGGATTGGATGGATGCAGGGCCTAGTTTCCAACATGATGTATCACTTCAAGACTATATGGATCTCAAGATGAGGTATATGCCCAACAAGGGGAACAAAGGACATTATAATTACTTACAAAGGAATATAGGAAAACTCAATCTACCTTTGATAGGTTTGGAAATATTTCAGCAAGAGCTTGGGTCCAAAAGGTGAACACATATTTTACTCTTAATCCCATGCCTCAAGTGGAGTCAATAAAATATGCTTCCATTCACTTAGATGGAGTTGCACATGAATGGTGGCAGCATGGTGGGATGATCATAATGGAGCATGCCCAAATCACATCTTATTTTGAGTTTATAGAGACTCGTAGAGAGATTTGATAAAATGGATCACGAACTTTATTTTAAAGAGGTAGGTTAGTTTAAACAGTGTGGTTTGATGGATGCTTATGCTGCTGATTTTTTAGAGGTTGTTAGTGTTGGTGATAGAAATATCAGAGATGAGACTTGCTCTTTATATATGGGTTATCTGATCCTTTGAGGGGATGGATTAAGGTATTCGACTCACCTTCTCTACAAGAGGCCATAAAAAAGGCTAGGGATATGGATTCTTCCACTACTAAGAACAAATTCCCACCTAAGACCTTCCCACATGATAGAGATAAGAATCATGACAAAAAGGAGAACATTCAACTCAAAAAAATACCTTCGAAGATTATGGAAGAAGACTATAGAAAGGAGCTAAGGAAGAAGAACTGTTTCTTTACATGCAAAGAACCATGGGCCCTAGGACATAAGTGTTGGATGTTGTGGTTGTGCTACTGATATGTGGTTGTCATTGATGTCAACACTATTAGCATTCATGCCTTCAAGGTTGTATATGTCGAGGATATTGAGAAAATTACAATAAATATGTTGCTGACAGTCTGTGAAGCTATGAAGATCAGAGTGGTGGAAAGTTTTATAGGTTGGTATTCATAAATCACGCATTAAAGGGATTGTTGTTGAGCATATCTAGTATGTCCTCTAGAAGTTTCAGAGGTGCGCATCAAGATTGGAGAAAGTTATGAGTTTCTATGTTCCTACAGTTATTCTATAATGTAGCTAGTGTTTTTGGAAGAAGAGAATGAAATTCTGGTGATTTCAGTTGTTGTGTATGCTCCTACAACATTCGTTGATGTTTCTAGATCATGCTCTATCATTTTGGTACATCCACGTTGATCGGTGTGTTCGTGATCAAAGATTTTTCCTTTGTGTGTTTGAGTATTCATGTTCTTGGCCGACATGGTGGTTGTAGCATGTTGCAAATCCTTGTGGATTAATTTTTGAATGCTTGGTGCGTTCGAGGATGTTTATTTAGGTCTTCATTATGTTGTGACTAACTTAGGTTGGTACGCATTGATATTTGTTCATGAATTGGGTCGATAGTTTGTATTCATCTATTCTTTATTTTTGGCCGACAAAGTTGTTGATGAAATTTCATGAAGCGGATATATAAGAGCGATTTTTTTCTTCATTTGAAGTGTGTGAGTGTGAATGTATGAGTAGTGTGTGTGAGATATGTGTGAATAAAGATCAGATCATTCAATTGCAGAGCAGAGTGTGAAGGAGTTTGAGTGAAGTGTGAAGAAGTGTTTTTGTGCCTAACTGGAACTATCATCAGGCTTGTGAAGAAGCTAATTTCTTAGTTCAATCTCTTCAGATGGATTTAATCTGATTGTTTTATGTAAGGCAGTGAGCCTTCCCTTCTGAGCAGTGAGCTCTAGGCAGTGTTCCTGAATGCATGTGCATTCCCATTATTCATTTCTCTTATGCTTTAAACAAGGTATAAATTGTGGATTAACCTCCACTGTGGTTTTTCCCCTAATAGGGTTTCCATGCAAAAATCTTGGTGCTATGTGTGTTTTTGATGTGTTGTTGATTCTTGCTTTCACTGTTAATTATTGGATCTGAGATTAAAAGTTGATAAGGTTAAATAAAGTTTAAATTTTGTGACAACTGATTCATCCCCCCTCTTAGTTGTCTATCCTTGTTTGCCAACAATAAGTGCTTGGAAAAGGGAAAAAATCATCAAATTGAGGCATATTTAGTAGATGGATTAGAATAAAAAAATAGACAAACAAGCTGAAAACGAGGAAAGTGATGAAGATAGTTCAGAAGAAGAGCTTGGAAAAGAGAATGAAAGTAGTGGTACATTAGCTAGGCTCTCTAGTATTCAGAGAAGTGATTCATTCAAACTTAGGGGATGGTTAAAATGGCAGAAAATTGATGCTCTTCTTGATACAAGTGCTATGCATAACTTCATTGATGAAGACATTTTAGCACAACATGGGCTCAAAAAAAAGAAATTTAGAGGCTTCAAAGTTGTGGTTTCTAATGGTCACATAATGTCTTGTGTAAGGAAGGTTCCATAGTTGAGACTCCAACTAAACCACTACGAGGTGAATGATGACTTTTATGTTGTTAATATAGGAGGCACAAATGTTGTTCTGGGAATGCAATAGCTTCGCTTCTTAGGGGAGATCACCTTGAACCTAAAATCCATGGAGTTGAAATTTCAAGAGGGTGATAGGAAAGTGGTGTTGAGAGGAATGACCCAAGAGGGATCTAGGATTGCCACATGCAAGTTCATGTAGGGGGAGTCCAATTGTGATCAAGGAATAGAACCCAAGCAAGAAGGTAAAGAAAATTTCCAAGTTTTTGATAATCCCCTTTTTGACATGGATGTGGAAATGACATTTAATAATCCTCTTTTTTGTGATTCGTGTGGATAGTTTGGGGGAAGAACAATTTTTTAATGATGGGTTAAATTATAATGGTATGTTGGTTGACCTTATGGATTCACCACAAGTAGAGGAGCACTATTATGACCTTGAGGTTGATAGGGTGGAGAGCTTTAGTGTTGAGACTTCTAAAATCACCAAATTTGCCTTGGATGAAATTTATATGTTGATCAGAGTAGTGCAACCTCAGCATAGTGGAGCCATTTTAGAGGGAAGTATCTATGCCCAAGATCATCAACATATCATGGGTGGTTGTGTACCAGAAAGGTAAAAGATATGTTGTTGTTACCCCTTCATATAACCACCTTATGAGTCCATTTGTGTTCACACAAGCAGATTGGAGGGAGATTTTGAGCAAAATTTGGAGTTCTACTTGGTTGATGACTTTTTAAAAAGGTGTTTATTTTTAAGATAGTGATCAAATTTTCCTTCGGGGTTGAATATTTTCAGTGTTGCGGTTGTTGCTCTTATTCTTGGGAGCTGATTTTTCAAAAATAAGACCACAAGCTATTGATTTCAAACTTGGACAACTGGAATAATTCATATTTTCTATCCATTCAGTCTTTTGATAGGGTCAGTTTATGGTTCCAAATGAAGCAAATGATAGGATTGGAAAACCAAGTTTAGTGTTGGATGAGAGTTCTGGTAGAACACATTTGTTATTTGTTATTTCTAGCTTGCATTTGTGGTTGGAACAATAGATTACCTCACAATTATAGGACTCCTAGGTTGATTTGGGACCCCATGTTCTCATTTGGTTTCAATGTGAATCAACTTGTTGGTTCTGGAGCTTTTATGGCATTGCTTGAGGACAAGCAATATTTGGGAAGGGAGGATTGTAATGTACCCATTTTTAGTGTCCTTATTTGGGCTAGTTTGGTTTTGACTCACTATTTTTTAGTAAGTACTATACTTAGTAATTTGTCCTAGTAGCAGTGTGGTGCAGGGTTTCTTGTTTGGGCATTGTGTGGAAATTGTCAAGTGAGCTCTAATATTTTATGCCAGTTTATTTTTTGGGAATGCTTATTATTTTTATCAATTTTTATTTATAGTAAGTCTATTTTCGGTAACTAGTCCTGGCAACAATGTAATGCAGAGTTACCATTCTTGGTAGGGGGTGAGTTTTCTCCATGGTTTGATTTATTATTGGTTAATTCGTCACTAAAAGTATTAAAGTTTATTTTTAATACAAAGGGGTTATAAGTTTGGGTTATAAAAAGGACCCCTTTGCCTAGTGATAACAATGTTGTTTTAAAAGGGGGCCATTATACTTTTAGTGGATGTGAATTATTTAAGTTTATTTCATAAAGTTAAGGAAAAGTATTATGTCCAAAAAGTGGACAAACCCAATGAGGAACTTTTGATTATGTTTTAAAATGAAAATAAAATTGTTAAAAAGGGTAGGATGGGTGTTGGGATTTTGGAGGGAAAGTTATTCAAATTGGAGGTTTCCCTAATTTCTTCCTCCACTTTTATTTATTTTTCTTTTTGGCTCTCATTTGCATATGGAGGATTCGATAACATAAGGAGACTCTGCTTGATTGTTTCCAAATTGTGAATGTTGCAGATTGAGGATGAAAACCCTCATTTCTAATGTTGGTTTCAATGGTGAGAGATCCACCCTAGCTGGTTGGAGTGGTTCAACTTCAGGGATCACCATTGTGCTTACAGAGTTCTTGATTTTCTAGATTTTGGGGATGAATAATGAAGGTTTTCTTAGTGTTTTGATGTGGGCTCGAAGATTTTGGTGTGTTTAATCTTTGGATTTATTTTTGGTGGTGTTTGGAGGTGACTTGGAGCCTTTTTCAGAGGTCTGATTGCATTTCCAAAATTTTGGAAATTACTTTTTTGCCAGGGTCTGAAAGTGAAATCTATTCATAACTTGGTGCACACTTGGAATATTGTTTTGGGTATTCGACCATTGGAGTCATCACATCTTGGTACCCTTATTCAAGCGCACATTTGAATTTATTGTTGAAGGTTTGATTTTTGAAGGCAGATCGCCTTGTCTAGGGAGTCATGTCATTTTGTGGTTCAAGAAAAGGGGATTGTTGATGTATCGTCTCTTATTTTTGCTCACCTCGGTGGTTGAGTAGCTAGTTTTTGACATTGGAATCCAGAGGTCCTTTGGCATTTCACATGTGTAACATGTGGTGCAAGTTGATGATTAAGTTGTTTTTGTTGGATGATCATTTCTAGCTCTGAAATTGCTATATATTATATTGTAATAAGTTTGATTTGAACTTAAAATCACTTTTCTCTATTATGCGATATCATTCAATATGAAAAGAAAAATTATTTCTCAGTATTCCCTTCTATATGCATCTCTCTATATTTTTGCAATGTATCTTTGAAAATTCATGAAAACAAGCAAACCAAAACATATCAACAAACACTTTACAATCAACAAACATATGTTTTTCAAAGAATAGTCAGGGGTGTATATTAGATCTACCCTTAGTAACCCACTACATTCACTAATTTTGATCAACCAACATTCCATGAAGAACAAGGTGACATCATAAGACTAGTTACTGGCGGTAATCAACTAAATTCTAGGCTTAAATTTATTTGTAGGAAAAAGCAAAAGTATAATGGAGATTTGAATATGTAGAAAAAATGTAAAACTGCAAATTGCTAGTCTTTATACCTATATGTTGCATGGAGTGAAGCTTTTATAGTTTTATACCATATCAAATTTTGTTGTTCTCCAAAACTGTTGTAGCTACCATGAGACATTCACCCACAAGCATAGACCAATGCATTAAATTAGTGAAAGCTAAGTAAATAACATAACACAGATTTTAAACATGAGACATTCACCCACATGCATTGACCAATGCAATAAATTAGTGAAAGCTATGTAAATAACATAACACGGATTTAAAACATAGGTAGCATGATTACTATTTTTTATTTAAAGGTTTTGGCTTGAAACTTGCCCAAATTATGATAAGGTAGAGGCTTGGGATAAGATTTAGAGAGGAATCAGCTAAAAGAAAGTCTATTTAAGAGATGGTTAAAAAATTAAACTCAACTCTTTAATAGTAGTTAATAGATAAAACATAACTACCTCAAGAAGAGCTTTATTATTAATATAAATAATATGTGGATAAGTGAACATTAATTAATGCATCATTCATGAATTATTACAATGAATATCTATGAATTAATATGATAATTATCCTGGATTATATGAATATACAAGTGCACTTAAAACCATACAATAGTGTATGATAATTAAATACACTAACACAGTTAATAGAAAATATGAACTTAACTATTGAATCGTGACATCTACGAAAGCATAATAGTGCCATCAATTTGGTTTTTGCTGCTATTGGTTTCCAAAACTAGCATTTTGTTGTGATTTTCATCTCATCGTATTCTTTTGTTGAGATGATTATGGTTATAATTGATTTTATTTAGAGCCTTTTTTTCTATCATGTTATATCCGCTTTTCTTGAGACCTAAATATGTAATTTTTTGTGGCAGTACAAATTAATTGGATTGATTTTCATGATTATATTTGCTACAGAAAAGCTACCATCCTACCATGGATTGAAATCAAATAGGTAATGTGTTGGATGGTCAAGGTTTTTTGGCTTGATAATATTAGTGATAAGTTAAATAGAAAATAGCTTTTGTCAACTGGTATTTTCAAACTCTTTACTATTTATTTTAACATCATTCTTTTGAGGATGGTAGGAAGAGGGCATGTTCTAGAATGATATAGACTATGTAATATTTATAATTGTATCATCATTAGAAAAAATATAATCAAGTTGTCTCATTCCTTGTGTCTCTAAAATTGATAGTGATCACAATTTTGACAGCCCAACCATCCCTTTGAAGAAGTATCAATGAATTAATATGTGAGTTTTGTGTTGAACCTTATGTTATTATATTACTATTCCATTTCTTTAGTAACTAGCAAACTGAGAAATCTGTCAAGAATGGTTTGTTTATTGTTATAAAAATGTACCTCTTTTTTAAAAAATAACTTATTTTAATGTTGTTTTGTTAGGCTAAAAATCCTATACATATAACTTTCACATTGCAAATTTCAGTTATCTGCCAAATTGCAGCTCAACCATACATTTGAAGAAGTATCAATGAATTAAAATGTGAGTTTTGTGTTGAACCTTATGTTATTATAATATTGTTCCATTTCTTTAGTAACTAGCAAATTGGGAAATCTGTCAAGAATGGTTTGTTTATTGTTATAAAAATGTGCCTCTTTTTTTAAAATTAACTTATTTTAATGTTGATTTTGTTAGGCTAAAAATCCTTTATATGCAACTTTCACATTTCAAATTTCAGTTATCTGCCAAACTGCAAGACACAATAGAATATAGCTTCAAATAGACACAACCATGTGCATAGGGATGAGAAGTTAACACTATCAACTAGAGAATAAAAATAATATCATGATACAATATAATGTAATTTTCTAGTGTTTAGCGCCTATTATGGAAAAGTGCCATTTAAATTTATATATGAATATTTGCTTCTACTAAATTTATATTTACTTTTTGTGATAAATGAAGTTAAAATGTTGCATATCAAGCACTCAATTTAGAATTTCTATGGAGTATAATACTAGAGGAGGAAAATATTGTGAATCATCTAGAATAATGTCCAATGATATGGTCAAGCCCCAAAAGTGGTATATGGAATGATATATAATCGAAAATCACAGAATTTGATTTATGACATCCAAAGACTGAATGTTGAATTCTCTAGACTCACTTCTCCTTATAAGTGACCAGCTAGAAATCAATTAGAAGTGTTTTTTTGAAGTGTAATTAGTGCACAACCAAATATATATTCAAAGATCCTACAAAATATTTTACTCTTGATCTTTATAATTTTATAAATACCCATCTTGACATTCATTGGCATGCAAAACAACCAATTTAACTATTAAGCTGCTTGGTACTTTAATTAATTAGTGGATTGAATTGGTAACACTACTAAACTTAGGTTTCTTGCCATGCACTCAATTTGGGAAAACCGTTGCCTAAATTGACCCTTTGTCAACACTCACATAGACCACAATATGTAGTGAAACAATTTCACTAAATGAAACGCTAGTAAAGGATATATGCAAGTGTTGTTGTAGTATGATTGAATATAATTGCCATCCTTTAAAAAAAATCACCTGACATTTTAAGAAGGAATATAGCAAAACTAATTGAAGATTTAATGTAAATATTTGTAAGTACACTAAATTCAATAGGATGGGTGGGCTTTCAATAAATATCAATCTTTCACTTTGAGACAATAAGTTTTAGGTGAGACTCTTAGAGAAATGTGATTCTTATAAATGAATATCAATTGATTTAAAATAAAAATATTTTAATAATAATAATAAAATTATATATAATAATTCATTACTGAAATACTTCTTGTATTAAAAAATGAGATTGTAGCAATAAATATTTTTTAAAATTTATTTTTTTTATTAAAAACTAATAATAGTAATATATTATATTGATTAGATTACAATGGTATTTTATTTATTTAATATAATAATAAATAATTATATAAATAAACAATAATTATACGGGTTATATAGCTAATATTTATTATTAATATATAATCACATCAAAATAAAAAGTGGAAGCCACTTGAATTTTACTACCTAAACTTATGTTTGGAAGCTAGTTAACTCTGAGTATGGAGTGAAACTAGTTCACATGAAAGCTGACATTATGTAATGGAGAAATTTTTACTTTTCCTCTATATTTATTTATATTAATACTTTATGCTTTTTGTTGGATTGTCATCCATCCAAGAACAAGAATATTGAACATAAGAAATAACAAGCAATCAATTGGCTTGATCTCTCTAAATCATAAATGCTTTGGATATAAATATTATAACTTACAATAAATTATGTTCCATGCAAACCTTACCATATTGATGTAGGCGCGTCAAATTATATGTATATTTTTATTATTATTGATGCATTTTCATAGGTTCTAGATATTTTTAACCACATAGGAAGGAATTTGGTTGTTTATAACCTCTCAATAATCTCATAATGAGCCAATAAATAAATTAAATCTATTTGCTTTTATCTTAGGTCTAGGGGGTTAGAGTAATTTTAGGAGTGGTTTGGATTTTCCCAAATAAAGGAGGATTTGAATGAGCTTGTTTTACCTTAAGTTAGTTTTCCTTTGATGTATAAAAGCAAGTCATGTATTCAACATTTGAATAAGGAGAGTTACCTGTGCAAAAAAAACCAATATCAGTAAAATGCTCATAACTTTATCATTTCTCAATGAATTTGAGACTCAAAATGTTTGGGAAACCTTGAAATGAGTACAATAAAACTCAAAAATCATTCTAGATTTTTTTTTTGATTTCTAAGTAGTTATATGTAGAAATTCGACGGGTTTTGTAGAGGATGATACATAATATTTTGTTTAAGAAGACTTTTGTTGTAATTATGAATTGGTGTCAATAAGTTTTATGCAATAAGATTTAATATAGTTTGCATATCTAAGGACCTCTTTTTGTAGATAATCCATCAATCATGGTAAATTAAAATCAATTTGGTCTTGTTGGGAATTGAAGTTTGTGTAGGAGTAGTAAATTGTTCCTTAGCCCTACACCATTATTGGTATCAAAGCAGGAAACAATTCCTATAAGTGCAAGTGAAGACTTTCTCTACCAAGGGATGACATTAAAAGTTAGTGGAAGAGGACGAGGTCGAGGAAGACCAAATAAAAATGCATTTTTTTTAAATAGATAAGGAATATTCAAGTAAGGTTGCAGGCAATGGAGCTTGCACAAAGAAGAGGAGTTGACATGGGAGATTCCAGTGACAAAGAGGAGGAGCCTCAAGAAGAAGAGGTGAAGCTTGAAGTAGGAGCTAAAGCAAGAGTCTTTAAGAGTAATTTTGGGAGTAAGTTCCAAACCAAAATTGGAGGCATGCATGTAAGAAGGCAACTTGAATTATGAAGAGTTGATTGATTGGATCGGTGTCAGGGATAAATACTTCAAGTATGTGAATGTAGATGACAAGAAGGTGAAGTTTGTAGTAACCAGATTGAAGGGTCATGCATCCCTTTGGTGGGATGGAGTACAAGATGAAAGAGGAAAGAAAGGAAAGCCCAAAATCAAGAGCTAGGATATGATGGTGGCTAAATTGAAATGTAAATTCATGCCCAAATGTAACCAACTTAGTGTTTTCAAGAAAGTGAAAAATCTTAGACAAAAAGAAATGTCAATAAAGGATTATACAGAAGAGTTTTATAGGTTGAACATTAGAGCTAGTCATATTAGAGAAGACCTTGAGAAGTTAGCTCGATATATCAATGGGTTGAGATCCAATATCCAAGATGAAATCAACCTTTTGTCCCCAAGAGTAGTTGAAGAAGCATATCAATGTGCTCTAAAGGTAGAGGAAAAATTATCCAAAAAACAAACACAAAATCCAAGGGGTAAAGGTAGAAGTTTAAAAAGTAGACAAAAAACTAGTAGAGGCCAGTTACAAGTTCAGAAGAAAGAGGTCGGTAGCTCATATCATCAATTCCCAAGAGGAAATGATTCTTTTAGAGGTAAAAGACCTTACCAAGAGGTAGAAATAGAGGGTTTTTAGGAAAATGTTTTAAATGAAATAAATATGGTCATAGATTTTATGAGTGTTCAAAGAATCCTACAACAAGTGAAGGGATTACACATATTGTTCAAGCTAAAGAGGAGAGTACAAAATCACTTATTCACAAAGATGCACCTAAGGTCGAAGAGTCATTGCTCATGAAAAGAGTCTTGAAAAAGCCTAATAAAGAAATTCAAGATTCTGCTCAATGAAGGACATTGTTCAAAACCACATGCAAGACTAAAGGTAAATGTTGTAAGGTTATTATTGGTAGAGGAAGTACTGACAACCTTGTGTCTACTAAAATGGTTGATAAACAATGCATAAAGAAGAGAACACTTCCAACTCCATAGAAGGTGTCTTGGTTACAAAAGGGACATAAAGTCTTGATAAATGAACAATGCCAAGTGGAGATTCAAATAGGGAGTTACAAATATCAAGTGATATGTGATGTTATGCCAATGGATGTTTATCATGTTCTCTTAGGCAAGCCTTGGCGATTCGATAGGAGAGAAATTCATGATGGGAGAAGTAATACTCACACCTTTGAAAATGATGGAAATAAGCATAAACTCATGCCTTTGAAAGATGAGAATGTAGTTGAGGAGGTCAGTCCTAAAGTGTTGATTGTTAATGGTAAAGAATTCTTACATCAAATAAAATTGAGGAAGTAATTTTTGCATTAATTGGCAAACCAATAATAGTCATTACTATTACAAAGTTGATTGATTTCCCTATAACAATTCAAGATTTTTTTAGTGTGTTTGTTGATATTGTTGTGGATGACTTACCTAATGAACTAAATCCAATGAGAAGCATTAGCCATCATATAGATCTCATTCCAAGGGCCAATTTACCAAACAAGTTACCTTACAGGGTGAATCCAAAGGAAAATGAAGAAATCAAGAATTATGTACAAGAATTATTAAACAAAGGGCTAGCAAGAGAAATGTTGAGTCCTTGTGTTGTTCCAACAGTGTTAAGTCCAAAGAAGGATGGAGGTTGAAGAATGTGTACAAGTTCAAGAGCCATCAACAAAATCACAATTAGGTATAGATTTCCTTTACCTCGAATTGATGACTTGATGGATTGTTTAAGTGAATGAGGAAAATGTCAAAGCCATAATAAAATGACCTACTCCAAATAGTATCTTTGAGGTGAGAAGCCTCCATGGTTTAGTTAGCTTCTATAGAAAGTATACGTTTAGTGGAATTTGTTCTCCAATTGTGGAAACAATTAAGAAAAAAACCAAATATTCCAGTGGAATAAGATAGTTGAAAGAATTTTTTAATTACTTAAGAAAAAAAATCACCAAACAACCTATTTTATCCTTACCTAATTTTGATAAACTTTTTCAAGTGGAATGTGATGCTAGTGGGATTGTTATAGGCATTTTTTTGAGCCTACAAGGTAATCTAGTCGCCTACTTTAGTGAGAAACTTAATGATGCTTGTAGAGTAGGTGGATTCATCACCCCCAAGGCTCTAGGTCATGGGAGATTCCCAAGGAATGAATTGGCCTAAACTACCTCAAGTTGATCAAGGGGTAATGACAAGTATTTCAAAAATTAGGTGAGTGGACTACAAGGGTATTGGACTACGACTCAAACACTCTTTTTCTGAGGATGGCAACGAGGGAGCCAAAATTTAGTGCATCACACTAGAGTCCCAGGGACACATTGGTGCCCTATAAGTGAGTTGAATAATAGTCAAAGACACTCAAGGTCTACTTACAACCCAAATAACAATTTTATAGTTTTATAATTTAATATGAAAATACGGAAATAAATAGTACAACAAGAATACTGGAAATAATTTCTCTAGTGATGAAAATGATAAGTAAAGAGTAGGAAAAGATACCACTCACACACAATCCAATTCTCTAGTTAGCTTTGAGTAGATGAACCTGCACCACCATGTCGAGGAGATAGAACTTTGTAAACCCGCAACGACGATCGTGTTGAATCAAGAAGAGACCCAAGTAGAAGGCTAGTAGCAACAAGATAGAGTAAGAATGATCAAGAAGTGAGAGATTGAGCTTGAGAATGAGAGAAGTAGCATGAGAGTGAGTTAGAGAATGTGAAGCATGAAAGAATGAGTTGGAATGAACAAAATGGAGGCGAGTCATTTTTCATCGATCAAGACCTAGAAAAGGATGTTACCTTTGTGGCCAATTAGGAAACATAATGCTTATATGAATCTCAAAGGCAAGAAACTGTCAGTATGATAGCACAATGCATGAATTTTTGTGCAATGCACGTGCATTCTCTAGAAATATTCCTCCACCGATGCAAAAATACAAGGACACATGGGAAGATCAAGAAGATGGCAGTGGGTTTATGCATCTTTTTACTTGTAATTCTAAAGTAAGGGTAAATAAATGGGAAGACTTCCCCCTACCATAGATAGTGGGTTGTGGTATCGTGGGTAGCATAGGAAGCTCAAAAACCTGACGCTTCACTTTTTTCCATGTCGACACCATCACACTTCCCATGCAAGGCACAAGAGTGGAAGCTGAATATGTCATAGTAGGACGAGAAGCAAAAGTGAGTGGAACTATAAGATACAAAAGGAGAAGGCTCTAAAGTGTGAGAAAGCTTCCCCTTTCCCTTTAGCAGGGAGAAAGAGGTAGTTTTTTGCTATGCTACCATAAAGGCTTTCATAGAGATAACATAAGGATATTTAATATAACTAGCCTTCAATACTCAAACCCCAATATTATATTTAATATGAGCCTTATATAACAAATCTCTCATAGGAGGGAGAGGTTCGACCGAGGCAAGCCAGAAGTTATCTCATGATGTAGGCATACACATCACTCAATGTCATTTCTATGCATTTGGTGGAATTGATAGAATTGTTTCTCATCATACCACTCAGGATATAGCTTGAAGTTAGAGGTTAGGTTTCTGGAAATGTCAAAACTTTATCTTTTAACAACTTCAAAACAACAGTATAAGACTCAGATAAATTTTTGAAATGTCTATTGTGCCCTAGGCCCTTGTCCTTAGGTGTAGAGAACACATTCACGATAGCTTTATTTTTTCCAGAACCTAACACTAGAGATCGAGTATTGGGATAGAAGTGCAAGGATGAACCCTCAAACTATGCAACCTTATTTTGGTATTCACATATGTAGCACATAGGTGTGCAAAAGAGGGGTACTTCATCAAGGCGAACTTCTCTTGCCACTATTTTTGTAAGTTCCTAATGAATACCTTTTGAACATCTAAATACAATAAAGGATAAGAGATTTATGAGAACAATGCTTGATAGCGAGTGATAAAATCAATTACCTTTTTGTGTTCCCCTTTCTTGCATTGGACGAGATTCGAAAAGGTCTTTGGTTCGATGTTAGCTTGGAAAGCCTCATGAATTGGTTTACCAACTAATCAAACAAAAAGATAGAGTTATCTTGTAAGGAATAGTACCACTCAAGGGAAGTGTCCTTAAGGATCTTGAAAAGAGCTTACCCATTAGAGCATCATGATGGAAGAAATCAATGCACATAGCATTAAATGTTGAAATATGTGTCTGAGGATCTCCACGACCATCATACTTTTCAAATTTTAGAATCTTCATCCCCTGAGGGATAGGAGTGTTTAGAATAGCAATAGATAGAGGACTATGACAAAAGAAAGGTTGAAGGATAAGTTGAGAGGTAGAATTGGATAGGTTCCCTAACTAGTTTTGTATCTAACCATGTTCTACAACAAGGCATTCAAGATAGGGTTAGAGGATGAAACATGACCAGTGGAGCCTCCACCAAAACCACCAGAGCTACTAGCCCCCATATAAATAGAGACCCCGCCATCGAGACCAACATAGGTTCTAGGATTACCACCAGGGATATTAGGATTGGCGGAGTTGAAACCCAATGGTACCTTGTTTACCTTAATGATGGGGGTTAGTCGAGGATCGAAGGTGGTGTTAATAGAAGGGCTAGTCTTGGCCATACATATTCAAAAAAATTATCTGTCTCTCAGTGGTCTCAGAGCCAAGGTCTCAAGGAGTGCCCAACCTAGGCTTGTATGATGGGACATGAGTGTCCACAATATCCACAAGGCCTTAGAGAAATTATAGACCTATCTGGTCCTTGTCCAACATAGCTCTTCAGTTGTTAACAACCTTAGCGGCTTTAGCCATAGTCCTTTCTTTCCCCAAATAATTCTCAAACTCCCCAAGTCTTCTATCTAGGGAAATAAATTTCTCTACAAGAACCTTGAGAGCATCGTCTTCCTCCACATATGAAGTAGAAGGAGAAGCAGGAGGGGTAGGGACATGTATAGATTCCCTAAAAGGCCTGGAAAAAATTGTATTTGTTCCTAAAATTATTTCCTCGAAGGTGGGACTGATAGCGACCTTCTTATAATCCATCTCTATATGTTGCAACCTCCTTCTAACAATGTTCCCAAAGGTTGTAGACTGAGACGTAAAGCTCATAAAGCTTCACAACACACAAGCCCATGACGCACCCAGGACACAAGAGAAAGATACCCGACACTAAGAAATGAAAAAAAGACTTTCACGTCGGGTTCACCAAAAATGTAGAGTAGGGGGATTCGTCATCCCCAAGGATCTAGGTCATGGGAGATCCCCAAGGAATTCCCTAAACTACCTCAAGTTGATCAAGGGGTAATGATAGGTGTTTCAGAAATCAGGTGAGTAGAATACAAGGGTTTTAAACTGTGACTTGGATGACTCTATTTTAGGATGATAGTGTAGGAGTTGGAATTCATTGTGCCACACTTGAGCCCCAAGGACACATTGGCATCCTGTATGGATAGCGAGTTGAATAACAGTCAAAGACACTCAAGGTCTATTTACAACCCAAATAACAGATTTTTATAGTTTGACAATTTGATATGAAAATGTAGAAATAAATAGTATAACAAGAAGAATATTGGAAAGAATTACTTTAGTGACGAAAATGATAAGGAAAGAGTAGGAAAAGATACCACTCACACACAATCTAGTTCTCTAGCTATCTTTGAGTGAACGAACATGCACCACCATGCTGAGGAGATAGAACTTTGTAAACCTACAACAATGTTGGTGTTGAAGCAAGAAGAGACCTAAGCAGAAGGCTGGTAGTAGTAAGATAGAGCAAGAATGATCAAGTAGTGAGGGAGATTGAGATTGAGAATGAGGGAAGTAGCGTGAGAGTGAGTTATATAATGTAGAAGCATGAAAAAATGAGTTTGAATGAAAAAAATGGAGGCAAGGAGTCATTTTTCATCGGTCAAGACCTGGAAGAGGATATTACCTTCATGACCAACAAGGGAATGTAACACTTATGTGAATCTCAGAGGTAGAAATTTGTCAAGATGATAATGCAGTGTGAAAATTTCTATGTGGTACACGCGTGTCCTCAAAAAATATTCCTCCACTGATGTAAAAATACAAGGACACGTGGGAAGATTAGGAAGACGAAGACAGGTTTATGCATCTTCATACTTATAATCTTGAAGTAAGGGTAAATAATTGGGAAATTTTCCTATGATGCAAATTTATGCCATTACAAATGCTAAAAATAATTATTTCTCATATGATGAGTTTTATGCAATTGTCCAAGCTTTGAAGAAATGGAGGCATTATTTAGTGCCTACAAAATTTGTCTTGTCTACTGATAGCTATTCCTTATATTTTATTAGTAGTCAAGCTAAATTAAGTCAAAGGCATGTAAAATGGATTGAGTTTTTTTTTCATAATTTTACCTTTGTTATCAAGCATACAAGTGGACAATCTAACAAAGTTGTAGATGCATCAAGTAGGAGAAATCTTATTATGCAGGAATCGAGTGAATATCTTGGGATTTGATGCCTTGAAAGACATGTACAAGGATGATTTATACTTCAAGAAGGCTTATGTGGCTTGTAAAGATCCTATACGTAAAGATAGGAGTCCATGGGTGGACTAAATGCTTCAAGAAGGACTACTATTCAAGGGAAACAAGCTATGCATTCCTAAATGTTCCATGAGAGAGAACTTGTTGAAGGAGAAACATAGGGGCGGTTTGGTAGAATTTTTTAGAAAAAATAAGACACTTTCTCAATTGAGTGCATACTATTTCTAGCCAATAATGCAAGCTTACATAAAGAGGCTTGTTGAAAGATGCAGGATATACCAACACACTAAGGGAAGAAGCCAAAACATAGGATTATATCAACCCTTTCCTATTCTTAATAGGCCATGAGATTCAATTAGTATGGATTTTGTACTTGGACTACTAAAGAATCAAAAAGGTAATGATTCCATATTTGTTGTAGTTGATAGATTCTCCAAGATGGCACATTTTATAGCATGTACTAAAACAAGTGATGCCACTAACATTGCCAACTTGTTTTTCAAGGAAGTAGTAAGATTGCATGGACTTCATAGAATTATTATTTCTAACAAGTATACAAATTTTGTTGGCTATTTTCGGAGGACTCTTTGTAATTTGGGAACATATCTTAGTTTTAGTTCAACTTACCACCCTCAAACAGATGGGGAAATTGTGGTGATCAAAAAAATCCTTAGCAACATCTTAAGAATCGTAGTGAGTGAACACCCCAAACAATGGGATCAAGCACTTTATCAAGCATAATTTTCCTACAATGGTTCACCAAAAAAAAGCACAGGTTTTAGTCCATTTCAAATTGTGTATGGAATGCATCCAAGAGGTGTTTATGATTTGAGAAACTTAGCTAAGCAAGAGATGAGAAGTGTTGATGGAGAAGAGTTTGCAACAACCATGCAATATTTTCATGAGAAAGTCAAACAATAGCTTCAAGAGAATAGAGGAAAATACAATAAAAACACATGTTTGAAGAAGAAATAGGTAAATTTTGAAGTTGGAGATTTGGTTCTTGTGCATTTAAGAAAAGAAAGGTTTCCTAAGAAGGAATACAACAAGGTAAAAATGAAAAATATTGGACCTTGCAAAATATTGAGGGAATTTTCCTCAAATGCCTACAAAATAGAGCTTCCAAATGACATTCGAATCTATCCTATATTTAATGTTTCAAATTTTTATCCTTGCGAGGGAGAAGAAGATTCAGTAAATGCATTTAAATTCGATGATGATCAAATTATAAATTGCGAACAATTACGAAAAGCACAATCAAGGGAAATTGAATCAATCCTAGAAAAATAATAGTGAAGAAGACTAGGGACAAAGAGAATCTTCAATACTTAGATCAATTGGGAAGATCATCCACTTGAAGATGCTACATAGATGAAAATTTCAGATATTGCAAAGCATGGTAGCAGGATTGGAAAACTCATGGACATGAGCCCTTGAACAAGTATTTTGTTCCTTGGTAGTCAAATGCAGGTGCATCAAATTATGTATTTTTAGGTTTGGTATTGAACATATTATGATAGATAGTGATGTATGTTTATTCCTTGTAATTTATGTTTATAATTATATCAAGTGATAGTTATTAGGTTGAAAATGTTATTATGTTGTGTATTGGGTAATTTTTGTGCCTACATAAATGATCTTTTCATTTGCAAATTATCAATTCTATATTGTACATTTAATGTTGAAGATTGTATACCTTTTGTACTTACAAATATATATTTATTTGATGTTTGTACTATAATGGAGAAACTTGTAGTTGATTAATGATGTATCTATACATTGGAATCCTTTCATCTTTAAAAGTAATTATAGAATCCTTGTCCACCATGTCTTGAAATGTCGTGTTAGAAGTTTTTAATTAGTATCATTGCATAGCCAATGAAAAGAGCTTTCCAATGCATCAAACAAGATAAAAATTGAAAGCTAGTTGCAAAGATATTCAAAATTTGACCATGACATAGTTTAATTGGTAGAGGAAATTCAATTGTACTCTTGAGATAATTTTTATATTGGCAAGAAGGGTCCATATATGCTTCTCATGAGTACAACCAATTCATAAGTGGCAAGAAGCATGAAAAAGTGCTTCTCATCAATTAGAAATAGTTTTTGACAAGACAAATGGGTGAAAATAGCTCTCATATCACTTGTTTCCTAGGAAAGTGTCAAAGGTGGTTTTTATTTGGAAAAATAAGTTGAAAGAAACTTGTTATCACCTATTTTCTATGTAAATGGTAGAGTATCCTTTTCCTTATTTTTTATTGGCAAAAGTGGCAAGGGAACTTCGAGCTCCTAGTTGTTATTTTTTCAATGGAAAGGATCCCCCAATAGTGCTCCTAAACTAGCTTTTGCCACTTTGTGTAACAAGTGTTGCTAAAAGGCTATCCAACATCACTCTACTATTTTTTCAAGGTGCCTTTGGGGTTGAAGATTTATTTTTCTTAATTACAAATCTTGGTGTTGGAGACTTGTCACAACAATGTTTGCATAGTAGGGTTTCAAGATTCTAATTTTTTTTCCTATTTTAGAATGAAAAAAATATTTTAAGTAGGTTTAATTTTTAAGAGAATCTTAGAGGGGTTAAGACATTATATATTTAAACTTTTAGCAACTATTCTTTTTAGAAAGCTTTATTTTTAATATTAAGGTTACCTTTTGAAGACAATTATTTTTTCATAGGTCTATTGTTGGATAGATGGTGTCAAAGGGTATGTTGCTTTAGTTATCTTTTTTCTTAAACTAGGATAGTTTTTTTTGCTATAAAGTTCTTTCATTATTTTCTAAAGCTTTAAGCATTTCTCTATAAAACAATGGTTTTTTTGGATAAATAATAATTATTCTAAATCTTAAACTTTGAGTATTTGTAACTTATAAATAAGTGCTTAGAGCATAATAATTATTAATGATGATTTATGCTACAATAATGTTGTTGAAATCAATATTTAATCTATTTTTATGATTTCATTAATTAAATTAAAAATGAATAATATCATGAAGCCTTGAATTGAGGTTATTTGTCTATATGATTTGTGGCTTTTATGCAACTTAACTATTTAATGATGATTGATGCTACAAAAATGTTATTGAAATCAATATTTAATCTATGTTTATGATTTCATTAATTAAATTAAAAATGAATAATATCATGAAGCCTTGAATTGAGGTTATTTGTCTATATGATTTGTGCCATCTATGTGATTACTTCCAACAATGTTCATTGAATTGTTGGTTGTGATTTCTACCTAGTGGAAGGGTCATGTTTCTATGTATGTTTAGAGTAGCTACTTCAATTTATAAAATCTACAATATCT
Organism: Sequoiadendron giganteum; assembly: GCA_007115665.2. Lineage (NCBI taxonomy): Eukaryota > Viridiplantae > Streptophyta > Pinopsida > Cupressales > Cupressaceae > Sequoiadendron > Sequoiadendron giganteum. Next base: position 508,971,898 of record CM021102.1, read on the forward strand.
TGCTTGTAATACCTATTTCTCAATCTCATTCTTGTATTTGAAGAAAAATTTAGGCAAGAAATCATTTTATTAATGTAAATCTCTAAGAAGATTGTATGGTGTTAATATTTGTATATCTTGCCTATAGCTTTGTGTATAGGGTTGGTTTAGTTTATTGTTTAGGTTTAGTTTAGATATTTGAGCTTCCCCTCATAGTTTAAATAAAAAAATAATCCTCACATATTACTTTGTTTTGTGTTGTTTTGTTAAAAACAAATTAAAAAGTTCATTTTTTGTGATTTTGTTGAAGAAGAAGAAAAAAAAAGGCCTATCATGTTGAAAGGGAGGTAATATTATCACCTTAAATTGAAACTATTCCACTATAAAAAATCAGATTTTCATTTGATCATTCAAGTAGGTATGCATTTTTAATTCTTTATTTCAAGCACTCTATCCAACAACTTCAAGTGAGGTTTCAATTGTTGTTATAAATAGAGCTTGTCAAGTTATTTTTTGTGTTGGACAAGAAGCCTTTACAAATGACAGATGATAAAAATACCAATGCTAATAATAACAACCCTCCACCTCTACCTCCTTTTCCGAAGAGCCAATTATTGATCATTTATCTTTTGTAGAACACTATGATTTCCCTTATGGCTCAAGGAAATATTTTCCCAAGTTTCATGGTGATGACATTCAACATTCAAATGAAACACATTTGAATGTTCTCTAGATCACTTGTGGTATTTTGGGGTGACACATGAAGATGTTGATGTCTAATTTTTTATTGAGATATTGGTTGCAAGTATAGGGGAATGGTTTCATCATCTTGTTGTAAGATAAATCATCAATTGGAATATCATGTAAGAAAAAAATTATCGTATTTTAAACTAGATGAAGATGGCCATCCTTTTTTCACATCTAATTCAAAGAAGAAAAATAACAAGCGCATGAGGGAGTTCTTTTCATGATTCAATCACCTTGTTAACAAAATTGGTACTACTTTTAAGCCCTCTACATAAACCCTCATTGGTTTTATTAGTGCACTCACATCATAAATTGCCTCTTTATTAAATCTAGTTTAACTGATGAGCTAGAAGAATCTCAGGACATACAACTGAGTTGGTAGACAACATGAGTACAAGGATGAGAAGAAAAATTTGGTTAGGAATGTGGTTCAGAGTCCAATTGATCTCTCTTGCTAAAGTTAATGTTTATATAGAAAACATGAAACAACTTGAACAAATGGTCCAACTTAATAGTATCAAGGAAATCCTTATACAATTTTGGTGCTTCCAACATAAATGATAAACTTTGGCTACCTTATCCACCTTTAAGGCTTGCTTTAGAGGAACCTCTAAATGATAACATGAATCATTTTTGTAGTTTTCATGAAACATAAGATCATGGAATTAGGAACTATTTAGAAGTGAAGCATATATTGCAAATCATATCCTTTTTGGGTCAATTATGAAAGGATTTCAAGTAACCTTAAACATCTTCAGATAAGCTTGATGGTAACTTTTTAATGAGACATTTTTAGTGTGAACCCATGTTTTATAAAGAATTGAATAATTTGCATTGTCATGCTCTCAACAACTTTGTATCCATTGAGATGGAAAGGTAAAAGAAGCATGGGGAAGGAAATAAAAAATTACATGAATGGAGTTCATAAAACGATCCTTTAATGGAGTTATATTCTTAAGAGCCCAAATTTTCCTCTCACAAAGATGAGTTAAATATTTTGCCTCTCTTGCAATATTTGCTCAATTATTTTAAAGAAGATGAAAGATTATTTAAAAATCACCTTCACCTTTATGTTTAGATATGTTCGGAAAGGTTATATACATGATAAAAATCTTGATTATTTGGTATATGTGTAATTCAAATATCATGTGAATTCACTTAATGCTATTAAGTTGTTCCTTCCATAAGGAGAGTAGAAGATTGTATTAAAAATAATATTATATGAATGGTTGGATATGTCTTTTGGACTAACAAATTTACTTAGTGCTTTTAATATATTAATGAATGAAGAATTCAAACCATATCTTATCAAATTTGTTATTGAATACTTGGGAGATGTTTTGGTTTACAATAAAAGAGAAGAAGAATATTTGGAGCATATTAGATTTGTATTACAAGGTTGAGAGAACACAAAATTGGGATCTAATTTTACTACAAGATAATTTTTCTTACAAAAAAATAGTAAACAAAAGCATAAATAGAACATATTTTGAGATTTGTATATGGGTAAAATCCAAGAAATATTTCAAAATTGATTTTATTTTATATCATAGGAAAAATCCTATAGCTAAAGAATATGTTGAATACCAAACAAACGAAGATGAAGAAGTACTGAACTTGTAGAATTGTTAAGAAATTTGATTAAATATATGCACATGAAATGGATTTTCCTAAATATCTTGGTATATATCACTAGTATTTAATATTGTTAATCTACATGAGTATCACAAAGGAGAATTAGGAGAGCACAAACTAGTAATGCACTTGAAAACCTAGGTACTTTTGACTATCTTGTTTGAGGTTGACATCATACATTCCACAATGTGTCTAGAATGTTCCATTATATACTTAAATGTTTATAATCTCTATGTGTATGTATTTCATTGAAATAATTAGTTAAAACCTATAGTAGGCTATTTATTGTGTAACAATAACTTGTATGAATAATGGTAAAAATATTTAAGACTCACACTAATATTTATTATGACCTATGTCATTATAGTTCAAAGATATATCATATAGAAACACCATTAAATTTTTAGACTCATAGATTGAAGTCCATTAGAAATGATGATGCATATTACTAGTGAACCTCCATATTAGGCTTATATGATTTACCAACTTCCAAGTATTGTCAATGGGAAGAACACTTAATTTTGGGTTTATGGACCCTTATAAAATTAATCCATAGTTGTGTATCATGTTACTACCTTTGGCACTTCATTTAATGCATTTCATATATTAGGATTTCCAATAGCTTTTTAGGAGATGTAAAATGTAGACAAAGCAAATGGAAGCATACAAAAGAAGAGACACAAAGATAAACTAACAAAGAAAAATAATAATCAAGAATTAGTTAGTTGAGATCATGAGATCGGATTCATAATTGAAGACTAGTAAAATTTCAGTTAATGATATCAATTTATTCCTTGAGCATTCCTTCTATTATTTCCCCTTTATTTTACTAAGTTCTACATTTGAAATTTCTATGAACTACATGGATAATCCCTAATCCCTTGATTTCACCTTTTCTCGATTAGGTGTAAGAGCAATCATGTAATGACCTTTGATTATGATAGAAAAAAATCATTTAATAGTAAATGGTATTTAATCCTAAGAATTTTTTTTAAAGATATAATTATTATATATAGAATTTCACCTACAACTCTTAAAACTAGTAGTGAAGGGAAGTTCTAGAGAAAAATATGGGAATTTAACTCCCAATTTAGGAAGTTGCCAAGAGTAATTTTTCACTTAAATGAATCATTAAATTAAATTTAAGGATGAATCACTAAGATAAATATGAGAAATAAAATCACTAATATTTTATTTAATATATATTTAGTTTGTAGGTATTTACCAATTTTCTAAACTAGTTCCAATAGAGAACAAATAAAGTTTGTGACACTACGTGTTACCACACTAATGTTTTGTAAAGTTTAGAGCTTCATATCTAAAATTATGGTCATTATCAAGCCATTGTTGATACCACAACTCACCACATTTTTTCATCATTGATTGTATTTTAGATGTTATATTGCATGATGTGTTTAAAATGATTAATTATATTTGAATCTATTTATAATCACCACATCTATGTATTTCATCCAAAGAGTTATTTGGCACCTATATCAAGTTAATAGTAACTTGTTAGAATGATGTGAAGAGTATTTAATTCTTGTGCCAATATTTAATGTTAGCTAATTCATTATAGGTGGAAAGAAGGGTCACATGTGGAGTCACACCAAATTTGGATACTTCTAGATCAAGGACATTGGAAATGATGACATTATGTATTACAAATGAACTTGAACACTACACCTGGATGATGCACTAACTTCCAAGGGTCGTCAACAGGAAACAAATAATTTTGGTTCCAAGGATCCTCATGTCACTACGCACCACACCTCAATAAAATCCTTGTGTATATAATGAAGTACGATAGTATTTAAGGAAAAATACAAAAAGTAGACATGATAGTTGGAAGGATAAGAAGGAAGAAACACAAGGATATAAGAAATATCTTTATATTGAAGATTGCATGAAGAAGGAGCTACATAAATAGAAGTTGACAAAAAAATGAATTAACTAGAATTAAATTAATTAAGAACATAAGATATTGTTTGTAGTTGAAGGTCGATGTTTGAAATTTAATTCAAGATTCATGTATATTTAGTTAATGTTCTCGATTAAAAAATAAGGGAAAGGGCCCTAATCTTGAGAGTTTTAAAATAGCATAAACTAGATCAAAAATTAGTAGGAGGGCACACATGACTGAATAAACACCTAATGGGCACGTAAACCCAAAAAAAAAAAAAAATCTAAGAAGACAAGATTGAGGATGATCAAAATAAAAAAGTAACTACATAGGCCCAACTAGTTAATCAAACTACAATATTTGAAGGATATTTCCCAACCCTCCTTATATTTTTTCTCATCAACATCATTATCATTCAGCTTCTCCTCATTGTCTTCTTTTTCCCTTTTCTACTTTTGTTTGGTGATCTTAGAGTGTCCAAAGACTTTACCCATCACTAACTTGTGCATGATGCCCTAAGTAAGCATTGTAATCTTGGGTAAGGCATTTTCCAAATGAGAAATTCTAACATTGCATCTATTGGAGACAAGTTTCTCTAGCTCAATCACCTTTGCATGTGGTTTCTTTATGTTAGTATTGTCTTTTTCCTTAGTGTTTTGAGCAAGAATATAGGGAGGGAAATTCTCTTCAATGTCATTTGTGGTCTCTTGGGGCCTAGAATGACGAGGGGATGGGAAGTCCTCCAAAATGACATCAAAATTTCAGTCATATTCTGCATCAACCTTAGTACCTTCTTCATCACCAACATGTTCCTTGTTATTATCATTATCATGCATCTCATCAAACTCACTCTTTGAGTCATCATCCTTTGAATCCTCCACAATCTAAGGAATAAAATCCTCTTCCTTGAACTCATCCTCATCATGCAACTCTTGAATCTATTTCCTTTGATAATATTAGGGTCCTCAAAGTTTTGGGCCTTAGAAATTCTAGTAGACTCACAGCCCCTAGAACCTTTAGTATCACAAGGAGTAGTCTCCATAGCCACATTCTCTACCCCCTAACATTAGAAATGTTGATAGCCTCACCCACAATAGGAATTGGGATTTTGGATGTTTTCAACATTACCTTGTTGCTTCCTGTGCACACTGGGGGACAACACATTTTGTTTCTAGGCCAAAAAGGTTTCTAACTCAAGCTAGAGAGCAAGGATCACAACATACCCCTTTCTCTTTTTTCTCTAACCCACCTTTCCAATAGAGCTAGGGCCAGGGAAAAAAGAATCAGAGGGGTACCCAAAGGCTTTATCATTGAGCTTGAGTTTAACACTGTTTTTGACCTTAGGGTTTGAAGAAGGGTTCATAGAGAGGCATTACTTGTAGAGGGCCATGATGATGTCTTGATGTAAAATGGGATAGGTGCCCTTGAGAATGCAGGCCTCAAGGGAGGTGAACAAGAAAAAATGAAGATTCATTATTTTACCATGATGTAAGTAATTAATAATTAGGAAATGGTAACCATGCACAATTTTAAACTGGCCTTCAAGAGTGAAATATTTATGAAATTAAGACTTACCATCACCCAAGGAGTCGAAAGATTCTCCGTACTTTAACTTTTTTTGAAATGGACAACTTTCTCTTTGCCTCTAAAAAAAGCAGCAATAAACATTTTGTAGTCACCATTGCTCTTTTTCTCCACCTTGATGCCTTCATAGGATAAACCGGTGCCTTTAGCTATCAATTCATCAAACACCCAAAATTGCACATCGTCGAAGGTAACAACCCCTTGATACCAGGAATTCATAAATTTTAAAGTAAGTTTGTCATTGTAGCCCTTCATAGTGTGAAATAATGGTGTGAAGCCACTTATTTTGAAGAGATCCTAGAGCTTTAAATTCTACTTAAGGGCATCACAAGAAATGAGTTTTTTCTAAAGCCTCAAGCCACCCATAGTAACTTACATAAACACCCATCTAAGCCACAAATAGGAAACGGATCCAAAATAAAAATCAAAGAAATTAAAACAACAGCCTTTAACACCTTTTTTGGAATTACCTATACTTTTTATGGTATTGGAATGGAAAAAGAGATACCATAAAATCTTTCTACTTGTGACAAAATCCCTAGTGGAGATGGTATTGAGGCCATCATTAATCATATCCTTTGTCATCTTGTGGTATAAATTCATATTTTTATCACTAATTCTCACAAGAGGGAGATGACTTTTCTCAAGAATGAGAAGAAAGATCTACATGAGTGGGGGGAGATTTCCAAAATAATCATAAACAAGAGCTGCCAAGTGTACTTTAGACCAAAGGAACCACAACCAATGCCTAATTCCATAAGATTTTCCCAGCAACCTTTACATTGATTGTGAGTAAATTTAACATGAAGAAAAGTGATGTAATCCCTAATCATGAGAACCTCAAAGATATAATCATTACATTCATTGTAGATCTCCAACCTTGGAGAAATATTTATAACAAGCCACATCATAGTCCTAAGGATAGCTAAGAAAATCCACCCCTACCATACAAGACATCCATCATTCTCCAACCCCAAATCGTAGAAAGACTTGTCATGACAAGGTATGGGAGTAATGATCAAGTTTTCCCTAGGAAAGAATATTCTAGAGAGTTCCCAAGATATTTGAATTCAAATTCCAATAGTTCCATTCTTCACTCTTCAAGCCCAAATTACACACCAAATATGTCACACCGTTGTCTTCCCTAAAGATATGGATAATCTTAACCTAATGAAATCTATGGAGGTTCTTTTTTCAATTGGCAGTAATTCTTCGAATCTTTCATGAATGGGTCATGTCATTCTGATGGATATTCACAATGATTTGAGAGTTGCCTTCAATTTCCACCTAGAGGAATGCAAAACACAAAATATGTTTAATCCCCCACCAGACAATTATAGCTTTAGCAACATTGTTGGAATTACAACTAATGGCATGATCATATCCTTCAAGTAGGTTTCCTTCATCATCTCTTATTATACCTCCTACCAGAGCTTCAATAGGGTTTCCCTTGGAACAACCATCAAAGTTGAGCTTAGTCCACCCCCTTATGATGGGGAACCATTTGGTCATCATTCTTGCTGAAATGTTTAACCAATTGAAGTTAGTTAGGATCTATGGGATTCCCTAGTTCTACTTCACATTTAGTTCTATATAAGCTGGCATTCTCTTGGAGGTTCTAAAAGTCAGAGGATTTATGCTTATCCTATTTTTTTTTTGATGATCTAGAAAATGGCCTTGTTGTTTCTCAACTAATCCTAAAAAATTGTGTTATTCCTTTCTTTCCACAATTGCCAAGTGATGATACAAGGTATTTGGTTCTAGATCTTAGAGATAATAGGATGCTTGTATGGGGAGCCTAAGCACCAAGAGGTAAGAAAATATTTAAGATACAAGGGGAAAGTCTAAAAAAATAACGAATGGTTTAAGACCTCCTTCCAAACCCTTTTGGAAAGCATGTAGTGGAAGAAGAGATGATTAACCATTTCTTCCATGTTATAGCATAGGCCACATCTATTAACAAGGTAGAAGCCCCTCCTATTTAGGTTATCAATAGTTAGAATCTTTTTATGCATAGCAACCCATGAGAAACAATTGATTTTAGGTAAGACTTTATTGTTCCAAACCATATTCCAATTGAACATAGACTCCTCCTTATCATTAGTAATAAGAGTATAAGTAGATTTAATAGAGAAGCACCCCAAAGGGTTGGGATGCCAGCAACACACATCCTTCAAATTAAGTCCAAAAAGGTGGTAAGAGCCAATGAGCTTGTATAGGTTGACCACCATCCCCTTCTAATCATATTGATCCCCATTTCTCAAATTGCTTCCTCTTAGTTGACACTCAAAATATTTCCACAAGGTGTGGGGGCCATTCCAGTTGATGTACTCGTGAATTTTGGCACCATTTAATCTTATAATTGGTTCCCTCACCTTGGAAAAACTTTGGTCAAAAGATGACACCAACAAGCCATTTTTCATACCAAAAATCCACACTCTTACCATTTCACACACATCAAACAATCTTCTTTTTAAGAAAATTTCTTGTTTTTAAAATTTGGTTCCATTTAACTTAGCCAGGGGGAAAGTAGTAGAAGAAAGGAAACAAAAAGGGTTATTGTTCCCCAAGTACTTAGTGCTGAGAATGTGAGCCCAACCCTTGTTTCCAACTACTAAATTCCATTCAAATTTGGTGATAAGAGCTTTATTGAATCTCTTCAATCTTCGTAAAATCAAACCACCAAGGCTCTTACATTTGTAGACCTTGTACCACTTGACCAAAGAAATTTTGTTTCTATCCTCCACACCAGCCCAAAGGAATTTCCTTTGGATCTTCTCTATTTTTTCAGCCATGACCACAAGTATTTTAAATAGGGACAAAAAATAGAGAGGGATGTTTTGGAGGTAGGACTTAAGAAGAAAAAATTTACCAGATTGTCTTAGAAGCTTACCTTTCCAACCAACAAGGTTACATTGCAATATTTCAACAATATTATTCCAATAAGTGTTGGATATAAATTTAGTAGTCAATAGGATACCAAGGTAAGTGGTAGGAAGATAATCCTACAAGAAATTGAATATGTGGACTATCCTTAGTAATATTCTCCAAATTGAAGAAGTATAGCATACTTTTGTTGTAGTTGATATGTTTCCCAACAACCTTGGCATAATCCTCCAAGGTAGCCTTCCATATTTTAGCTTCAAAAATTGAAGCAACTCCAAACAGAATGGTGTCATCAACAAATGTTGTCATCAACAAATTGAAGAAGTATAGCATACTTTTGTTGTAGTTGATATGTTTCCCAACAACCTTGGCATAATCCTCCAAGGTAGCCTTCCATATTTTAGCTTCAACAATTGAAGCAACTCCAAATATAATGGTGTCATCAACTCCAAATTGTTGATGAGAACCGAGAGCTAATAGGGAAGTAGCTCGAACCCCCAAGATTTTATTAGAGTCAATTAGTTTTTGGAAGAATTGACCCAAAGATTCTATAGCTAGAATGAAAAAGGGGAAAGGGGATCCCCTTGTCTTAACCCTTTACTCCCCAAGAATAAACTACAGGGGACACCATTCACTAGTTCATAGTAGGTAGGGGAGGAGATGCAAGAGTGAATAATTTTTAGGACCTTCTCATCAAACCCAATTTTTTTAGGATAGCAAAAAGGAAGGGCCAAATCAATATGTTATAAGCCTTAGAAATATCAATTTTCTGGAGCATACTGGGAATTTTTTTCCATAGAGTGGATGATCTCATGGGTAGTGAGCACAACATCAAGAATTATTTTGTCAGACACAAAGCCTTTTTGACAAGGGGAGATAAGCTTGTAAAGAAGCGGTTTGATTTTGTTGACCAACACTTTAGAAAATATTTAATAAATGATTTTAGACAGATTTATAGGTCAAAATTCAGACATAAGGTTGGCCTTAGTCACTTTGGGTACAAGCACAATGTAGGTTTGATTCAATTGTTTAAGGAACTTCTTAAATCTAAGTAAATCTCTAGTGGCTATAGTCCTATGAGATAATGTCCCAAATGACTTTGAAGAAAGACAAGGGAACCCATCCAGGTGAGGGACTTTAAATGTCCCAAAGGAGAAAATGGAATCTTTGAATTCCTCTATAGTGAAATCCTTGCACATTACCACATTATCAACTTCATTCAATACCTTAGGAATAACATCCACAAACCCAACTAGGTCATTTGTCTTCTGAGCCATTCTTCAAAAATACACCTAAAAAGGAGATAGCAACATTGGCTATGTCCTGATCCTCAAAGAAAAAGAGCCATCATCAAGGGTTAGCTTGCTTATTTTTTTCTTCTTATTTGTTTAAATCAGATTGATGGAGGAACCTAGCATTTCTATCCTCTTCCTTTAGCCATTGTACTCTAGATTTTTTGCTTCCAGAATAACTCTTCTCTCTTCATAAGGTCTCGCCACTCCATTTTGAGGTTTTGTTCTCTATAAAGTCTTGAATTATTTTCAAATCATTTAATAATTTTTCTTTCTTGTTGAAGATATTTCTAAAGGAATTATGGTCCAATGCTTCACTTTTTTTTATTAACTTCCACTTTTGAGCTAGGGTTAACATAAAGGTGCCTTGGAAAGGGGTTTTCCATCATAGCTCAACCAAACCTCTATATTTTGAATGTGATTCCCACATTATCTCATACCTAAAGAGAAAGGGCCCTAGCTTGGTAGCCTCCTCCCAAGCTAAACAAGAGAGCATAGTGATATGAACCCATCCTCCGGAGAGAACTAGGAGAGATTCAGGGAGGAAGGTTCCAATTGTGAGAGATAAGAAACTTGTCAAGCTTAACCTATATAAGGTTATTACCAAATCTACAATTCAACCAAGTGAAGGAGGATCCTTAGAGCTCAACATCCATAAGGCTTGTATTAGCCAAGAAATCAGCTAAGTCTCTCATACTATCATAAAATTCATCAAGACCCTTTTTAGAAGGGAATAGTGGAGTGTTAAAATCACCCCCAACTAACCACAATGTATCAAGAGAATGATTTAAAATGACACCAAGAGAATCCCCTAACTATTTTCTAACAAATTTAGAGTTCAAAGCATAGATATTAGCAAGGATCAAACACATATTATGAGAAAGGTTAGAGAATGAGATCAAGAGACTATTTTTGTTTTTTCCAAGAAATGTGCCTTTTAGTGCAAAGGGTTTCATAGAGTGGAAATTCCCCCTGAAGCACCTTTAATAGGGAAAACACAAAAAATTGTAGAAGGCCATATTTTTAAGCAATTTGAGCAAAAACTAATTCAAACATTTTAACTTCCTAAATTAGCATAATGTTGTTTGTGTGGGTTGTTCAACCCCCTGATGTTCCAAGATATAATATTCATAGAAAAATTGAAGGGTGTAGTCGGTAGTGAGTCAATGTAGTCGGCCGAGAATGTACTTGGTCGGCAGTGAGTCATAAGTAAATAAGACATTAGTTAATATTAATAATCCATGTACTTATGTACGTTTCATGCTGGCTAGTTGCCTCAGGAATTAAGTTCCTGATGAAGCAATTAGTTATAGTGAAGGGACGCGACGGTTGGTACCTTAACCACCACCAACGTACTATATGTACTTGATTCATGTAGTCGAGAAAGATGATGGTTCTACTATGTTATGCTATGTTCTGACTGGAAACATTATCATGTAATTTTTGAATACTGAATAAAGAAGTATATCTATGTTCTGTGTGATTTCCATGTAATTATTATATGTTGTCAATGTTATTTTATATCTCCATTTACTCTGTACATCATTGTACCCATAGAGAGTAAACATTTGGCATCACTTCTTGAGAGAATCCGGTAACCACCCAGATAGGAGAATGGCGTTGTGATGGGGCAGCCGACTGAAGGGTCGATACAAGAAAATGAGGATCGTGAGGACGTTCTAATGGAAGACCTCTATAGTATATGGGAAATCTCGTTAAAGGGCCACATATGGAGGGAGGCTCTCAGGCAAGAGATCCCTCAGGCGGTCATTTGGGATAGACTGCGTGTCAACGAAGAGGTCGACCATCTTCTTACCAGACTGCCAAGACTGATAGCATGCCACTACATCATCCTACAAGACCTTTAGGTGGAGGAGGACTAGGAACGCTGAAGGTAGAAAATCTTACAATGGTATGAAGAACGAACCAAATAGGAAGAGGAGGAATGAGACACTAGCCAGAGATGTACCCCTGGCAACCAACATTGATCGTGTGAAATACCTATAATGCCCATACGACCAAACAAGGACAAGAACTAAATACCATTCAGGCATGAATTGGAGGAGGAAAGAGTTCGGCAATCATTGAGAGTATAAGAGCAGGAAAACCGGCGACGAAGATTAAGGCAAGTTGATAAGGATTTGAATGAAGATTTAATTGAGATAAATTAGAGTATAAAAAGAACAAATGCTAATCTTGAGAAGATAGACCAATCTATCAATAAAGCACATTAGATTTTTGTGGAAGGGAGGGACGAGGAACCCTTCATCACCCCGTACATAGTAAGATATAAAAGTCAAGAAAATGAAAATGAATTGAGTGGAGAAATTGAGAACAACATCTGACGCATTCAAGAGTTGTCCATATCGAACAACGACAAAGCGCTGAGGATTGGGAGATCTGAGCCCAAGACCCTTTGGCAGAGGAAGCACCAGAGTGGGACCTAGGAGACTCAAGGTGTTGAGGATGTTGACAGAGGATGGGAGAGTGACTCGTACGTGGCCAAGAGTGCAAGTGACGCATTAGAACGTAATGGGGAAACTAGTCCAGTCGGGTCCAATACACAAGGAGGACAATAGGGAAGGATGGTGACTCCAAAGTGGCAAAAGTTGCCGAATTTTATGGGGAATGGGTTAGAGGATCCAGTTTGACATTGAAAAACATGTGAGACAATCTGGATAGCAAGTGGAGAAGATGACCCAGATCATTGATTGAAATCCTTTTTTGCGACACTCAGAGATAGTGCCATCGACTAGTACTCAGAGTTGGACCAAGCACAAAAAGCTACATGGAGATTACTCAAGAAGGCCTTTTAGGATGAATTGAAACTCCTAAGGGATGATAGTGAGATTGTAGCAAAAATCTACAGTACGAAGCAGGGAAAACATGAGAATGTGTGCACATACAATTGGTGACTGAAAGACTTGTTGGGAAAATTGGAGGTTCAACCGGCCAATGGGCTAAAGAAGTAATGGTTCATTGAAGGCTTGCTTCCGTCGTTGAGGAAGAAGATGAAAGTTGTGCCTCTATCATCATACGCTGAAGCATACAATCGAGAGATGGATATAGAAAGTGAAAACAAAACATCCACCTGAGGGAAAAATAAGATGGACAACGAGGAGAGTGCAGATGATAGCAACGGTGAATCCAAGACCGTACAAGCACTCAGGAAAGATATGATGCGAATGATGAAATAATTGAAGGCCGAAAAAGAGAGTATGAGGTAAGCACAAGAAATATGGTATACATACTACAATGGGGAAGGTCACACGAAGGTGAACTATCTAAAGAAGTTACTCTGTGATATATTCCAAGTGATGGGACATTCCGTCAAGGAATGCCTATACAATTTAAAAGCCAAAATTACACAAGTACTCTTCGCTCAAGAAGAACCGTCGACACTGTCGAACACACCACTAAAGCCCCAGTACAATACCAATGCATCCCCTAGAGGTTACCAGAGCAACAGGAATTCGAGGAACAGAATACAATACGACGGTAAAGGATGACCCATGATCCAATGTCGAAAGTCCAACGAATGGGGTCACTTCACCAAGGACTGCCAAAAAGGCCAAGGTTTGGGAGGAAGATTGTGTAAGTGGTGTGGACTAGGCGACCACGAAGATAGTGAATTCTCCAAGCAGAAGGGTATCCATATGCTAGAAGTAGAAGAATAGGAGGTACTGACGATCACCAGAGTGCAAGCAAAGAAGGAAACCTACCCAGATCCATGTACAGAAAAACAAAGGATGAAGGAAGCAAAAGCTGAAGTAGAACTGGTGATGGCGAAGGAGAAAAAAATATCTCTAGAAAAGCCAGGAACCTCTCGGTGGTCAGAGGCAGAAACCAACATCGTACGATAGATACTGTAGACCACTGTACCAATCGAAGTAACTGACCTTCTCCAGACGTTGCCACAGTTGGGACTGGAAATGACAAAAGTCCTCGGGGATGTCAAGAAATCACAAGCAGAGGACCGAAGGCAAGAATTGGTACCAGATTCACCACCGTATTGTGAACAAACCATTGATCCTGTACTACTCATGGGGAACGTCAGGAAGATGCCAACGGTTGTGCAGATGGAGATCGGAGGGAATATCTTGACAAATACTATCATGATGGAGGATCGGGAGTCAATGTACTGCCAAAAGACACGTGGAAGAGCCTCAGGAAGCCTACACTCTATCCATCGACATTCCAACTCATCAGTGTTGATCAACACGGTATAAAACCATTGGGAATGTTGATGGCGCAAAAGGTGGTGATCAGAACACAACCATTCTTGTTGAACTTTGTAGTCATTTCATTGCAGAGGAAGGCATACGATGCATTTCTTGGACAAGGGTGGCTAGTGGCAGCCAAGGTGAATCATAATTAGAAAATAAATACACTGTCCAAAGAAAATAAAGGGAGGAAGTACATGATTGAATTAAAGAATCAGGTCATCAGTGAAGAATTGGTATCTTTTGAATCAGAATCCAACAGGGGAGAGCCAGACATGGACGAAGGAAGGAAAGAAATGGAGCCGAAAGATGAGGGCATACTTGAAATTGAGAGTTGGTTGGAAGATGAGACAAGTTCATTGAATGGCCTATTTCATTGGCAGATGGAAGATTATGAGGTGTTCCAACGAGAGTGTAACATGCTATAGATCGAAGAAATCCAGGAAAGAGAAGAGAATGATGCGTTTAGCTAGACACTTTCGGGTGAGTACGGAGAGTACAAAGAAAGAATATCATAATCGGACGATACGCCAGCCCATAAATCCGAAAAGGTACGAGATAGAAAAATTGTGTTGGAGCCAAAAAATGGAAAAAATAAAGTAGAGGAATTAGAAAATGTTAAAAATGAAGAGATAAAAAAGAGACGAGGGAGAGAGAAAAGAGATAGAGAGAAAAAAAGAGATGGAGAAGAAGAAGAAAATAAGAAAAGAAGGTGGAAAAGATGAAGAACAAAATGAAAAGAAAAAATTGAAGAGAGAGGAGAGAGAAAATAAAAATAAGGCGAAAGGGAAATTAAAAGAATTCAAAATAAAAGGTTGGGCCACAAGGACCGTACGACATAAAAAGTAGAAGGAGAGATTTGCAAAAAGAGAGAAACCTTATCAGAGTAGGTTGAAGCATGATCTGTACATCGTACATCCTAAGGAAGGGAGAGTCGAAGTTGATCCGTACGTTGTACGACTGGGAGGAGAAACTGGAGAAGGCACAACAAACGTACGATTTGGCGAGAAATAAAAAGATCAAATACGCCCTGGTGAAGAGTTAAGGAAGCACGTATGAGCTAGAAAAAGCATAGGAGGCCACATAGTATGGCCTAGCAGCAAGTCAGGAGGATACATCATACGGCCTGAGGAGGAGGAAATCAGAGAAGAGAGAGAAGATGTATGACCTAGCAAGATGATAGGAAAGCAAGGCGTACGACCTGAGAAAGGCATAGGAGAGAACATACAGCCTCACAAAGAAAAAGAAGATCATGTCGTATGGATTGGCAAGGGAGATCACATCGTATGACCTGGCAGAAGAGAGAAATCTGTATGACCAAGCAAAAGGGAGAAATTCGTACAACCTGGCAAGGGAGTGATAGTATGGCTAGGCAAGACCATCATACGATAGAACAAATGTAAAATACAGACAAGAAGAACCATCATATGACAAGAAGAAAGCTGAGAAAGATGTCACCAGAGCAACTCGTACAAAATCCATCCATTCCATAGCTCGTACTACCCTCCATAAAATTTCAAATCGTACAACCCTTATTAGGCATGTGGCTGTGTACAACCTAGGTAGGACACATTCGTACGACTAGGAGGTTGTACCGTACGTTGGATGTTGAAGGAGGCCATACGAAAAAATAAAGAGGAACCCATACATGGTGGGAAGGAGACCGTACGACAGAAAATGGAGTCTGTACGTTGTGCAAGTATGAATTTCGTATGTTGGGAAAATATGAATTTTGTACGAATAAACTTGAAGAAGCCCATACGGTTGAGACAAGGAAAATCCGTACGCGTGAATTGGACGAAGGTCATACAGATGAAACAAGAGGCCGTACAAGGGGAAGAGGTCGTACCACATATTAATCTCCTGATTGTACGCATCATCATCAGAAGGGTTGTACCAGTTTAAAAGGAGAAAGTCGTACGTACCAAGAAAATAAAGATCGTACCAAGCATTGAAGTAAAGTCTAAGAAAAACAATACAAAATATGTATTTTTCAGCTTCATCAGCACTATTTGGAACCTATGGAAAAATCATGAAAATGAGGAACGTGATGCTACCCCCGGACCCCGCAAGGGGCACTTCCCCTCGACCCCATTGGGGGCGCTGCCCCTAGACCCCCGTGAGGGGCACTGCCCCTTGACCCCGCTGGGGGTGTTGCCCCTAGACCTCCATTAGATTTATTGGAATTTCCAAGTTGTAGTGCCTTCAACCATCATAGTACAAGAGCAGTTGGTTGTCGAGCAAACAAGAGTTGTAGCTCTCGAGAAGAAGTTGGCGGGGAGAGATGGAGTATTGGGTGAGAGTGATAATCAGTTGGCAAAGAAGGATCAATTGGCATTCTTGGTTTTCAGTCATCTAGAAGATGGCTACTTTGTGGGGGGGATGATGTAGTCAGTCGTGAGTCGATGTAGTTGGTTGAGAATGTACTTGGTCGATAGTGAGTCATAAGTAAATAAGACATTAGTTAATATTAATAATCCATGTACTTATGTACGTTTTATGTTGGCTAGTTGCCTCGGGAGTTAAGTTCTCGATGAAGCAATTAGTTATAGTGAAGGGACATGATAGTTGGTACCTCAACCACCACCAGCGTACTATATGTACTTGATTCATGTAGTCGGGAAAGATGATGGTTCTACTATGCTATGCTATGTTCTGTCTAGAGACATTATGATGTAATTATCGAATACTGAATAAAGAAGTATATCTATGTTCTATGTGATTGCCATGTGATTATTATATGTTGTCAATGTTATTTTATATCTCTATTTACTCCGTGCGTCATTGTACTTGTAGTGAGTAAACAAAGGGAGAAGCATACCTAGAAGTGTATCTTATCTAGGCTATAAAAATGGCTCCAACACTAAAGGAAAGAAAAAAAGGTCATTTTCTTAGGGATTTGGATCTTGAGATCTCCAAGATCCATTATTTCCCCAACACAACATCTCTTGATGATTCCATTGATCTTTTTTCTCTTTGCGATGGTGACCTTGTTTGGGATATCCATCGACATCGAGTTTTCTTCTTTGCTTTCTATTAATAGGAGTACAGTCCTCATCTAGGGCTATAGTATTTTTTTATGACCAAGGACCAATGACATGGCTAGACATCGACAAGCTACTACAAGTGGCCTTATCTTATAAAGTTTAATAGTATAAAATCATCTAACCATGAGTTTGATTTTCTTTTTTTCTTTTGGGAGGGGGTAGTTTAAAGAAAGTGCTAGAAAATTATTCTTCATAGTGACCTCTAACATAGCTTTTTCTTTTGAAATTGGTTCTTTAGTTATGGATCCACCATTGTTTCCATTTGACATCCCAACAGGGGTCTTAGGTTGGGCTAAAACAAAAAAATTAAGGATAGGAGATTAATGGGATCACCTAGAAAGGAGGGGCTACAAGGATCCAAATGGCATATAGGGGAAGTATCCCCATCAAGGAGTGGAGGGGTGCCAATTTTTCCAAAGAACCCATCGAACAACCATAAGACACCAAGACATTTGAGGGAAATTCAAGGGCCAGGATTTGTTTACCCACTTTCTTCTTGTAATTATTGCTCAAGTGACCAAAGTTGTTGCAAATTTGATAGAAAATACTCATATTCTCATAGATAATTGGTTGCAACATGCTTCCTAGCCTTAATTTTAGAGTTTTGAAGGAAGGAAAATGTTAGTAGCTACATTCACACACAATATCACAAAGAAAATTAGATATTTTTGGAGTGTAACTTTATAAACTATTAATAACATCCCAAAGGAGTTAGAAGTTATTTTTAAACATGTTAAAGTTCCAAAATTCCAATGGTAAGCCAGACAGGCGGATCTAGGTAGGAGCAATAACTCCTAGATCTCTAGCTTTTTTTGAGCGCCCAAGGGCCCCCATAAGAATCTTGACCAAATATTCCTTCATAGATAACTCTAACAAAACTAGGTCGTCAACCATTGCACTAATGTTAAAGCTGCCCTTTAGTTTCTAGTGTGAAGAAGTCCAGTTCCTTGGTCCACATTGGGGAGAAAAGTAAGGAACTTGCCGATCAAACAATTCTCTATTTTGACCAACATAACTTTTAGAATTTCATCAAGCATGTCTATTGTTAGTCCTTCCACCAATATTGAGAGATGAGGAATAGACCACTTGGAAAGCAAAGGGGTATGTTGACCGATAACCTTATCCACAAAGGAAACAAGGTCATCTGCCTCGAAAAAGGAGTCAAAAACACTTTCCTCCATAGCCTTATTAGGAGAATAGAAGGGGGCCTCCTCATAGGGACCCCACTAGGGGGTCATTGAGACAAGAATTGCCCAAAAATAAAACCCAAAAAGAGGAAGGAAAAAATGACAGAAGAGAACATGAACAAACTATACACATGAAGCAGTAGGAACACCACCCAGGAAATAGAAAAACACAACATAAATTAGACCAAAAATTAAAAAACCTTCTCCTACTCCTTCTTTATGTTATTTCTAGTATTTTTAATTAATGCTAAGATTTGAAATTTATGCTCTAGCAATCCTTATTGGACCCTCCCAACTTGATTGCATTACCTGGTACTACAACAAGGCTTGGAAAAGGTTAAAGAATAGTTAGTATTCCTTATTTACCTTAACCTTTAACAACTAAATTATTCACATTTGACACATCTTTCTACTTGTATCTTTAATAAATTGTTCATCAAATTAGACTCCTAATTTTTTCATGATATTGAATTTTTCTCCATCAATTTTTACTTTTTCTATCATTTCCACTTAGTTCAACACATTTTTAGCTATTTTTTATGTCTATGGTCAATATTTTTTTGATATATCTTTATTATTGATGAATCTTACTCAATTTTGATGATTTTTTTTAATTAAATCTTCATGATTTTTCATGGATACCATCTTTTCTAACTATTTATTTTGATTTATTAATTACTAAACTTGATTAACATCAACATCAAGCACAACCTTAATAATAAATCAGATTTTATCAATATTTTTCTTCTTATAAAAAATAAATAATTCTTGTTCGATCTCAATAACCACTTTTCACCTCATGGTGGGTTTTCATGTTGAGAAATCTTTTCAATTCCTCATTTAATAAACTTGATCAACATTAACATCAAATATTACCTTAATAGAAAATGATATTTTATGAATACATTTCTTCTTCATATAGAAAATAGATAATTTTTAGGGAGCTGATGCAGTCATGGTAGGAGGGTTCTCAAAGAAAACTGTCCAACCATGTAGCTAGAACAATGCAATGAAAATAACACATAATAATGTGGAAACTGGAAGCAATCACACATGCCAACATTCTTATTATCTCAAAATTGGATTACATACATTTTTCCACATCCGGGCATACAGATTCAACTCACAGGCTTGCTTACAACATGCTCAAACTACAATGCTCATACATGTGAGCAAAAATCCTACAGATCAATCCTTAAAATCTTCCTAATCTACTTTCTCATGATTAATTACTCTTCTAAAGATCTAATATGAGTGATATATCACATCCGCAAGCAAAGAGACATCTGCATCGGCCAAAGATTATTACAATCTCCAATTAAGGAAACGTAATGTGTGCAAGAACAAGTCAGCCTCAAATCTGAAATACTTCCACGATAGATACGCATGATGAAGTGTGGACCTATTTGCAAGGTCAAAGACACCCCATAGAACAAATCTAAACACACCATGACAATCCGCGAGCAATGGTCGAGATCCGTGATTGATCCAACTAGCCGTTAGGGTTTGAAATTATTCTGGGGCCAGAACCAAAAACTGTCACTTAATCCGAAAGTGATAACTTGTCGAAAAAAGATCCAAATGAGATGAAAACTTGGAATAAGGAAAATGAGCATGTCCACAATGTGATCCTAGGTACGTGAGATATGGTGAGAAAACATGAAGAAACACCGGATCTCCCAACTTGAACAAGAATAGGAACAAAATAAGAACAAAAACTAAAAGGAAATATTTTTGGTTGATGCAAGATTGCCAAGAACCAAGGATGCTCCTGCATCAGACACCCTAGGTGAGAAAAATATGTTCCATGAGGGGATCTCATGAACATATGACAAGGTTCGGGATATAGATCCCATGCTCATTTTTTATCCAAATGTCTTCTTTGTCTGTACCTTTCTTCTCTCTATTCTGATTCTTCAAATTCTTCTTCCCTTCACCTTCTTCTTGTTTCACGTCTGCATATGGTAGTAAAGGACAATTACCACCATCACTTTCCTTCTATAAGACTCCATCTTTCCTTCAACCATAGTCTTCTGTTGTACAACCTTATTCTTACATTCCACTGGTACCATCTTTCTTTTAGACTTAACCATGAAATCCCTTTTCAAATCCTTATCATCCTCCGACACAACATCTGCAATGCATCTCTTTGTCAGACTCAAATTTCTCACTTCCTCCTTATATTTCAAAGAATCCAAGGTAAACTTATGTCCATCCTTCTCTGTAATAATCAAATTTCTTCTGAAATCATACATAGCTCCCATGTCAAACTGCCAAGGCCTACCCAACAAAACATGGCATGCAATCATAGATAAAATATCACACAAAACTTCATCCCTAAAAGCTCCAATATTAAAGTTCACCCAACACTGCTCCTTCACTTCCACAATATGATCATCTTGTAACCAACTTATCCTATAAGGACAAGGATGTGGAATCCTCTCCAAACCAAGTTTTGCTACCATCTCCTCAGATACCAAGTTGTCGGTACTTCCACTATCGACAATAACCTTACAACACTTACCTCTTGATTTGCACACAGTTCATAAAATACTCTTCCTTGTTCTGCCTCATCAAGACTTTCCTAATCATTAGGTATTCTCCCTGCTTAGGCTCTATCTCATCTACCTGCTCTTCTTGCATCATGCAATTATTTTTACTAGTCCCTTTACTTGATCCTTCAGGAAACTCAAAAGATCAATGTCCAACTTCTCCACACAAAACATTTTCCAGGGAATTCTCTACTACCATTTCCTTTCCTTTGCACCTTCTGATTTGATTCTCTATTCCACTTAGGTCTTAGTTCTTCTTCACTTTTCAGCTTATCCCTACTTCCGCTTATCTGCTTCTCTTTTCCTCTAGGGTTACTCTATTGTCTTTTCTTCACTTTATCCTCTACCTTAAGATCATATTGGAAGGCATCCTCAACTATGGAAATCCTCAAAATACTCATCTCATCTTGAATATTAAATCTAAGTCCATTTACATACCTAGCCACCTTCTCCCTAGTCATCTCTCTATGACTAGATCTAATTACCATCTTGTAAAATTCTTTTGTGTACTCTTTCACACTCATGTCTTTCTACTTCAGGTTCTGCAAATTCTTGAAAAATTCCATCTCATAGTCTCCCAGAATGAACTTAGCCTTCAATCTTGCAACCATCAGCCTCCATCGAGTGATCTTCATTTCCCCATTTTCTACTCTGCCTCTCTGCAACTCTTTCCACAATAAGGCAGCATGCCCTTTCAACTTAGTTTGTGCCAACCTAACCCTCAAGGGGTCTCTAATATCCTTGAGCTCAAAATAGTCTTCAAACTCTCATATCCAGTCTATCAAGTCTTCTAGATTTAATGTACCAAATAATTTAGAAACCTCCACCCTATGACTCTTACTGGCTTGTGCTATTGCTCTCAACAATCTCTCTTCTCCCTCATCTATATGTTCTTTAGCCTCTTCAACCTCAAGCTCTTTTGCAACCTCTTCATACTCATCTTACGGTTTAGGGTTTCTCCTCAGACCACCCAAGATATTATAGATATCATTCCTCA
The DNA here is from genome assembly GCA_007115665.2 of Sequoiadendron giganteum. Taxonomy (NCBI): domain Eukaryota; kingdom Viridiplantae; phylum Streptophyta; class Pinopsida; order Cupressales; family Cupressaceae; genus Sequoiadendron; species Sequoiadendron giganteum. The sequence continues at coordinate 508,993,930 of CM021102.1, forward strand.
GATCATTTTTAAAGTCCTCCATCATCTACTCCATTCTCCAAGGGTTCATCCTTTTCGGCAACATATCTTCCTCTGCTCAGGTGCAATTGCCTCAACTCGACGATCTAATTGCAAGGTTCCAATTGCCTCTCTCTCGATGATCTATTGAACACACTTACAACCTGCCTCAGATCGATGCTCAGTTCACCTCAGGACTATCACAAGGACTCACAACCCACTCAGGATTCACAACCAGCTTCACAACCAGATTCACAACCAGCTCTGATACCAAATGATGCAGTCATGGCAGGAGGGTTCTCAAAGAAAACTATCCAACCATGTAGCTAGAAAAATGCAGCGAAAATAACACATAATAATGTGGAAACTGGAGGCAATCACACATGCCAACATTCTTATTATCTCAAAATTGGATTACATACATTCTACCACATCCGGGCATATAGATTCGGCTCACAGGCTTGTTACAACATGCTCAAACTATAGTGCTCATACATGCAAGCAAAAATCCTACAAATCAATACTTACAATCTTCCTAATCTACTTCCTCATGATTCATTACTCTTCTAAAGATCTAATATGATTTATATATCACATCCACGGGCAAAGAGACATTCGCATCGGCCAAAGATTATTACAATCTCCAATTAAGGAAACGTAACGTGTGCAAGAACAAGTCGGCCTCAAATCTGAAATACTTCCATGGTAGATGTGCATGATGAAGTGTGGACCTATTTGTAAGGTCGAAGACACCCCATAGAACAAATCTAAACACATTGTGAGGATCTGCAAGCAACAGGCAAGATCTGCGATCAATCCAACTAGCCGTTAGGGTTTGAAATTATTCTGGGGCCAGAACCAAAAACTGTCACTTAATCCGAAAGAGATAACTTGTCAGAAAAAGATCCAAATAAGCTGAAAACTTGGAATAAGGAAATTGAGCACGTCCACAATGTGATCCCAGGTACGCGAGATCTGGTGAGGAAACATGAAGAAACACCAGATCTCCCAACTTGAACAAGAACAAGAACAAAATAAGAACAAAAACTAAAAGGAAATATTTTTGGTTGATGCAAGATTGCCAAGAACCAAGGATGCTCGTGCATGAGGAGCTCACATATCTATGCAACTAGGGATTAATGAATGATCATGGCTAGATTTCAAAGGATATAAATAATGGTAAGATATTTATCAAGGCCTCATTAAGGCTCTATAACTAAGGTATATAATCACTTAAATAGTGAGTGCAGTGAACTATTTCTTTTTAATAAGGGGAACTAAGGTGTCATTATCTCTACATGAATGGTTGTCCATGGAGGATAAACTTATAAAAGTACATTGGTAGCATTTTTTTATTGAAATATAAAGAGTTTGTAGGGTTCAAAGCAACATTAGAAGATCGTAATTTATTGGCATGCAATCAAGTGATCCAACAATTGTAGATGTTGGATGTGCATACTATAATAGCCTATAAATTTTATGTCATTCTACCTAAGGAGCTGGCATGGATCTAAATGTCTAGTGGTTACATTTATTAGGAAAGTTCACATGAAACTACCAAACAATGCCACTTGTCTTTGTGGTATAAGGATAAAATGAATTCATCAAGGGGGTTATGGATGCATTAGTATAAGTATCAACTCATCGAATAGAGATAATTTTTAAATGAGACCAAGTACATTGCAAGAAATTAACTATTCCCACCATTGAAGGTTACCTTTTGGTACCATGGACTCAATGGTGGTTGAATATAGTCTAAATATCTAAATTATGGTGGTTAAATATACCTCTATGTTTGAAGATATGCCTTCATGACTTCACAGTATTTTCCAATATATTTTTGAGTTTGAAACAATGATGATTCCTATAATTGTGACTCCTCATAATATTCAATCCTTCAAGGATGAGATGGAGAGGAACTATTGAGGAAATAATAAAATTGGGATAGCCTGTGGTTTCAGTGAAGAGGATAGATTGAATGCTGCAAATTTATATTTATTATAGGGATCTAAATAAAAACCATCAAGAATAGATACACCATATCTCATATTTATGAATTACATAGAGCATATAACACAAAAATTAACCTTATATATAAGCATAGAAATAAATATAAATTTTACATAAAAGGATGGGCTGCAAGGAACAAAATTTAGAATACCTTATTCAAAATAGAGTTTGTGATAAGTTATACTTTGAAATAGGAAAATGAAGTCTTTTTTTTTATCCTATCAAATTTGGATTATACATTGAGAAACATTGGCATGACTTCCACATCTGTGGGGAGGGGCATACTTGCATTTTTTTTACCAAGTTGCACTCTTTACATTATTTGTATCCTTATATCTTAGCCATAAGATCCACTCTATGCAAGAAATATAAGATATTGTAAAAATGATGAAAATAGTTACCACATTTATTTTATATAGTTGATAGCTACGTGTTATTGCTAAGGAATTGAGGTAATTGCACAAATTATAACATACATTTTTCTTGGTGTTATTATGTTCCATATTGTGGAAATAATATAAAACTATTTTTTTTTAAAAAAAATTGATATAAAATAAATCCCTTCTCTAAACTCCACAAGGTAGTTAACAAAAGCAAACCATAAACCCAAATCATAAAAAAGTTACAAACACAAAATTTTCTATCAAAAACATTGATTGGAGATTTCAGGGATGACAAGTTGGATCTTTGGTAGCTATGCCAGCCTCATAAATGTTTATTATAGCCATTTCACAAGTTGATGCAAGTACGGATGCTTCTCACAAACTCACAATGCAACATATCTCTGCTACAACAAATAATAATTCATAAAACCAAAGAAATGCAAAAACAATCAATTTTGTTTTTATTACATTAAATCAACTTGAGACAACTACATCATTTTCTCAATAAAAAAAGGTTTCAAATCTGCCTCCATGCTCCTCATGTAGCTTCTTTCACTACCCAAAACTCTTCATATTGTTCCTCCAAAATTTATGCACCTTTCTCTTGAACTCCACATTTCCCTCTTCTTCTTTTTCCATCTCAAAGGCTTCTAAAACTCATCACTTTATGTCTATCACTACTCCCTCATTCGTACAAATCTTCTAAAATAGTTTTTGGGTTTTGTGCACCTCTTTCCTAGCTTTCTAGAACAATTTTAATTTTCTATTTCATTATGATATGAGAAAGTTATGCCCGATTTACTAATATTTGGTGTCATAGTTACGATCCAAACAAACTTATTCTTCCCCAAAATGCCAGTCAAACCTCCAGAATGATCGTTACTCTTTCCTAGATATGGGTGCATTCAATTGTAATTCAAAATTTCTCTTCCTAGGTCTCACAACCCACTCTCTCCACTTTCCCAACACCCTATATTACAAACTTGCAACAAAATGAAAATTCAAATTTTCAAAGTGGAGTTACAGAGAATATTAATTTCCCACTCCAAGCTTGGGTGTGGGATTTTCCTTTCTGGTAGATTAACATCTTCCAATTTTTTAAAAATAATTTAAAAATTAATCAATTAAACAATTTGATTTTCCCACAACCCATCAACAAATTCTACTATGCTAGAGGAGTTGAGAATTTCAATAATTTGTGCTTGCAACCAAAAATCAAAACAAAACACAAACATAAAATTTTAAAATATCTTTGGTTGTGCAAGATTGCTAGGTACCCCTAGATGCTCCCGTATCAAACACTCAGGGTATAAATTTTGTGAGCATGGGCTCACAAAAGTGGAGTTGAATGGTAGAACCATTCTTTCATATTGCAAGCAATCTAAAGAAAATTCCATCGCTATCCAAAGTGCACATGAAATGATTTCTTCTTCCTCTTCTTCTAGCACTTTTCTAACACAAGCACCATCCTCCCTCCACAACTTTTTTCACCATTCTTCTCTCCTCTCATGGATTCACACCCACCATACATTACCCTCCTCCACCAATCACACTCTACTCTCCTCTTCTCATTCGTGGGTTCAAACCCACCATAGACTGACCACCTCCACCAAGCTTCACCTACATCATCCTCTACAACGTCTATATAAAAATATGTATTATCCAAAAAACAATCAAAATCTATTGCATCCTTATTCAAATATGAATTCAGCACTCCATGGAAATTAAAAATAATCCATTTGTATGCTCTCTTATTTCTTGGAATCCTCTTCTACTCTCACCAAAGAAGGTATTAAATCATCACAACTAAATTCAAAATTAAATTTTTCCTCATTTTAGTTTGTTGTCCCAACATATTTTTTCTCATTCTTCACTGTAACATCTATCTTCTCACGTCCAACAAGAAGTTTTGTAAACTCCTCTTCACTAAATTCAAGAAAATTTAACTTTACCTCTCTCTTTCACTGTCCCATCATCATTTTCTTCATCTTGAGTCACAAATTACTTGCACTCCATTGCTGCAACTACATCCTCTACTACTGCAATGTCATCAATAGATATAATTTATTTACATTCTACCATTGAAACCACAATTACATCTTCATCCTTTATAGGGGTTGCTCTCACTTCTTTTTCCTTTTGTCTTGGGCTACAACACTCATTTTCTCTAGTCTTCTTCTCACTATCGTCTTTCTTCTCACTTTTCTTCACCAATATCCTCTCATATTTTCCATTTTTCTTCAATTTATCTATTCTCATCTTGATGTTTCTCAATACCTCATGCACCATCTATCCTATCTTCTCAAACTTCTCATTTTCTACCTTCTCCCAATATTGTTCCCATAACAATATTCTCACGGGTCTCCTCATGACCCACCTCATCTTGTCTACTATAATCTCACCTCAATTCAAATGCTCTAAATTTCCATGGCTTTTCCCTCTTGGCTCTCATTTTCTCAAGACTCCTTGCACACCTACAACAATTCTCTTGAGCTTCTTAGACAATTTTATTGTGCTTCCTCTATCCACCCACCGGTCCTGGCATAAGCTGCCTCACATTCAATGATTTGCTTATGCACTCCAAACCTCTGGCTTTGATAAAAATTTATGCAAGGAAACTACCTCGAGACACCAAAAATAAGATATAGGTATAGCAACCCATAAATTTAAATTCAAACTCTGAAACTACACTCAAACTCATGACAAACCTCTTTTTGAAAAATATTTTGAACTATCAAACAATTGTCTTTTCAATTGAAAATTTGGAAAATGAAAGCCCCACATTCATCTAAAATAAAATAAATAGTTCATAATTTTTCTCCCAACAATACCCCTCTAATTTCAAAGCTAAAAGCTCAGAAAACTCCTAAATCCCCACTTTCAACAACTAGCTCCTAGCAACATAAGATAGTTGCAACAACACCCAAATCACTCAACCCAAGAATTATGAATTGAAATAATCAATAGAAAATTCTAAAGGATTTAGAATCACATAAAATTACATAAATTCAAGGGTAAATCTAATTCTCCTGATTATTACTTGGATAGTCTGCAAAAAGCTACAAAGAGAAACTAACACAACCAAAACACTGCCATAGGAAAAATCTTACATTCAACATCAGAATATCAGACGCAGGAGTCTCCCAATTAGATAAAATCAGCAACACATGCAGCTACAAATATTTATTACATCACCCTTAGGCCTTCCAACCAGGCCTCACAAGTATTTTCCTTTAATTTATTTGACTTTTCTTCTCTTTTTTCATCCTAGAGCTTTTAAAACCTATCAATTTATGCCTATCATTGCTTCCTCATTTGTACAAGTCTTCTAAAATGGTTTTTGTGTTTGATGTGTCTCCTCATCTTTTTGAAGCACTTTGAATTTATCCATTTCATTTAGAAATTGGAAAGTTATGGTTGTTTTACTAAGATTGGGTCTCACAGTTACGACCTAGACAAACTTCCTCTTCCTCAAAATGCTAGTCAAACCTCCAAAATGCTCATTATTCCTTCATGGACATGGGTGCATTTAATTGTAATTCAAAATTTCTCTTCCCACCTCACAACCCACTCTCTCCACTTTCCCAACACACTGTATTCCAATCTTGCAACAAAATACAAATTCAAGTTTTCAAAGTGGAGTTACAGAGCATAGTAATTGCCCACTCCAAGCTTGAGTGTGGGATTTTCCTTTTTGAAAAATTAACATCTTTCAATAATTTTAAAACAATTTTAAAAGTAATCAATTAAACAATTTGATTTTCCCACAACCCATCACCAAATTCTATTATTTGAGAATTTCAATAATTTGTGCCTACAACCAAAAATCAAAACAAAACACAAGCATAAATTTTTAAAATATTTTTGGTTGTGCAGGATTGCTTGGTACCCCTAGATGCTCCTGCATCACAAGCCTTCACTTTGACATAAAAAAATATCACCCTTTGTACCAATACAAAACACTTCTAATAATTGTTGATGGAATTAATATTTTTAATAGATTTTATTTGAGCATATGACCTCACAATGCAAAAAACCTCTTTGTCTTTATGTAGCTCTTTCTACTAATTTAAAAAGGATCAATGATTTATAAAAAAAATTATACATGAGATTTTAATATGTGTCAATAGGAATCCTTAAAATAACTATTCACTCCCCTCAATGGCTTAATTGCCCTATTTGACTAGAGATTATAATTACATATCCTTAATTACCCTATATAAATGCCACTAGTCATTACATCCAACAACTAAGATGTCACAATGGCTAATTTTTTGCAATTAATAATATTTTTTTAAACTGACTAGTTCAAACCTAAAGAAAATTAAATACATAACTACTATCTAAAATTCATGCTTCATTCATATTGAATTTGGCCGAATTGTTCACGACAAAACAAATATAAGAGAGCTTTGGGAAAATGATATAGATCACTCCAAACTCTTATCCAAAATAGTGTTTGTGAACATGAGCAAAAAATACTTATTGAAAGAGTGTTGTCATATATCTTATCTATTATAAATTCAAGTATAGGCTATTCACTATTGTACTTGAACTATGAAACTCAAATAAAAGCATGATTAGTAAAATTAAAAAAGTAAAAGAAACACAAAATATCATTAAATAGAGGGCATAGAGGATTCAAAGGGAATATAAAACCCATTTCATGTGTTACATATATCTACCTTTATATCCTTGTCAATTTTTGGTATTATAGGATTGTGACTTCCAATCATTTCAAAACCTCCATTGGCATGTTTGAAACTTAATGTTTAATTTGTCATGGCCATTGAAACATGCATAAAAAATCATGGGAAGATTATATAAATGCTTCCAATATTAAAAAGGGTAAAATTAGAAAGGAGAGAAAAACTTTAAAATCAAGCATACCTTCATTGTATAAATAACCTCAGATACAACAAGTTTAGAAATCAACCATCCCTATCATAGAATCAACTTTCATGCCCAAATACCATATGATTAAATTATCATTATTCTCATGATAATAAATAAGGACTAAGTTGTGTGTTAAATCAAAATAAAAATATTAACATTAAATACCAAATTTCTCTACCATTTTTAGCATGGTTCATGGAAGATATAAGCATGATGTCAAGTAGGCATATTACTTATCGACTAGTTTATAGATTAGGATCCACAAGGCCATTTCCAAAATAATTATAGATAGAGTTACAATTTGCAATCTCTCCTTCATATTGAAGTAATTAACAAGGAGAACACCAAGAGAAAATTAATAGCCTTGACTTAAGGATATTGCTAGATTTATCCTCAAATCACAAGAATTGAACCTTTTTTATTAGAATAATGTAGTTGGTGATTTGAATTCTTTTATATTGTGATTTATTGCTAGTGGTAACCCCTTTTGTTTCAAATTTTTAGAATTCCCCTCATAGTAGAAAAATAATTATTCGGATCTTTGGAAACCAAAAGATAGAGTATTTTTTTAAAATAATTAGAAAAAATTGATAAGGTTTATGACTAGTCATTTTTTAGAATCATATAAATTGCTATCAAAATATTGAAAAAAGGGCGTAAAAATAACCAATATTGATCAAAATATAGACTTCATAAGTAAAAATTGATAATGCATTGTGATAATTTTAAAAATTGTGAAAAAAATCACAATTCCTAGAGAATGACAATTTAATCACAAAGTAAATGTGACTCAATCTTGCTTCGGTAACTAGAAAATAGGGTTGACTAATTCACTACAAAACTAAAGATTAATCAAAATAAACTGCAATATATTTTAATATTTTAACTTTCTACATAAATTCCTATGATATATGAGGGCTTCATATGTATCTAAGATTACAAATTAATTTTAAAAATTTAATTGAATAACTATTGTTATAATTGTAATTTTCAACAAAAAATAGTTGAAAGATAAACCTATAGAAAGAACAACATATTCATTCATCATCGTGATAAAATTAAAGTCTTGAGAATCTAGGAGGATGTGTGATATATGGGAATTGGGTGGCCCTAAACACTTAAGAGTAGTTAATCAAATGTGTCTAATATAAGAATACAAGAACTAGGGAGCCCTAGTAACAACACATCAAAAGGGTAACCAAATCTCTATCAAACTGAAAAGTGTAGCATCTATATGTATTCACCCAACTAATTTTGGTAACCTCTATAACGAACACACATATGGTTTGGAATTACTCAAGTTGGTATAATAAAATAAGGTGGTTATATAGCCTCCAAAAATTATATGCAAACAAGTAGTGTTTTCTCTCCTTGAAATAAAAGAAGAAAAAGTATTCTCCAATCTCCAATTCATATAGAGAGGACATAGATGATAGATCTCATTGCCTTGTGGGTTATGATGGAATTTCTAAGAAAGTAAAATGATACTTGGGAAAATATTAGATAAGGATGTCAAATCTCTATAAGGTAAAGAAAACACTTTTTCTACTATTATTTAATTGTCGCATTGTGCTCTTTGGTAATGGTGTGTAAGCCCTCCATATATTTGTCACCCAAACCAAACAAGACAATAAAAATAGTCTAGTAGTAAATTTGATTGACCCATTATAACACTTGATTACTAAATAAAATGTCGTTTCTAACATTCTAAATGTGCAATTATTATAAATGCATTAAGAAGTAGAAAGACATCTAGAGTATGCTAAGGTAATGAATGAGGTACAAAATCAAATTTACAATAAATTTGGTTGCACAAACACTTTAACATATATAAAAATAATTAGAGTATGTAAGAAAATGATGTAAGAATAAACATGTGTTGGAACTTTCACAAGAGAATTACTTTCATTGTAGCTTATTGCTTCTTTCCATCTATCTCTCTAATGCTTTAGTTTGCACTATTGTGACTTGGTAATAATCAAAGCAACATATCATGGATAGTAATAAGTATAAATATCCTTGCATAAAAATGAGAGGAATGAAATATACCTAAAAGGCCTCTAGGATAGTTGTAGATGGAGAACTAATAGTCACTTTTATTAGGGTAATTGGCATTGGTCTTTGTTTGAGATTGAGGCTTGAAAGTGAAGGTGGAGGTTAAAATGAAAGAAAAGATAAAGGAAAATGAATTCTAGTGGTAATTTTTAAGAGTGAAGTGTGTGATAGCAATAAAAGAAAAATAAAATATAGATAAATAAATAAAAAATAAAGCATTAAGTTCCTTATGAGTATTCAAAGGTAATTAATTACAAGTAAATTAAAAAAAGTAGCATTCCTTATGAGGTTTATTTTGCATGTATGCTTCTAGTGTGGTTGGTTATGCAGGTTTTCCATATAAAGTTTGTGGTTTTGAAGAGCTATAAATTTATTTTAGATTGTAATTCCAAAGGTTTGTCTAGATAGGGACATTTTTATATTTGCATACATGTTATACAACATGGTTAAAAGGATTCTTTATTTATCTTTATTCCCTAACTTGTGGTCATCTTTGAGTTATGGTTTTTTAGCTTTTTATATTTGAAGATGTTTTGGATGTGATGTTTGTACCATCAAAATAATCTGTGTGGAATATTAGTTCTTTTATTGCCAATGGAGGCTTGAATTTGCATTTTTTGTAATTTACTCTAGTTTTAGTAGGAGAATTGGCCATACCTTTGATGATCCTTTTTTAATGTTGCATATGTGTAGAATGAGGTTGTGGGTACTAGGTAGTATGATTTTGTTTATCATGAAGTCTTGGTGGCCAAAATGAGTCAAATTTTATGTCAACGTTTATCTCGTGGTCCTCTTGGTTCCAATGGTGAGGTATATTTTGTCCCAAGGGGTCATCTCTAAAACTTCCCACACAAAATCACCATGGTGAACACCCAATAAAATCCCTTTTTTCAAATCATTTTTCAAACCCCGCATCTACATTCTCACAACCTACACAACATATCTCATACCTTGAAACAATTGAAATCTCTCCAACATTACCAAGGCTTTAACTTTGCATCAAATATAGGTACATAAATTTATTTCAATTGACATACCCATAATAGGTGGAGGCATATGTCCTTGTGATTAGAAAACAAAATATATTTTATTTGTAGTTTAAATTTTATATTTTAAAATTTTAAAAATATACATTATGTAGCCAAGTTATGGAATTTTTTTCTAAAATCTTGATTCTTCAAAATTGGAAATATTGAATTTTATAGACTTAAGTATTTTTGTGCATTTATGTATCAAAAGGGAACTCTTGAGATTTATATTTTTTTCTATTTTAAAAGTTAGAAAATCAATGTAACTTTGAAGCTATCATGTGATACTACTAATGAAGGTAAATGGAATTTATATGGTTTCGACCTCTTTGATAAAAATAAAAAAATTGGATTTAGACCTCATATGAATGAACTATTTTTTTGGAAAATATTGGCTCTCCCTCTTTACCATGCTACATAGGAACCATGAGAATAAACATGATTCTAGATTTTAATCAAGTGATAATTAATGACATAATGAGTTAGTTAACTAATTAATAAGAATTTTCCATGTTGGGATCAGAATGATCTTGAAGTTTTGATCTAGTGATTAAGGACATGACTCTAGGATTTGGTGAATGTCATGATTATCTTCATTGAGAAATATTTACTCCAAAATTTCCCATAGAACCATTGGGTGACTGGGTTGGCACTCCTTTTCTTATGTGTAATACCCCAAGCCACACACTTAGGACATTAGGCAAGTGATTTTTTTTAAAGAAATACACAAGAACAACTTCATTGTTCACAATATGACAAAGTCATGATGCACTACACACCACTATATACACAAGTCTCATTTCAAACACAATGAACACAAGACACTAATGGCATGCATTACCTCACCATTTCCACATGAAAGTTTTCATAATTGAAAGACCTAATCATGGAATAAAGTTTCCATAAAATAATTATGAGAGGGTTGAACAAAACCCCAACTATGATTGATTCCTAACCCATGATCAAATTTTCTCATTAAAAACATAAGGGTAGGATGAGAAACAAATACCTCAAATTGAAAATCCCAAAATAATCAAGATAATAATCAAAACCACAAGGGAAACCTACACAAGTGGTCAGGCAATGTGAGGCCCACCCCTTGATTTTGGATATTATGCTATTTTTATTTCTTTTAGACTGAAAACTATGACACTTTTCATGTTGATTACTAGACATTGTGACATTTTTCTATCATGTACAAAAACAACAATCTTGACATCCCTCAATATTTTCTTCAAAAATTATATGTGGAGTTTGTTCTATGGAGGCATGTCAATTACTTGGACATGCAATATTGCCATGGTGTTGGTATATGGGTTCCATAGGATAGACCTAGAGCACACCGAGTCACCCCAATTCTTCTTGCTCCACCTATTATTTCCCTGAATCTACTACCTTACCCTGAGATTGCTTTAGATGTGAGGAGTTTGAGCATTTTTGACTTACATTCTTTGAGTGATCATTTGGTCACGCGGAGCCATCATGTTGCACAACCATTTGATAGTGCATCCCATCATGATGGTGATGCACTTGATACATCCCAACATGATGGTGATGTACCTGTTGCATCAACTCCAACAAGTACACTATCATTAGCTCCAATTGGTACACCATCATCAGCTCTGATTAGCACACCGTCCTCTTCAACACATATTTGTGTTCCCCATTACTACATGGCATGCAAAAATTTATGTTTGGGTCCTCTTTGATGGTCCATTGAGACTCTCATAGACACATATGACTATGAGGTTCAAGATATGTCAGATGTAGGAGTTGATAGAGCACAGAGTGGACCATTTGCATGAGAGACATCGGCTACCAAGGATAATGTGGGAGAACCAGTAAAACTAAAGTAATTCATAGTGTGTTTTATCTAAATTATTTCATATTTTATCAGAGATATTTGTACTAATAAATATTTGTGTTGGAATCTTTAACAGTTGTTGATAGAGGACCAGATTTCCAAAGTGCAAGAGGCTATGCAATCAACCATTTCATTTGGCCAAGGGACTCAATATATGGTATTATTATAAATTGTTATTTAGATGTTAATTTTTGAAATCTATTATGTTTAAATACATGTACTACATATATTGATAGTCTAATGTAATCTTGTCTTTTATACAACAACCTGGTTCTTTTGCATCCATGTTGATTGAGTATGACCCATTGGATGAAGCTACACAACATGTATTTTTTTATATTCTTGATATTATGGTTATATGTGCATGTGCATTTAAATTGTGTTACATTATTGTCATTTTTTATATAGAAAACCATCTTAGCTGCTCCATCCACCATGATCGCATCTAGTGTAGAAGCATCACAACAAGAATATCATGTTTATTTTATATTGCAAATATTTACGTTTAGATAGGAGTAGATATATGTTTAATAAATGATTGTTTGTCAACAATTATATGTTATTTTTTTTATCATTTTTATTTTACCTACTATAGCCCTCTACCTGACTCAACACTATGATGAGTGTGGGGCCATTTTTTTATATGAGGACTCCTGATCATCCTAAGGGACAATCATATTCAGACCATCTTGCAGAAAAGAGAGCAAGACTTGAAGTAAACAAGAATTGAATTATTGATATAATATAGTACATGTATAGAGATTTTGATGTTAAACTTATAATTTATAAATGATAGTATATAATTTTATATTTACTAGTCTATCTTGTCAACCATTCACATAATTAATCTAATTTGCGGTTTTAATTTTTATTGTCCAGGAGGCTTTAGAGAAACTAAGTTCTTCAAGGAGGCTCGATTTTGATGGTCCAACATAGGATTAAAATTTAATATAGTTTGATATGTATTTAGGGTTTGATAGATCTTGAGATGGCATATATGCCACAATTTGTAAAAATTGTTCTAAAACTTATTCTAAGTAGGCATATATGCCAAATTTGTATATGCACAAACACAATTATTCTACATTTTGATATATAAGAATTGATATTCGATCTAATTTGTTCCTCGTGTGCATGTCTTTCTACTTTGAATCTTCAAAATGGAATGTATAATTATCTTAGAATGGTTTAAAGTTATGATCAATAACATGTTATATTAATAAAATTTCATTTTAATAGAACTTATGAATTACAATTGGTAATCCATCTATTTTAGAGTTCATATATATTAAGGTTCACATACATTACATTCCATTAGACCATATTTATTTGAGGAGTTTTTCAAACAATTCATTGCCTTTTCTATTGTACCACATTTTTCATACATGTCTACCAAAGCATTTTTATCAAACACTCAATTTGAGAATACACATGATTTCAAGCTCTCTTGAATGAATTTACATTTGAAATTTTTTTTTGAACTCCTGTAATGAAGTGGGCAGCTGATTTTTATTTCAAAAGAAGTTGAAATTAATGAAAAATAGTATGAGAAGAACTATATAATATTTATTGAGAAGAACTATTTGAAAATATGCCTCAAAGACTTGTGGTCTCATAGACAAGGAAAAAAAGATGAAAAGAGCAGCTTATGACAGTCTTATGGCATTGATTCTTTTGATTTATTAAAAACTTCAAACAAATGGATACAACTTAATGAAATATATGTCATTACAGTGTTCATTCAAAAGTGATATAATCATCTTGATAAAAATCAATGTCACTCAATGTTCATTCAATATTAATAACATGTAAAAGGTATTAAATCATCTTGAATAAGAATCACTATCTTTCAACCATAGGGGTTTGATGCAACCTTCAAACAAATTCCTTACAACTGAACAAGATACATGTTCATTAGATTGTTCATGTGAAATATATACAATAATCATGATCAACAATTAAGACATCTCTGAACCGTGATGCAACCATTAAACAAACCAAATACAACTCCATGACATGCATGTTATTTGACCTTCCACATGCAATTTGTATTATCATAATGCACAACAATGAATTTTTCTAACTGTAGTGCCCCTCAGTTTTCTTTTTGTTTTTGATAGTGACTTGGTTGTACTTGGATATTATGATACTTTGATGCACAATTATGATGATACTTGATGACACTTTTATAGTAGATTAGTTTAATTAATTGTGAAGGTTACTATTGGCATGAGTATTGTGTGCTTATCTGATATATGATCTTACCTTGTTGTTAGTATTTGATTGTTGTGTGTCGATGAATTTTGGTGAAGGGAAATAGTGTCACATCTCTCACTTGCGAGTGCTCTACGATGTTGTGATTTTCCCTTCATGGTGTGTTTGACTATTTGTCTATGTACATGCTCAATTGCGTGGTTTGTTGCAGGATGCAAGTACCAGGCATCGACTCCACCTAAATTGCCAGGTTTGAGCGTGCCTTAATCCTAATGAAGATTGTTGATTTGGAGATAACATCGGGTCCCTTATGTTGAGCCATCATCCTTGACAAAGATGGATATTTGATTGTATTCCCTTGTTAGTGTGTTTAGTTCGGGTTGGTCTATCTGTGTCATTGTGTTTTTCCTTTTGTTTTGCTTCAAGGTCAAGTACTACTTGGTGTTTTGTTCATTGAATAATGTACTTGATTAGTGCTTTTGTTTGATTATTATATTAAAATAAAAGTTTATTGAAATTAAAAGATGTTATGATAATTAAAAATAAAAGCTTTTATATAATTGAGATTTTGATTAAATAAATATTATTAATGTCTTATTTGATTTAAATAAATTAAAATAATGATTTAATAAATGTATATTAATATTACTGTATTGTGCAAATGAAATTAAAATGAAAGAGTATAATTAATAAATAAAATATCTTAAAGTTGATTTTTATGTGCAAATAAATAAGGATATGTTTATAAATAAACATATTGGAGAAGTGGTAGTGAAATATGGATGAGAAATTAAATAAAATAATAGAATAAAAGAAAGTGCATGCAGTAACGAAGAGTGGGGAAGTGGTTAATAAATTAATGAAATTGCTAAAGAAAAGGGTCTTTTTGTTATTTTGGAAAAAACTAATTTTGTTTCTCTGTCGTGAATATTTTCTAATTATTGAAATCTTTTCTTGGGGGTTTGGGAAGCTTTGGAATTGGGGGCTTTGCAGTGTTGTGGAAATTATAAAGAGTATTGAAGCTGCAAATCAAAAGTAGTGAGTTTTGCATCAATTTTCAGCCTAGCTAAACGATTTTAATCAAATTCCACTACTTCTTGATTATGCCTCTATTTGTTTTGATATTGAAATAAATTATAAAAGATGATTTTTGAAGGAATTTCTTGGGATATCTTTGCAAAAAAATTTATATGTATTCTATAAATTATTATTTGATGATTCCCTGAAGTTTTAAATAAACCCATTTTGTATACGTCGGGAAACCATTGCATTCTTTTGTGAGCCTCTCAAGCTCTTTTCTATGTAATCTCTCTGGTGTTGTTTCATTCACCCCCTTACTAGAGTCAATTCTATAGAATCTTGTGGCTTTCGAATACCATTCTTTCCCTATGCCTTTGTTTGCCTTCCTGTAAGCTAGAGCTCATTCATGGGTTTGATTCCTTTGATAAATCATCCTTTGGCATCAATGGAAGTCATTATTTGTTCCTTGCATTGTATGCATGGTGATAAATTACATCTATTCATCTCCCTAAAAGTGTAGTCAAGGGGTTACTCTATTCAATGGTTTCTATCTTTGAAATTTAAATGTATTTGGCATGCGATTTTTATATTTATGATATCACCTTCTACATGCATTATCACTAGATGCTTCCCCATGGTGGACTTTGTTATGTCTTAGTCGCTGAAAACACAATCATCTAGAAATCGATGGCTCTGTGTAATGCATCGTATTGCTAACCTTCATTGTCCTTGATTTCGATTAGAATTTTGTGAGATAGAAATTGGATATTCATTGTTTGGTAAAGAGTAATTGATGGATATGGTTATACGTCGAGAAGCGATAATATATAAATATATTAATTGTGTGGGTATTCACTGAAAACAACATGTAAATAAATTTGAATGACTATGCAGATCGATATATATACATTTTGGCATTCAATTTAAAATAAATGTATGAATATATATACTTTTTGAAATTTATGTATTCGATCAACTCATTGTTGTGTCTTGCATTTTGTATTCGATATGAACAAAATTCCAATGGTAAGAATATTATATG
The DNA here is from genome assembly GCA_007115665.2 of Sequoiadendron giganteum. Lineage (NCBI taxonomy): Eukaryota > Viridiplantae > Streptophyta > Pinopsida > Cupressales > Cupressaceae > Sequoiadendron > Sequoiadendron giganteum. The sequence continues at coordinate 509,010,439 of CM021102.1, forward strand.
AAATTTGTTTCAGGATTAATGTATATATATATTTATTTATTTGTGAAATTTGTGTATTCAAGATTTCGCTATATATATATATATATCTTACATTATATTTTATTTAAGATATTCAATTATAATAGATGTGGATCTATTTATATCTATTTTATATAGATATATATTTATATATATGCATATCTATTTGGGTGGATAAAATTTGTATTAATTAGTGAGGTTATTTGTATGTTTCAATATTAGAAAAGAATATTTCACCTCATAATTAGAAGATTTATTGTGAATGGAACTTGGAAATGTTGGGTTTAAAGAGGGGTGATTTATAGTTTAAACGATTATTTAGTATAACTCAGAAATTAGTGGAATGGATGAATTGATACTCTTAAATGGTTTATTTCTCTCGTAACTTTATATTGAATGTTGATTTCTTTTGCAAATATGAATTAGTCAAATAGTAAATGATCTTGTGATCAGAAATTGAATACAATCATGTCTCTTTAAATGTAATTTTGTTGTTATTTAGTTGTAAATTTATGTTTTCTTTTGGGATTGAAATGCTTTGGAGTATTAGTGTTGCTCTAAAGTAAATTCTTTTTGTGTTTATAAAATTGGGAGTCTTCTAGAGGCTTGAGTATTAGGTTATTGGTGGTATCATTGTGTTTGAATCCATGAACTGAGTATTAGTTTGCTTGTGATGTGTGTATGGGAGTCTTTAGCCATGCACTACATACTTTTTATTATAGTTTTGTTTGAGAGTGAGATGGTCCACGCCTTGCTTGGGTTACATAATTTTGTGGATTTTCATTTTATGTATGTGATGGATTTACCTTGTTGATTTTATTGGGTCTTCTAGCTGCTAATAGGGGGAGTGGCTCTCAATGGGGTCTAGTGCACAAGGGGCGCCAAGGTAACCCATGTGGGAGTTTCTTAACTTAGTGATAACTTAAAAAATAATTAGGGGGTTGGGTAGTCTACACATTAATCAAGATAAGTAAATGCCTCACCCATGCCTGTAGTGATCATCCAGGCTAAGGATGGGTTGAGAAGGCTTGGTCGGAAAAACCAACTTCCTTGTCCTCGCGAAAGGAATATTGGTTCCACATGTGTCACCCTATGGGGCCAACGGTTTGTGAGAGACTGTCAGGGTAACCATAGATGGAGGCCAATGGCTAGCAAGAGTCTACCAGGGTAACCCATGTTAGGACCATGGGATTCCACTCTCTCCTTTGCAGACTAGTGTTCCCTTGTTTGTTCTCTCCCCTTGTTATGTGATTTCCTTTGGAAGCAATGTATGTTCTTTTGTGTTGTGTTTTTGTAACGTTGGTTGTTTTTTGTTTATCCTTGTTATGTCATTTGTGGTCACATTTTTATTGATTTTGTGGGACCAAGTGTATCTCCTAGAATGGGGGGTGGACCTTTGGGTACCATGTGGTCAAGTGGAATGTGCCAATTACTCCATTGGGTTCCCTCACTTTGTTCGTGTTTGTGGTGACTAATCCTAGATACGAATACTTCTACACTTGTTCCAATCATGTGGATTATATTTTATATACTTGTATTGTACCATAAATCTATTGTATCATGTATTATTCTTTTGATGTACTCTCCTCACATGTGTTTTAGGAGACATTACTGTTCATGATGTAATGATGTAATGTTGTAATTCATTGTTGAAATTTCTCTTGTAATCTAAAAAGTGAATGATGTACCTTATTTATATTAGTTAATGAAATTGATTTTGAATGGTACCTATTGATGAAACATTATGGTTAGTGATGTTACTTCTTATGTGATTATTTGGAGATGTATGTCTTGATTTCAATGAGTACTACAACCATTGAACCTTTGAGGGCATCGATTTAGACCAAGAGGTACCCAAGATTTGATATCTTAAAGAGTGACTTCAAAGGTTTAGGTATCTTGAGGAGTCACTTCTAAGATATCATATCTTGAGGAACTTCTTAGTACGTCAAGATACTTGAATGCGGTTTGAGATGGTGGATCATAGTCTTGTTCTGAATTAGTTGGCATAGCTTAACTTTACATGTATGTTTAGATACATTTATCATTCTTGTTATTTTCTCTTGAAATGTAGTATTGTACTCGCTCTTGTAATGGATAATGTAAATGATGATTATTGCATATATTGGTTAATTAAATGGTCTTTGATATCGCTATATAGATGACATGATATGAATGATTCATGTTGGTTGATCTTTTAAATGAGATAGATTAAATGAAACTTATATTGTTAGATGGATTTGTTAAATGTGATGAATTATATTTTTTGTTAGTTTGATTAATGAGATTCTAGTAGCGTAGTCATGGAACCTTAGAGTACCTAGGTTTAGAATGCAAGTTATTGTAATCTACAATCTTTAATATGTTGCACTTCAAAAAAATTACCGTTATCTTAGTATTTTAGTGTGTTGTTCTCTAGGGTTTTGTGGCGGGGTGTTACACATGGTATCAAAGCCCAAGTTCTAACACTGGGTACAATGGGTATATACAAGAGCCCATTAGGTTGGGATAGTTATAAATAATTTTGAAGTTTATGTTTTCCCTAGTTGACCTTGTCTAACACCCTGAACTTGTCCTTGGTGGTGTCTATTTAGGATCATGCCTAGAGGTCAGGGTTGAGGTCAAGGATGTGGTAGAGGTTGTGGTGGTGGTTGTGGGGATAATCACCAGGACTCCCCTCATATTTCTCATAGGTTTGATCTTGAGGAACAACATGATTCCCAGAATAATCAGGGAGGTGGAGATTAGAATCTGGGTTAGCCAAGGTTGGAGGGTACATAGTTGCATCACTTAATTGAGGAGGTTCTTGCCCATATTATTCCAAGATAGGAGGGTGAACAATTGGTGATTAGAGAGAGGGAGAGGTCTCCCAGGAGAAAAGAGGTTACTGTAGAACATGAGGCAATTTTAGCTGGGCACATGAGGGATCTTTTGAGAGCTCATCCTCCTAATTTTGATGGGACTAGTAGTGGTTTGGAGGCTAAAACATGGTTAATTGATCTGAATAGCTTTTTCACTATGCATACATATGGTAGCAACACCAAGGCTAGGTGCACCATCATGCACCTTAGAGGTTTTGCTTCCATATGGTGGCATTTGGAGGAGAAGAAGCTTCATTTGGATATAGATTCAGTCTCATGGGAGATGTTTTTAGAGAGATTCAGAGCTCAGTTCTTGTCCATCATTGACAACAACGTCATGTGGATGAGTTCCATGAGCTGAGGAAGATGGTGATTTCAGTTGAGTAGTATGAGTGGAGATTTTATGAGCTTAAGTAGTATGCAAGAATGAGTGATGATGAGAGTATGTTGGTGCAACATTTTATCAGGGGCTAGAATGCTTGTATCAGTGGGGGTGTTCATGTGTTTGAGCCGAAAACCATGGAGGTGGCTATAGAGAAGGCTCAGATAGTACAAGAGAATTATTCCATGGCTCTAGGTGGTCATACTGGTGTACATATTGGTAGTTCACCTCCAGTAGGTTTCAGTTCTTGAGGTGGCTAGACTTAGGAAATAGGTTCCTCTAGGAGCCACCCTGCACCCACTAAAGGTGGATAGAAGTAGTAGAAACAACACTCTCAGTCAAAACATAAGAATTCTTAGCCTCAACATGGTGGTAAGTGGTTTTAGTCCAAGAAGGATCGGAGTTGGCAGCGAAGCAAGCATTATCATTTGGATCATCTAGCTCAGAGTTCATAGTCTCCAACTAGCAGAGGTAATTTTTAGTAGTCTAGTGCACCCCTAGGTGGTAGAGGACTTGACAGAGGTACAGGGTATTTCTTTTGCAGTCAATAGGGTCACATTGGTAGATAGTGTCCTCAAAAGGGAACATCTAGATTTAGTCAGAGGTCGGCAGCTTCAGAGCCGACAGTAGGAGATGTAGGCATGTCACATAGAGTTTTTGCAGTGGTTGATAACCATTAGGCCAAGCATTAGGGTATAGTGGTCAAGACTACATATTTTTTATAGGGTAGTAGAGTCTCTATTCTCTTTGACTCTTGTGCTTCAAATTCTTTTATTTCTCCTTTCGTAGTGGCGCGATGTGGACTAGTGGCAGTAAAGAAAGATGATAGGTGGCAGGTCGAATTGGCCTTTGGTTTTAAGGTTGTAGTTGAGTCTCTTGTTCATGGTTGTGGTTTGATGATTGGTTCTCTTTGCACCATAGTAGACCTTCATATTATACCCCTTGGGTCTTACAATTTTTTGTTGGGAATGGATTGGTTAGATGCTCACTGAGTAGTGATAGATTTTTGGCATAAGTTAGTGCAGTGTATAGATGATTCTCGCAAGGAGGTGGAGGTAGTTGGAGTTCAAAGGTCTATTTCCTTGCATATGATCTCTGCTATGCAGTTGAGGAGGTGTATGCATTAGGGATGTTAGTTGTTTGTAGTAACAGTTAATGATATGGAGTTAGGGGAGAGTCAAGAGGTGTCTCCTGATAATCATCCTATCCTTAGATAGTATACAAATGTATTCCCTAGTGAGATTCCAGAGATGCCACCTAAGCATGACATTGATTTCAAAATTGATCTTGTACCTAGAGTTGAGCCTATTTCGTGAGATGTATATTGGATGACCACTTAGGAGCTTAAGGAGCTTTGATTGCAGCTTGAGGAGTTATTGGTGAAAGGGTTTATTCATCCTAGTGTCTCTCCTTGGGGAGCACCAGTTATTTTTGTGAATGAGAAGGATGGATCCCTTCGATTGTACATTGATTACTAACAGTTGAATAAGGTGACAGTGAGGAATATGTATCCATTACCAAGGAACAATGATCTATTTGATCAGATCAAGGGTCCTAGGGTGTTTTCGAATATTGAATTTAAGTTAGGATATCTTCAGTTGTGCATCTTTGAGGAGGACATCCATAAGACCACTTTTTGCACTCATTACGAGCATTATGAGTTCACTGTTATGTCATTTGGGTTGACAAATGTGTTATCCATATTCATGAACTTGATGAATGGTGTGCTTCATACTTACCTTGATAGATTTGTCTTGGTATTTTTGGATGATATTTTGATCTATTCGAGAACCGTGGAGGAGCATGAGGAGCATTTACGTTAGGTGCTATAGTGTTTGAGGAGAACCAATTATATGAAAATATGGAAAAATGTGAGTTCTTCCAAACAAAGGTGAAATATTCGGGTCATGTTATTTTTGGTGAGGGAATTTCCATGGATTCTTCAAAGATCCAAGACATTATTGATTGGCCTACACCCATGAATTTTATTGAGGTTCGTAGTTTTATGGGTTTAGCAGGTGTAATATCATAGAATTACACCTATGGGCAATTCCATATTTTTGCATCTTGCCTAACATTTATGACACCTTAGAAACATTAATGGAAAAATCCCATGAGTCGTAATTTCACGATTTTGACTCCATGAGGACACATGGTGAGACAACATAAGCCTGATAAGGTGTTTCCGAATAATCTAAGCTTTGGACGCCTGAGTGGCGCACTGACTTCTGCACGGCGTGCTAGCGTCCTGATGGTTTTCTGAGTTTGAAACGGTGAATCTAGAAGCCTGACCCTAGCGACATGTGTCTAGGATGTTAGGTCTCAAGTAAAACAGCTTTGTGCTGCCCTTGCATGCATTAAAAATTCATTTTGGCCGTCATTTTGGGGTTAGAAACCATCAATTCAAGCATTCTCACCACTTTCTCTAGTCTTGGGTATGCTTCACCCTTTAATAGAAACGCTCTTACTGGAAAAGCCATGCTAGATTGAGGTCCCTCCAGCAGCTACCAGCTCTCAAGCAAGCACATTGTGGTGCACCTTTGTGCTCTGAAAGAGGGTCTTGACCCGTGAGTAATGTTCTCTCTCCTTTTCACTTTTTCCTACTAGTTCATTTAGTACTTTATGGTGTGGGCTCTACCCCAAAGCGGGTTTTGTTTTCACCACTTACTTTGTTATTTCCTTTGCACTTTCTATCAAACCTAGCTATTTGTGGAGGTGGAAACACCAATACGAGGGTCTGATGGAGGTAGGCCCCTATATAGCCCCAACCTTTTCCCCTTGATCTTTTGTGTGCAGGTTACAAATGGGAGCTTAGGCTAAAGATTCGAACTCACGAAAGTGATCTTGTTTTGAGTTCCCTTGTATTTTCCTTTAGTTCTTAAGTTACTATTGATTATTTGATTCTTCAATTCCTCTAATCTGAGTCTAGTAATAAGACTCTATTATGTCTTCCTGAGTTCTCCATGACTTGGGATGCTAGCACGTCGTGTTGGCATCCTAAAACCACGCTGACATCTTTTGGCTGAGAGCTTCTCAGCCGAGGATGGAAGCCTAGAAGTCTTATTCTTTCGGATCCTAAACCTATCTTCCCATTTCTCTTCGCGATTCCATTGATCCATTCAGTTTGAGGTGTATAAGGTCATTTTGTTCCATAGTGATTTCTTTAGAAGAAAGAGACCCGTGTGCAGTGAATCCCTCTTATATCACATTTTGGTGAACCCAACGTGAACCGTCGGATCTGTTTTCATGATGTTGACTAAGTCTTTTTCTTCACAGGATTTTGATATGTTGGAGGATACTCTAGATGATTTCTTAGAATCATTTTCCCCTATCTGTAGATCTTCTAAACAAACTCCATCCTCGTCAGCTGAGGAGTCGATAAATGTGATAGTGGTTTATGTGGCTCCTTCAAGCCCTAAGAAACCCTCCATTTATGTGACCCTAGCTAAGCCATTCCCTAGAAAGGACTATTTCATCTATGGTATTTTAGGTCGTAGCAATCTGTCAGACTTATATTTGAGGTTTGCGAAGGCTACTGACTCTACTTCTTATAAGGTCGTAGGACACACATACTCTACGAGGAGAAATTTACAAAACTTAGAACAAAAAGTTGTTGTTCCTACATCACAACTAGTTCAAAATCCTACCTCTTTACCTCTGTCGCAACCCGACCTTCCTCCACCTCCTAAACCCGCGACCAAAGCACCAGGAAATTTTGATCTCATCAAGCAACTCTGCGTTACTCCAGCTAAGATCTAGCTCTGGGATTTTCTTTAGATCGCTTTGGTTTATCAAGAAATCCTACAAGAGGCCTTACAAAATATTCTCTTTCCTACCTCGGCTAGGCCTACAGATGTTGATGTATTGATGGCACATATTTGAGTGAATTCACTAAATATCGCGTTCCACCCGTAGGAACTCCCACCTCTGAATGTGCTGAAACAAGCAGAAGCTTTGATGATTATAGTAAACGTTAACAACATCGGTATTAGACGTACCCTCATTGACACTGGTTCAACCCTCAATGTTTGTGGTATAGATCTACTACCTAAGATCAAAGTTGATTCATCTTCCTTGGCAACTTCTTCATTATGTATTCATGGATTTGATAACATCGGGAGCCAAGCTCTAGGTATGATAATGTTACCTTTGCAGTTGGGCCCCGTTACTTTGCCTACATTGGTTTACGTAATGCTTGGCCCATTACCGTATAGCCTTCTTCTAGGAAGACCTCGGATACATGATATGGGTGTGGTCACTTCTACCCTACATCGATCCTTGAAATTCGTTGCTAATAACCAAGTTGTTACGGTTAAACTAGAGGTCAAGAACCTTTGTTTATCAGCCGCTACTGGTCAGAACTTAGCCACTTCCACTCTCAAGAACTGCATTCCTTCTTTGACCGCCAACACTATGGCTTGTTCCTCGTTGGCGCCTACCATGGAAGTTGTTATATGAGTAAGTTTTGATTGAGATAAACTACCTAAGGCAGAAAAGTGTGATTCCTCTCCATCTTCTCCTTCATCTCTCAAGGTGAATTCCTTCTTAGGCGATGATTGGGGTTCTTTGAATTTCTCTGAATTATTCATAGCATAATATAAATTGAACCCTCTGCTATGGACTTTCCAGGTGCTAACATGATAATGATTGACCCTCCCAGTGAGGAGGAGAAGTGTGATCCTGCCCAAGAAACCACTCCTCCCCTGGAGAGCAACTCTACCCCCGTAAAGGAGGTTGATGCTTGCAAGCCAAGTAAGGGAAGTGGGACCGCCCCTCTAGATTTGATGTCCATTGGTGGAATGAAACTCTACGTGGAGCCACCTCCTCCCAAAACTCTACAAGCTTGCTATGGGTTTGGCTACAAGCTTGCCTCTCGGTATGGCTATGGGAAGAAAGGCCTAAGATGTATCGAGCAAGGAATACAAGACCCTATCCGGCTTGAGCGATGATGGCACAATCTGGGTTTGGGATGTCATGTTGAACAGTCTAGACAAAAAGCTTGGTGGGGTGTTAATATGATTTTGGCTGAACCGTTAAGCTTGGTTCATCCTGAGTTGATAGAAGAAAGGGGACAAGTCGAGAAAGTTCATGTAGATGTCTTCTCTTTGGATGAAGCATTGGGGGAATTTCGAGGTGCTTATTCCCCGTTTCCTCCTTATCATCACAAGAAATGATTCTTGTATCGCTTGCATGAACAAGTGTACTTTGGATAATCCATTCTAAGCGTTGATGAGGAACTCTATCTAACATCAATGATAATGTTTCAATATCTCATCCAGAGGATCGCAGTTCTCTCCTTAAAGGGGATACTATCGAAATCCCCATTAATACAAAATATCTAGAAAAAGTAATCAAGATTGGGAAGTGCCTCTCCTCTGAGGAAGCAGATGAGCATTCTGCCCTCCTACGTACTTATCTTGATATCTTCACTTGGATGTATGAGGATATGCCCAGTGTAGATGAATTTATAGTGGTCCACAATATCATCCTATGTCTCGATGCCAAGCCCGTTGAACAAAAGATATGAAAGATCAATCCTAGAGTAGCTCTAATGGTCAAGACCGAAATAGAGAAGCTATTGAAAACAGGCTTTATCCATCCCATTGACTATTCTCCCTGGATCTCGAATATAGTAGTTGTTAGTAAACATGACGACCGTATCCGTATATGTATTGACTTTCGAGACCTCAACAAGGCTTCTCTTAAAGATGAATTTTCGTTACCTAATATAGATATGATTGTGGACTCGACCACATGCAATGCATTGTTATCTTTCATGGATGGTTTCTCGAGTTATAATCAAATCTGTATTAATCTAGATGATCAGTACAAGACAACCTTCACAACCCCTTGGGGGACCTTTTGCTATGTGGTCATGCCCTTTGGATTAAAGAACGCGGGAGCAACTTATCAAAGAGCGATGACTTTGATATTTCATTACTTCATTCATAAAATCTTGGAAGATTACATCGATGACATCTTGGCGAAGTCAGTAAACCATCAAGATCATGTGATGAATCTCCATCTTATCTTTGAAAGGCTTTGACTTTACAAGATGAGGCTAAATCCCCATAACTGTGTCTTTGGCGTTGACGTTGGCAAGCTTCTCAGGTTTATAGTCTCTTATCATGGGATCGAAGTAGACATGAATAAGATTGATGCTATTATTAACATGTCTCCTCCAAGGAACATCACCGAGATACAAAGATTACAAGGGAAGATCCAAGCAATTCACAGATTCATATCTCAGTTGGCCGACTGTACCTTTCCTTTCACTCGTCTCTTGAAGAAAGATGTTCACTTTATATGGGATGAAGAATGTCAGAAAACCTTTGAATCCATTAAAGCTTATTTGACCAATCCTCTCATATTGATGTCAGCTATGCAAGATAGACCCTTCTTGCTTTACCTCACTGCCTCGCCATATGCCTTGGCGACCCTAGTGGCCCAGTATGATGATGTGGGAAGAGAGAGAGTGATTTACTACATTAGCCACATCTTGGTCCATTGTGAAACCTATTACTCATCCATGGAGAAACAGTTCCTTCCTCTCGTATTCGCTATGTAGAAGTTGAGACACTATCTCCTCCATGCTAAGAACCACATCATAGTAAAAATAAATTTGTTGAGACATCTATTTTCTAGTTTTGACCTTGCTGGGAGATTAGCGAAATGGGTTATGTTGTTGTCTAAGTTCAATATAATGTTTGTTACTCATAAACTAGTAAAAGGACAAGTGGTGGCTGACCAACTGGAAGACACTCCTTCGCCTTGCTCCTTCCCTGGGTTATACTTATTTCCTGATGATAATATATTCATGATCAACTATGACCTTGAATGGAAAATGTACTTCGATGGATCAAGTTTTCAAACTAGTTCTGGAGCAGGTGTAGTCCTGATATCCCCCGAAGGTAAACCGGTCCCCTTATCCTTTCGATTAGACTTTCCTTGTACCAATAATATCGTCGAGTACGAAGCCCTCATTGTCGGCTTGCGTGCTAGGATTGCATTAAAAATTAAACATCTTCATATACTAGGTGACTTTGAGCTTGTTGTGAATCAGATCACGGGAACTTATCAAGCTAAACAAAGTAAGTTGTCCCGATATAGAAACATTTCTTTGTCTTTTCTTAATCAATTTTCCTCCTTCACAATAAATAGCGTCCCTAGGTGAGAAAACAAACATGCAGATGCCATGGCAAGTGCAACTTCCTTGGTTCCTTCAGAAGAAGATACAAAAGAATATCACTTCATGGTGAAAGTCATACGAACCCTGATAGTTCCCGACCAACTCGTGGTTGAGTCCCTGGTTTGCCTTCATGCAGATTCAGGAGAATGGTTCTCTAATATCTATAATTACTTAAGGAATGGAAACTTTCTTGACGCTGCGACAAAAAATGATTACACTCGTATACGAAAGCTTTCAGCCCATTATGTCATCTTATCTAATGTCCTTTATCAAAAGGCATACAATGGCTTGCTGCTAAGGTGCCTCACTAAAGTAGAGATACCCCTTGCCCTTAAAGAAGCTCATGCAGGCTCTGGGGGTGGAAATTTCAGTGGTAGATCCCTGGTGAGAAAATTGATACACATGGGGTATTATTGGCAGATGATGGAAAAGGATTCCTTTAGTTTCATCAAAAATTGACTTCAATTTCAATAGCATAGTCACCTTATCCACGCTCCTGCTCAGGAGCTGCAGAATCAAACCTCTCCTTGGCCATTCGCAAAATGAGGATTGGATATTATCTAGAAAATATCACCTCCTTCTTCCAAGGGACATACCTTTATCATTACTGCTACAGATTATTTCACAAAATGGGTTGAAGTTATTCTGCTTCAATCCACGAGTGTTGAAACTATCTATAGCTTCCTATTGAACAACATCATTTCTCAGTTTGGACCGCCTACTACACCTATTTATGACAATGGTATGCCATTTAAAAACAAGGAAGTGAAGCAAATCCTAAAAAAAAATTATATTCAACGTAGATTTTCTACTTCGTATTATCCGCAATCCAATGGCCAAGCAGAAGCTTCTAATAAAACTCTTAAACTCATTCTTTGCAAGATAGTTAATAAACATAGTAAGGATTGGCATACTCAATTAACTTATGCTTTGTGGGCTTATCACACAAGCGTTCACACGGCGACAAGAATGATACCCTATAACCTCATGTATGGTGCCAAATCTATCATGCCTTTAGAGTTGGAAATCCCATCCTTACGGGTTTCCCTTAGGGGGTGATTGATGATGAAACCTATCAGGTTAACCGCTTGCATCAGTTTGAGAAGCTCAATGAGCATTGTTTACGAGCCCTTGAACACCTTAAAGCCTATCAATAGTCGCTATCTAAACAATATAATCAGGGTGTGCTTCCTAGGACCTTCAAGATAGGAGACCTGGTTCTATATGAAAACCAATGGAATGTGAATGTCTTACCCGACCAGAAGGGGAAATTTATTCCTAACTAGTTAGGTCCTTACATCATGGTTTCTGTATACGGTTCAGGTTCCTATAGATGGAACACCTTTAAAAGAACCTGTCAACATGATGCACCTTCGTCGGTACTACGCATAGTGCCCTAATGTGCCATGTATGTGGTGTTCTCCCCAAGAAGTAGTAATACTGCATATATTAACATACATTCATTTTCACATCATAATCTATTTTTTATAAGATCATCATAGCATTTAATTAACATGTGGATAAACGTGTTAAAACAAATCATGATTAGCATCTAATGAGAACATACAACCATAGCATGAACATATATGAAAATGGAAAGCATACACATAGGAAAACCATGATGCAAAAATCGATGTATGTATATATATATATATCCAATGTATGAATCAAATGTCATATACATGTATCATGTCATTGCTATAAAAAATGAGTGGCTAATGAATATATGTCTATACAAAAGATCTACAAGTATGTATGTATGTCTACATCCGGCTACAAAAATGATATACAAAATAGGGATCCTATCCTTGTGGCATGTGGCTCCCCAAGCCCTCTGGCTCTGGTGGCCACTCTGGTTCTCTAGGAGGAGGTTGCACGATGGTCTGTGATTAGGATCGGTGTGATCATGACATAGATAGGCCCGCCCGCATCACTCTAAGCTTCCCCTGCAGTAAGAAAATATCCATCCTCGCCTATATTAGCTCATGTTGCAGCCGCTGAACATCTATCAGGATCACAATTATCGGTTGCGCATCAAGCTCATCAATTTGGCTCTAAAGGGTTTTGCATGCCCCCTCAACGGCATTAGCCCTCGTCACTATCGCATCTTGCTCGATGAGCATCGTCTACAGCTCCCCTGATAGCTGATCTCATTGGCTCCTGGTAGCTTTTAGCTCCACAATTAGCTACACCGTCTCCGCACTCCGCTCCTCATATGCAGTCTGTAGATGTGCCATTGGCTTAAAATTTGGGGCATGCCTCCCCACTGAAATAGGTCAATAGGCATCTAGGACCATCCCCTGGATCAATACAGCAGGGGCCATCTTTGAAACACACTAAGCTATGAGCTCAACCCATCCTTGTGCATCCTTTGCAACCACAAAGAGAGAGAAAGGGATCAGTACCACATTATATATATAAGTAAAAAAGCGTAAGCAGGAATACGAGAAGTAGGAAAGTAACAATAATGCACTATGTATACCTAGATCATTTGGTTTCCATGTGCGATTGGGGTGTGGATCGACATTGGGGCCTGCACCGCCGGTATCGATGGCTGCCCTAGGAGATGCTAGTGTTGTTGTTGCTAGGACAGTAGGGGTTGGTAGCACTGATGAGATGGGAGTAGTTGGTGGGGGAGCTGATCTCCTTCGTCGTCGTGGTCTCATGGGTGTCGTCTCCTCCTCCTCCTCTCCTGCCTCCTCCTCCTCCCTTGCTCTGTCCTACTGATGAGCTCTCCTCTTTCCCTATGGAGGTTGTTGAGGCTCCTCCTCTTGTGGGCTCGGGTCCCCTCCTAGGGAACCCTCGCCAAAGATGGGAGCAATACGATGCCTCTCCCACCACCGGGTGAATTCAGCTGCTACCTTGACATTATCCACCGCTGCCATGGCCAACAGATCATGGTCGGGCTCATCATTGTCCAAAAATATGATGTCTATGATGGAAGGGCGAGGGCGTTCACCAAAACTCGCTTCACTATGATGCACCTTAGTGTACATGGGCACGTCGGGTGGTATGGTCTAAACACAACCATTCTGTCACATGACCCAACTCCACTAGTATGGTGCGATGATGAAATCACGGTGACCCACTAAAAAATGGTCCCGCTATAGGTTCCCAAGGAATTTATTGTCATCCACCCACTTGAAATAGCGGTGAGGTCTCTAGCGAACCTCTCTTGTGGTGACAGTGTCAAACTGCAACCTCCAAAACTATAAATCCTTGAAACACCACTGGCCTGTCATATTGTACTAGTGGGCCATCGGGACATCATACAACTGCCGCTGAGGAAAGTCGACCGGTCGGATGCACATGATGTGGGTAAATGCCCATACATGAAAAAGTGTGCATGTTGTGAGGCTATAGTACTCATAATTAACGTACCACCCCAGCTCTTGGTAGAGGTGCGCTAGCATGTTGCACCCCCAAGCAAAAATATTCTTGTGCTCCACCATCTCTCTAACAATTGGGATGAGGCCCCCGTGTAGGTGCGAGCCTCACCCATCTATGGTGATCCAAAAAGCCATGGTCACCGCCATCCTTGCATGGTCATACCAATCCATATATATGTGACCAGTGTCATCACCGCCATCGGTCCGCCCTATGAAATAAAGAACTCCCTTGCTGTGCTCCTGCGACGACCGAGTGTCATCCAAAGCCACTCGCCGTCCACAAATCGGAAGCCCGAGGATCCGATAAACATCCTCCAGGGTAATAGTTATCTCCCCACAAGGAAGATGGAAAGAAGAGGTAGTAGCATCCCACCATTCCATCAGCGTGGTGAGCATACTGTCATGATATCGCATCTCTGGCATAGTGAACACATGCCAAAGACCGACTCACTCTAAATGTGTAACCTCATCCGGGGATAACCGGTCTCTCTGCTCATGGACAAGGAAGAATGCTCACCCTCTAAGATGCTCTTGAATCTCTAGATAATCCTGGAAAAAATTAAAAAGGTTTTTTAGTCAAAAACCTAGTCATGATAAAATGCATACAAAAAAGACAAATGTGTGCCACACAAACATCTGTGTGACACGTCTACATCCCGGATCCGCCATGGTCACCCGGAGGATGCTAGCACATCCTTAGGATGACAGCGCCGATCTTGGACACCAGCGCATGTCCCAGACGGAAGCATGGAAAGAGGACGCAGGCGCACATTTTGGACGCTTGTGCACCTCAAAGCATAAAAAAACCTAAAAAATGAGCAAAAAGGAAAAAAGATCGGGACTACGAAGCCTACCTAGTCGACCTCGCAACCCGTGGTGATATCATCACATAGCTGCTCTAATCTCTGTGCCTCGTATTCCCTCCTGCTCAAAATTTTGCTGAATTTTCTCTCATAAAAGTCAACAATCTACTCACAATGAATAGTGACAATGACCCTTCTGGGGGCCCCACCTAGGCATATATAGGCCCCCCGGGGCCCATTTTTTCTAGAGCTCATGACCCCCCGACTTCTCCTGACTTTACCCTGCCATGCTGGGGGAAAAATTAGGAGGGGGCATATGGTCACCTCTTGATCATTTTTTTTCCTCTGAATCAACAACTTTTTCTTGACCATTCTTCTATCCTTGGTAGTTTCTTCCCTCTTTTCGAAACTCACTCAAAATTTTAGTTTTGCAGGATACAGCTTTGAATGGTTTCTCGCAACCTTGGTGTTGTTGATTGTCAAGCTCAGAACCTAGAGGCATCCTTGGTACCATTTGGCTTGACCTTGGTGACCTCTTTGTTCCTCCTTCCTATCACACATTTCCATAAAATTCAGATTTCGGGTAAAAAATTTCTTCTCTACTTTAGTGAGGCTGATGTTTTCCAAAATCGAGCCCACTAAAGTGGGGGAAAAATGTAATGTCACAGAATTGCACCTAGGGGCAATTCCACATTTTTGCATCTTGCCTAGCATTTATGACACCTTAGAAACATTAATGGAAAAATCCCATGAGTTGGAATTTCGGGATTCTGACTCCATGAGGACACATGGTGAGATGACAGAAGCCTGACAAGGAATTTCCCAAAAATCTAGGCTTTGGATGCTTGTGCAGCGCGCGGACGTCCATGTGGAGCGCTAGCATCCTAGTGGTTTTTTGAGTTTGAAATGGTGATTCTAGAAGCCTGACCCTAGCGACACATGTCCAGGATATTAGGTCTCAAGTAAAATGGCTTTGTGCCACCCTTGCATGCATTAAAAAATCCTTTTGGCCCTCATTTTGGGGTTGGAAGCCATCAATTCAAGCATTCTCACCACTTTCTCTAGTCTTGGGTAAGCTTCACCCTTGAACAGCAGGGCTCTTACTAGCGAAGCCATGCCAGACTAAGGTCCCTCCAGCAGCTACCAGCTCTCAGTAAAGCACATTGTGGTGCACCCGTGTGCTCTAGAAGAGGGTCTTGACCCATGGGTAACACTCTCTCTCCTTATCACTTTTTCCTACTAGTTCGTTTACTACTTTGTGGTGCAGGCTCTACCCCGAAGCGGGTTTTTTTTTCACCACTTACTTTGTTATTTCCTTTGCACTTTCTATCAAACCCGGTTGTCCTTGGAGGTGGAAACACCAATACGGGGGTCTAACTAAGGCAGGCCCCTATACAGCCCCAACCTTTTCCCCTTGATCTTTTCTGTGCAGGTTACAGACGAGAGCTTAGGCTAAAGATTCGAACGCATGAAGGTGATCTTGTTTTTATTTCCCTTGTATTTTCCTTTAGTTCTTAACTTACTGTTGATTATTTGATTCTTCAAGTCCTCTAATCCGAGTCCAGTAATAAGACTCTATTTTGTCTACTTGAGCTCCTAAGTTCTCCACAACTTGGGATGCCAGCACATCTTATGCACGCTGGCATCCATTAAACTGCACTGATATCTTTTGGTTGAGAGCTTCTCAACCAAGGATGGAAGCCTAGAAGTCTTATTCTTTCAAATCCTAAACCTATCTTCCCATTTCTCTTCGCGATTCCATTGATTCATTCAGTTTGAGGTGTATAAGGGCAGTTCATTCCCTGGTGATCTCTTTAGAAGAAAGAGACTTGTGTGCAACAAATCCCTCTTATATCACAGTAGGTTATTACCGACAGTTTGTATAGGGTTTTTTGAGGATAGCCCACCCCATCACTTCTCTTCAAAGGAAAGGGAAGAAGTATATTTGGTCATAGAAGTATCAGGAAACCTTTCATATCCTTAAGGAGAGGTTGATGAGTGCACCTATTTTGTCAGTTCCTGATCCTACCAGATATTTTTGTGACTTGTATAGATGCGTCTTTGGAGGGTTTGGGAGTTGTGTTGATGCAGGATGGTCGCATGATTGCCTACGAGTCTCACAAACTCAAGGATCATGAGCTGAACTATCCTACACATGATTTGGAGTTAGTCATTGTGGTTCATGCTTTGACAAGATGGAGACACTTTTTTTGGGGGCATTTATTTGAGTTGCACAGTGATCACTATAGTTTGTAGTATATTTTCACGTAGCCAAATTTGAATGTGAGGCAGAGACGATGGATGGATTTCTTGTGTGAGTATGATTTTGAGGTAAATTATATTCAGGGAAAGGAAAATGTGGTGGTGGATGCTCTTAGTCGGTGGAGACATCAGCTCTCAACAGTGACTCTTGGACTAGAGTTGATGAGTTAGATCATTACTGCACTCTCTACAGATAGTTGGTATCAGGAGGTGAGGACTAAGATTGAGTCAGGCAGAGCTTTAGAGGGTAGATTTGTGGGTTATTCCCTTGAGTCAGATGGCCTTTTGTGGCACTTGGGTCAAATTTATGTTCCTTCCTCAGGAGATATTCATACTTTGATCATGTCAAAGGCACATCGAGCACCCTATTTGGCTCATTCGGGTGTCAAGAAGATGCATGCATACCTTCGTTAGCTATAATTTTTGGCTAAAATGAAGAGGGATATTGCTGATTTTGTGTCAATATGTTTGGAGTGTCAGAGAGTGAAGGTGGAGCATCAGCATCCCATAGGTCTTTTGCAACCCAATCTAGTCCTAGAGTGGAAATGGGACTTCATATCATTGGATTTTATTGCTGGTTTGTCAATGTCTACCTATCGACACTATGCCATCTTGGTCACCATGGACAAGTTGACTAAGGTGGCACAATTTTCTCCTGTTCAATCCTCATACAATGCTTCATCAGTAGCTAGAATCCTCATGGAGGATATAGTCAAGTTTCATGGTATTCCTCGCAGGATTATCTCAGATAGAGATCTAGTGTTTACTTCAGCTCTTTGGACGTCCTTACAACACCCATTGGGGGCTCAGTTGAGCTTTAGTTTAGCTTATCATCTAGAGACTGATGGGAAGATTGAGAGGGATAATCAGATCCTCAAGGATATGCTTCAAATGTACGTTATAGATAAGAAATCATGTTGAGAGGATTACTTGTATTTGGTGGAGTTTGCATACAATAATAGTTATCACAGTTCTATTGGCATGCCTTCTTTTTAGGCATTGTATGGTCATCCTTGTCAAACCCCGTTGAGTTGGGATCATCTTAAGGATAGAGTACTTTTTGGTCTAGAGATGTTGCAGGAGATGGAACATCAGGTTGTTCACATTAGGGAGAATTTGGTGGCAACCTAGGACAAATAGAAGAAATATGCAGATGCTCATAGGGTTGATCATCAAGTCTTAGTTGGAGACCAATTATTCTTGCCGGTGTGTCTGCATAAGAGTTTGGTCCATTATGGAAAGGTATCTAATCTCACACCGTGCTTTGTTGGACCTTTTGAGGTGTTGGAGAGGATTGGTCCTATTGCTTACCGCCTTGCTTTGTCAGCCAATCTATCATGCATTCATGATGTGTTTCATGGTTCTTTTCTCAGACCTTATTATCCCGATAGCTCTCATGTTCTTGATTGGAATGGCTTACAGGTAGAGGATGGAAACTAGCTTTGGAGCACATGGGCATCATTCAACATAGGCGACGCACCCTCAAGGGTCGATACATTAAGCAGGTGAGGGTCTAGTGGGATCCTAATGACGAACTCGATGCTACATGGGAGGATGCATCCAGGATGAGAGAGTTATACCCACATATTTTTGCAGGCTTCCAGGAGTAAGCTTGGTTCTAGAGGGGAGGATCTAGTGCCCCTCAGTTTCTTTTTGTTTCTGATAGTGACTTGGTTGTACTTGGATATTATGATACTTTGATGTACAATTATGATGATACTTGATGACACTTTTATCACTAATGCTTATGCTTATACCATGCTTAGTAGATCAGTTGAATTGATTGTGTAGGTTATTATTTCCATGAGTATTATGTGGTTATCTGATTTATGATATTATCTCATTGTTAGTATATGATTATTGTGTATCAATGTATTTTGGTGAAGGGGAACAATGTTGCATCTCTCGCTTGTGAGTGCTCTATAACGCATCGATTTTCCCTTCACGGTGTGTTTGATTGTTTATCTATGTACCTGCTCGACTGTGTCATTTGTTGTAGGATGCAGATACCCGACATCAACTCCACCTGAATTGTCAGGTTTGAGCGTGCCTTAATCCCAATGGAGATTGTTGATTTGGAGATAACATCAAGTCCCCTATGTTGAGACATCATCCTTGACGAGGATGAATATTTGATTGTATTCCCCTATCAGTGTGGTCAATTTGGGTTGGTCTATCTGTGTCATTGTGTTTTTCTTTTTGTTTTGTTTCGAGTTCAGGTACTATTTGGTGCTCTGTTCATTGAATAATGTACTTGATTAGTGCTTTGGTTTGATTATTATATTAAAATAAATATTTATTGAAATTAAAAGACATTATGATAATTAAAATAAAATATTTTATATAATTGAGGTATTGATTAATAAATATTATTAATGTATTATTTGATTTAAATAAATTAAAATTATGATTTAATAAATGTATATTAATATTACTGTATTTTGTAAATGAAAGAGTATAATTAATAAATAAAATATCTTAAAGTTGATTTTTTATGTGCAAATAAATAAGGATATGTTTATAAATAAACATATTGGCGAAGTGGTAGTGAAATATGGATGAGAAATTAAATAAAATAATAGAATAAAAGAAAGTGCATGCAGTAACGGAGAGTGAGGAAGTGGTTAATAAATTAATGAAATTGCTAAAGAAAAGGGGCTTTTTGTTATTCTAGAAAAAACTAAATTTTTTTCTCTATCATGAATATTTTTTTGGTTCTTGAAAGCTTTTCTTGGGGGTTTGGGAAGCTTTGGAATTGGGGGATTTGCAGTGTTGTGGAAATTTTGAAGAGTATTGAAGTTGCAAATCGGAAGTAGTGAGTTTTGTATCAATTTTCAGCCTAGCTAAATGATTTTAATCAGTTTCCACTACTTCTTGATTATGCCTCTGTTTGTTTTGATATTGAAATAAATTATAAAAGATGATTTCTGAAGGAATTTCTTGGGATATCTCTACAAAAAATTTTGTGTATTCTATAAATTATTATTTGATGATTCCCTTGAATTTTTAAATAAACCCATTTTGTATACGCCTGACAACCATTGCATTCTTTTCTGAGCCTCTCAAGCTCTTTTCTATGTGATCTCTCTAGAAATACCCTGCTGTTTCATTTGTCCCCCTACTAGAGTCAATTTTGTAGAATCTTGTGGCTTTTGAATACCATTCTTTCCCTGCACCTTTGTTTTCCTTCATGCAAGCCGAAGCTCATTCATGGGCTTGATTCCTTTCATAAATCATCCTTTGGCATCGGTGGACATCATTCTTTATTCCTTGCATATTATGCATAGTGATAAATTATAGTTATTCGTCATCTCCCTAAAAGTGTAGTCGAGGGTTTACTTTGTTCAATGGTTTATGTCTTTGAAATTCAAATATATTTTCCATGCAATATTTATATTTATTATATCACCTTCTACATGCATTATCACTAGATGCTTCTTGTGGTGGACTTTGTTATGACTTAGTCGCTGAAAAACATAATCATCTAGCAATCAATGGCTTTGTGTAATGCGTCGTATTGCTAACCTTCATTGTCTTTGATTTCAATTAGAATTTTGTGAGATAGAAATTGGATATTCGTTGTTTGGTAAAGAGTAATCGATGAATATGGTTATATGTTGAGAAGCGATAGTATATAAATATATTAATTATGTGGGTATTCACTGTAAACAACATGTAAATAAATTTGAATGACTATGCAGATCGATATATATATGTTTTGGCATTCAATTTAAAATAAATGTATGAATATATATATATTTACATTTTGAAATTTATATTTTTCGATCAATTCACTGTTGTGTCTTGCATTTTGTATTCGATATGGATAGAAGTCCAATGGTAAGAATATTATATGACATTTGTTTCAGGATTAATGTATAAATATATATATTTTTATATATTTATTTGTGAAATTTTTGTATTCAATATTTTGCTATATATATATATCTTACATTTTTTTTATTTAAGATATTCAATTATGATAGATGTGGATGTATTTATATATATTTATAGATATATATTATAGATATAGATATATATAGATATATACATACATATATATTTGGGTGGATAAAATTTGTATTAATTAGTGGGGTTATTTTTATGTTCCACTATTAGAAAAGAACATTTCACCTTATAATTAGAATATTTATTATGAATGGAACTTGGAAATGTTGGGTTTAAAGAGGGGTGATTTATAGTTTAAACGAGTTTTTAGTATAACTCAAAAATTAGTGGAATCTATGAATTGATAAACTCTTGAATGGTGTATTTCTCTCGTAACTTTATATTGAATGTTGAGTTCTTTTGCAAATATGAATTAGTTGAATAGTAAATGATCTTGTGATCGGAAATCGAATACAATCATGTCTCTTTAAATGTGATGTTATTTAGTTGAAACATTATGTTTTATTTTGGGATTAAAATGCTTTGGATTATTAGTGTTTCTCTAAAGTAGATTCTTTTTGTGTTTATGAAATTGGGAGTCTTCTAGAGGCTTGAGTATTAGGTTATTGGTGGTATCGTTGTGTTTGATTCATGAAGCGAGTATTAGTGTGCTTGTGATGTGTGGATGGGAGTCTTTATCCATGCACTACGTACTTGTTATTACAATTATGTTTGAGAGTGAGATGGTCCATGCCTTGCTCGGGTTACATAATTTTGTGGCTTTTCATTTTATGTATGCAATGACTTTACCTTGTTGATTTTATGTGGTCTTCTAGCTGCTAGTAGGGGGAGTGGCTCTCAATGGGGGTTGATGCACAAAGGGGCACCAAGGTAACCCATGTGGGAGTTTCTTAACTCAGTGATAACTTAAAAATATTTAGGGGGTTGGGTAGCCTACACATTAATCAAGATAATTGAATGTCTCACCCATTCCCATAGTGCTCATTTAGGCTAATGATGGGTTGAGAAGGCTTAGTTGGAAAAACCAAATCCCTTGTCCTCATGAAAGGAAGCTTGGTTCTGCATGTGTCACCCTATGGGGCCGATAGCTAGTTAGAGATTTCCAGGGTAACCATAGATGGGGGTTGGTAGCTAGTGAGATTCTACTAGGGTAACCCATGTTAGGACCATGTGATGACACTCTCTCCTTTGTAGACTAGTGTTCCCTTGTTTGTTCTCTCCCCTTGGTATGTGATGTCCTCGAGAAGCAACGTATGTTATTTTGTGATGTGTTGTTGTAATGTCATTTTTTTTTGTTTAGCCTTGTTATGTCAGTTGTGGTCGCCTTGTTATTGATGTTGGACTAGGTGTATCTCCTAGCATAGGGGGTGGACTTTTGGGTACCTCATGGTTGGGTGGAATGTGCCAATTAATCCATTGGGTTCCCTCACTTTGTTCATGTTCGTGGTGTCTACTGTTGGATATGAAGACTTCTGCACTTCTTCCATTCATGTGGATTATATTTCATATACTTGTATTGTACCATAAATCTATTGTATCATGTATTATTATTCTGATGTACTCTCCTCACATGTGTTCGAGGAGACATTATTGTTCATGATGTAATGATGTAATGATGTAATTCATTGTTGAACTTTCTCTTGTAATCTAAAAAGTGAATGATGTACCTTATTTATATTAGTTAATGAAATTGATTATGAATGGTACCTATTGATGACATGTTATGGTTAGTGATGTTTCTTCTAACGTGATTATTTGGAGATGTATGTCTTGATTCTAATGAGTATTGTAGCCATTGAAACTTTGAGGGCATCGATTTGGACCAAGAGGTGCCCAAGATTTGATATCTTGGGGAGTGACTTCCAAGGCTTAGGTATCTTGAGGAGTCACTTCTAAGATATCATATCTTGAGGAACTTCCTAGTGCATCAAGATGCCAGAATGCGGTTTGAGATGGTGGATCATAGTCTTGTTTTGAATTAGTTGGTATAGCTTAACTTTATGTATATTTAGATATGTTTATCATTCTTGTTATTTTCTCTTGAAATGCAATATTATACTCTATTGTAATGGATAATGTAAATGAGGATTATTGCATATGTTGGTTAATTAAATGGTCTTTGATATTGCTGTATAGATGACATGATATGAATGATTCATGTTGGTTGATCTTTTAAATGAGATAGATTAAATGAAACTTATATTGTTAGATGGATTTGTTAAATGTGATAAATTATATATCTTGTTAGTTCGATTAATGGGATTCTAGTAGTGTAGTCATGGAACCTTAGAGGACCTAGGTTTAGAATGCAATTTATTGTAATTTGCAACCTTTAATATGTTGCACTTCAAAAAAAAGCCACTGCTATCTCAGTATTTTAGCGTGTTGTCCTCTAGGGTTTTGTGGCAGGGTGTTACACTAACCAAAATGCATGAATAAAAAAACTAGGAATACTATATGGGCTTGATGCCTACTAGTCATAATGCACACTTTGCATAAAAGAAATAACACTCATGATAATTTCATATATGTCAATCAACCTTGACCCACACCAAACTTGCTATATCACAATTATTGTCATATATGCCATTCAACCTAGCACAATTGAGGTTTTATATTTGGTAAGAATTTGTGCAAGAAAATAAAGTGAGAGATGATGCTTAAGGTGGATTTGAAAAAGTGAAGTTGTTTTTCTAAGCATTGAAAACTCTATTAAACAAAGAGATCTTATTTTCCTAAGCATTGAAATTGAAGCAAAATAGTTGAAGACTAAAATTAACCACTTAGAAAAGGAATGAAAAGATAAGAAGATTTTATCATCAATGAAAAAGAGGTTAGTTTTCTCTAAAAATAGTTCCAACACTTCTAGATGGGCACATTTAAGCTAGGCATGGTCCTTTTTTGAACCCAAACATGTTGAAACATTTCGAGCTACATTGGACCGACGATATCCCTTAAGAGTCCAAAGTGCAAAATGATTGCAATATTTGATGGGATATTAATTAGAAACCATGATTCTTATAAACTCTTTGTCTAAGGTTACAAGATCGTGTTGGGACCCTCTAAAATAACCTCTCTTGATATTTTCTATCTTGGAGGTGTTTTCTCCTAGTGACGAATTTTTAGTTGAGGGAAAAGTTGTCAAATGCAAGCAGTGTAAAGTTGCAAGGTGGTGCAATTTTAATTCTACAACTTGTACGACCAAACCACATATTCCAACACATCTAGATGGGTACGTTTACACTAGGAATGGTCATCTTTCACACCCAAACATGTTGAATTCACTTTGAGCTATGTTCAACCGGCTTGATCCCTTAAAAGTCCAAAGTGCAAAATGGTTGCAATCTTTGATGAGCTATTACTCAGAAAATGTGACACTCATAAACTCTCTATTTGAGGATATTGGATCATTTTGGGACCCTCTATAATAAAAGATCTTTTTTTTTTCTATCTCAGAGGTTTTTTCTCGTGGTGATGGCTTTTAAACTAAGGAAAAAGTTGTCAAATGTAAGCAATGTAAAGTTGCAAAGTGGTGCAACTTTCATTCTCCAACTCGTATGACCAAACCATATATTCCAAAACATTTGGATGGGTACATTTACACTAGGCATGGTCTTCTTTCTCACCCAAACACACCAAATCACTCTGAGCTACGTTCAATCGACTCGATCCCTTAAGAGTCCAAAGTGCAAAATGACTGAAATCTTTGACAGTCTATTACTCAGAAACCTTGACACTTAAAAAATAATTTCCTGAGGCTATGGGATCATGTTGGTACCCTTTACAATAACCTCTCATTTTTTCTATCTCAGAGGTGTTTTCCCATGGTGACAACTTTTTAGTTGAGGAAAAAGCCAAATGCAAGCAGTGTAAAGTTGTAAAATGGTGTAATGCCCCACCTTGCAACCCTAAAGGAAGTTGTAATTAACAACTTAAGCGAACCAATTTTTTTTATAAAGTGTAGTTAACATACACATTCACTTACTAATTAACAACAACCTCTAAGACTACAAGGTTAGGATTACTTAAACCCACACATACATATTACATATAACCAGATAATTATGAGCTTTATGAAATAAACATCATACATCATAAGAATACCACATAACATAATAAGATATTCAACCAAGATACCATCTCATAATCATTACCTTAATCCAATAGTTACAACACTCATTCCCAGAATGAGACAATAGTACATAAGATTACAATTACAGAATTTCACCTCATAAACATAAGAGGGGTAAAATAACTTATACAAATTGGAATATTACAAAGCAAGAATAACACAAGAACTCGAGCTGTCCATCTGGATGTCTCGCCATCAAGTACTGAAGATCAATGGGGACCCAATGGTTTT
Organism: Sequoiadendron giganteum; assembly: GCA_007115665.2. Classification (NCBI taxonomy): domain Eukaryota; kingdom Viridiplantae; phylum Streptophyta; class Pinopsida; order Cupressales; family Cupressaceae; genus Sequoiadendron; species Sequoiadendron giganteum. Next base: position 509,035,615 of record CM021102.1, read on the forward strand.
GGTGCATGTTCCACCCAACCAATGTGGTACCCGAAGGCCCACCCCCCATGCTAGGAGATAGTAACAAGGTAACATGGACAAAGATCTACAACCACTAATCAAAGGCAAACTCATACTGACTCATACTGATATAACCAAGCAAATGAACTAACAAGTACAACTCAATCACCATACAAGTACAAATCAAGTACAACTCCAACATCACTGACATAGGTCACATTGCTTCCAGACATAATATGAATCAAGTATGTTCATCGAACCATACACATAACACAATTAACAACAGTTGTCTTAGATAGAGTGTCATCCTAATCATCTAAGTATTGTTTTAGTTATCACTTGATTAAATAACTTACAATGAGTTATCCTTGACACCACTTCGGGTGTCGACCCCCGTTACAAGCCACTCTTCTACTAGACAACACACACACACCATCCAAATGTCAATGGAACCAAGGTGCAACAAACAAGATAACACGTCTACTCCTTTCTCAAGAGGTGGAAAAGATGAACCCATCTCCAAACACTGGAGGTAACATCTATAACAGAACCGTTCCCGACTAGGAGATGCACATTACAAAAACCACTCCTTTCTCAGGAGGCAACAAGATGAAACCACATAACAAGGTCACTCCATACAAGAAGACACGGATCCCATAATCCGCTCCTAAACCAAGGAGGTGCAAACATCCCCGTTCATGAAAACCGGGTACTAACATAGACATAACCTCATGCACTATCAAGAGAATTCACAACATGTTGACATCACAATGACAACCCTCACAAACAACAAACCATCTGGAAGAATTATAAACTAACAGGTATTCAACCCATTTTCAAAGCATAAACATGAAAGATATAATCATTGAAGGCAATAGAAGAAACTACATTTTGATACTCTAAATCCATTTCTCAATTCATTACGTAATTCATTATATCGATAAAACTGAATTAAGAATTCATCTTTTCAGATAGGGGAGAAATTACACTAATATTTAATTCTCTAATTGCTCTTAACAAAATAGGTATTTTCAACTATAACTCAAAACATTTCGCTTTAAATTAAATAACCAATTGCCCTTACAAATTAAATCATTATAAAATTAATCAAATTAATATTTGGTCTCTTCCATAACTTATTGTGTTAAAATAAGATCAATATTTGGACTATAACCCAATATCATATATATATTTTTCCAATTAAATCAAATTAATAATTGGACCTTTTACACATGAATTTAAATTTCACAATTAAATCTTAAATTATGCATTCTTTAAATCAGATATTTAACTCCTTCAATTAAACTTTAACATGTCATTTTAGAATAAACAATAATTTCCCCATACGTTTATAATTTTATTTCCACTAATCTAATATACAAATTTTATTTAAAATAATATAAATAAATATAATACTTTAATATTATAAATTATAATATAAAATATTATTAAATAATATTTTAATATTATAATAACAATACATAAAATATTAATATTTATAAATATCAATTTATTATTATTTTATTATCAGAGCAGCCATGGGAAAATAACTTAACAGCAGTCTCGTGTTTCAAGCATAACTCAAAAACTACGATCTGGGTATTTGCGATTTTTTTACAGGGTAAGAAAATTCCAAGGTGCAGAAACCCTTTAAATTTCCTGACAACCCAGTTTGTGTAAGTGGAGTTATACGCGACGCAACCAGACCATTTTACCATGAAAAATATAACTACCCTGCGGATTTTAAAATCCGATTTTTAATAATAAACAGAGGGTTTCATTTTCTAAAAACATTGCTCAATCTCTATGTTTGAATCCAAAACAAAATAATCGATTTCCTCAAACAAATTAAATTCAACTGAGGTTTTCACAATTTTCACTCAAAATTTTCACAAAGCAAAAGCTGCAAATTTATTTGATTCTTTTCTTCTAACAACAAATTTATTTTCTAAAACAGATTTAACAAACAAATATTTAATCACTACTATTTTAAAAACAATCAAGAACAATAAAAACACAGAAGAAAACCTGGCTCAAGAAGCTACAGGAAAGATGAATTTCTGATGCAAGCCTCCTCCAAAGATTTCCTGAATTTCCTTCAATCCTCCAACGAATCCAATCCAAAACCCAACCAATGCAAACAATCTTTCCTCCAATCAATTCTCCAATCATAACTCTCTTCAAACCCTTCTTTGTGCAAACCTTCCAAAATTTCTTCTCTGCTGTAAAAATGCATTTTTTTTTAAAACTTTTCTGCCCTAAAATTAAAACATGTATTCTTTATAAATCAAAAATACCTAATACAACCCTAATTCACATTACATGCAAATTAGATATTAATTTCAATTTCAATTCCAATTTCAATTTTTACAACCCTAATTCACATTGCATGCAAATTAGATATTAATTTCACTTTCAATTTAAAATGCAATTTCAAATAATAAATTAATTTTCAATGTTGAAACTCATTTCTCAAATAAACATTTAATTACAATTTCTAATTTAATTCCCACACATTGAAATTAAATTCCAAAATTAATTTTAATTCTTTTATTTCCTTTCATTTTCTTGCATCACGTTTAATTAATTAATTTAATTATTTAATCACTAAATTCAACCCCCTTGGATTAAATTTAATTGATTAAATATAATTAATTAATTTTAAATATAAACTTTTATCCACATTGCATTATTTAAATTAAACAATCATCAACATGATTTAAATGCAATTATTCTAAATTTCTATTTCCAAATCAAGAAACCTTCAGAATTAAATAACATTAAAACAAGACTGACAATGACTTGACACACACGACTGACGACACACTAAGGCTAGGGTGTAAACTTGACACATGTTACCTAGCTACTATCTCCCATTCAACTTAACCATTGGATCGACACGCTCAAACCTGTGAACCCAGGTGGAGTCGATGTCATGTACCTGTAATCCTGCAACCAAGTAAACAACATTATACAATATATCCAGCATATAATACACACCGTGAAGAAGGAATTACGGATTCGTAGGACGCTCGCAAGCGAGTAATGTGAACCCGTCTTCTTCACCAATACACTCATTGAAACTGATACTTTCATCATAATTCCAATAGTCTCATAATAACATCTCATGCTAACTCTACAACATCATCAATCCATAATGCATGTGAAACAATAATTAGATCAACACATCACACAATAATAGTTGTCGCTCAATAGTAGCGAACAAAACATCATAACAAAATGTATCCAATATCAAAGTAACTGCAACCAAACATAACATAAAGCAAATCGAATAAAGAGAAAAACGGAGGGGTATTACAAATGGTGCAACTTTTGTTTTGCATCTCGTACGACCAAACCGTCTATTCCAACACATCTGAATGGGTACATTTATGCTAGAAATTTTCCTATTTCTCACCCAAATATGTTGAATCACTCCAAGCTACGTTCAACTAGCTCGATCCTTTAAGAATCCAAAGTGAAAAATGGTTGCAATCTTTAACAAGCTATTACTTAGAAACCATGATGCTTACAAACTTTTTATCTGAGGCTATGAGATCATGTTGGGACCCTCTAAAATAAACTCTCTTGTTTTTTTCTATCTTGGAGGTGTTTTTCCTTGGTGATGACTTTTTAATTGAGGAAAAAATTGTCAAATGCAAGCAATGTAAATTTGCAAAGTGGTGCAACTTTCGTTTTGCAACTTATACGATCAAATAGACTATTCCAACATGTCCAGATGGGTACATTCATGCTAGGCATAGTCCTCTTTTGCAACTAAAAATGTTGAATCACTCCAAGCTATGTTCAACCAGCTCGATCCCTTAAGAGTCCAAAGTGAAAAATGGTTGGAATCTTTGAAGAGCTATTACTCAAAAATTGTGAGGCTTACAAACTCTCCATTTGAGGCTATGGGATCATTTTGGGACACTCTATAATAACATTTTTATTTTTTTCTATTTTGGAGGAATTTTTCATGGTGAAAACATTTTAGTTGAGAAAAAAGTTGTCAAATGCAAGTAGGTGAAGTTCAAAGTGGTGCAAATTTCATTCTACAACTTGTATGACCAAACAGACTGTTCCATCATGTTCGGATGGGTACATTTACACTATGAATGATATTATTTTGCACCTAAACATGTTGAATCACTCTAATCTACATTCAACTGACTTGATCCTTTAAGAGTCCAAAGTGCAAAATAGTTGCAATCTTTGATGGGCTATTACTCAGAAATCACGATGCTTACTGTAAGATAGGAAATTCGAATAGAAAATACAAAGTGACAACTAATGCACTAATCTAAGTTATTATCCCTATCAAAACAAGAGAGAACAATCAAGAAAAAAGAGTAAAATGAAAGCAATGGAATAGCAAACTCCACATGTTTGAAGTTGGATCACCTCCCTTGTCTCTCCTCAAATAGCCTTTGCAAGTTGCCCTCAATTCATTGAGTGCAAATACCTATAAACAATATGCATGAATATTGGAGATATGTGGTTGTTAAATAAAAAATGGAGGAGAAAAGCTTATTTTATAGAAATCCATTCAAACGGACGAACGAGATCGAGCTTCTAGACAGATTCTTAGATCGACGATTGAGGATGCATGCACCACAAAGCAGTGGGCTAGGGATGACTATGAAATGAATGGTCAAGATCGAGAAGAGACTAGAGACAATCAATGGTTGAGATTTGAAAATGAGAGTGGAGGGAGATAATGGAGGAAATAAATAATAAAATTATTTATTTTATGAGAGGATAATCTTTGACCAAGTGGAGGATAAATAATTTGTTTAAATTATTTATTTGTGGAAGAAGGAGAAAATGGGAATTTAATTAAAATGATTATATAACCAATTTAATTAAATAAGAGGAATTAGAAAGGAGGATTAAATAATTGATTTAGATTAATTATTTAATAGGGGAGCAATGACAAAGGGAAATTAAATAATTTTAATCATTTTTTAACTATAGATGAATGGCGTAGAATTAATAATTAAATGTATAATAATCAATTTAATTATAGGGAGAAAGAAAATGTTATTGACGCAATAAAAAGGATAATTTATTAAATTTATCAAAGAGGAATAAAGATCAAGAAAAGAATTAATTTAATAATTAAAATTATTTAATTAATAGAGGAATGTGATCAAAGAAAAATAATTAAATAATTAAAAGTATTTAATTATGCAACCTAAAGAAGACCAAGACATTTTTCAGTGTCTACATTTTGCCCTTTTTTTAAATAATGTAGTTCATCGCGTTGTGTCAAAGAAATTTAATCAAAACATGCTCTAGTGAAAGAAGAGTGGATGTATACCCCTCAAGAGAATTTTGCAAATTTTCAAAAAAAATTGGAAAAAATGGAAAATTATTTGAATAAGTTAATTTGACACCCAGGAGTTCAACGGTGCTGACAGAATTGATTTTTGAGGTTATTAAGGGGGTCAAATTTAGGTTTAAATTGGACAAATAGTGTACCCAATACACATCCCTAGTGAAAACTATTTTTTTGTCCATAAATATGACCTTGATTAAGAAAATTACTCATTTGTGCATTCCAATTTTAGAAATTTTAGGAGATTTGGGAGAGAGAAGTTGAAAAGATGTTGTCATTTCCACACTCCACACATTGAGGCTACCACATCTGCACCTTTCACCAACCTAATGGAGTGCTCGACCCGGTATGTACTCTAAACCCACTTTGTGAATTTTTTGATTTTCATACATTTAGTGGTAGGAAAAATTTAGCAAGAGATTGTGTCACACGTCATTTGACGCAATTACGTGCACAAATGATGTAGGTGACTGAAATTCTCCACAATTGCCTCATCATGATGCAATTGCTAGGTCATAGGGGAGGAGTGGTTGTAGTGTGACACATCTAAAATGGTGTGCCACGTTTGATTTCTGAGTCACAAATGTGACATGGAATGACACAATCAACATAAAGCACTGCAAGCACAAGGGGAAGTGACGCATGTGTTAAGAAACAACACAGCTGATAAGGGGTTGATCGCAAGTGACCCAACAACGCATTAGTTAAGGCATGCGATGTAATTATAGTGGTGTGACACATGCAAGAACAGTGATGTGAATGAATTATACAACGCAATTGACAAGCAGAATGATGCAATTGATTGATGATTTTTTCCCCAATTTAGGATAAAATTATTTGTTCAATTTAGGTCCAATAGGTCAAATGAAGACTTTAAATTGATATGATGAATTTTTTGGTGACCTCAAGTTGTACTTCCTATTGAAAACAAGCAACATTGAGAGGGGAGGTTGAATCAGTGTTGTGCAAAAATTAACTTTATTAATCTTTATCTTCAAAGCATTAGTAACATTCAACCAAAATGCATAAACATGAAGCAAACAATCACAACACCATAACACAAGGATTGTTACATGGAAACCCTATTAGGGGAAAAACCATGGTGGTTGGCCAATCCACAATATGATCTGAGTATATTCAAAATGAAGTTTACAATATGGGAAATGCACTTGCATTCAGGCACATTGCCTAGAGCTCGCTGCTCAAAGAAGACTCACTGTCTTACAAAGATAATTAGATTAAATCCATCTAAGAAATTGAACTGAGAGATTAGCATATGCATATGTTTGATTACAATTCTGGTTAGGCTCAATAATCAATCTTTTGTCCTTCTGACTGATTGGGCACTTCTGCTCTACTCTACTCAAACTCGCATCACAAGATCCTTAACGTACAAGTGAAACTTTGCATAATCGCTCTTTTGCACTTCTGATATTTGTAATTTGCATCAACACACCTTCTTCATATATCAAAATGATATGATCAATCACTTATATATATCTGTGACCAACAACTTAATCACAATATGTCGGCATCAATAGAACACAAAAATATTTTCAATTATCAGCCCAAAACATGAGTAATGTATAATGCGCATCCACAACGGTCGGCCACAACTTAGCCAGGACCCAAACAAATATGCTCGAACACAAACACACTTGAATAATTACTCTTGGAATATCTACAATATGTTATGATAATTGAGTCAGCCTCCATGCACTGATAAACAGGAAATTAATCAACCAGATCTTCATTCTCGCACACGAAACGATACGAGCTACTAAGATTCAATAGTAGCAGAGATCATACACCAAATAAAATCCTCTGAGATATGCAACTCAAAATGATAACATAAAATCTTCATAAGGATCGATGAACACAAAACTGTTGAATGCTATGTTCTTCCTTGACTTCCTTCAATTTGTCTGTCGGTACGATCAAATGATGATGTGTGTATCCAATCATCGATTAGGGTTTCCATCAATGACAACACCAAATGATATTAGTAGTGTATCTTGCCAAAAATCTCCCCCTTTGGCATTGATGGCAACACTTAGTAAAAAATGACTAAGTGTCGGATTAGTACCAAGATGAACTGCATTGTCATCTTCAAATTTTGAAAAAGACAACTCTCCCCCTGAGATGATTATGCATTTTTCACTCTGCTACTCTCCCCCTTTGACATCAATGGAAAAGGTAGGAATCTACATACAAAAAGAAGATAAAACAAACTTTTATGAGTAGTCTGCATATATATAGAGATGTTTCTTTAACTTACACAAACTGGAAAATATCTACAAAATCTTTCTTCAACTGGATCAAATTTGTGTCCCAAACCCTTTTGAGACTCTCCAAAAAAATTATGTGACCACAAACTAGGTAGGATTGTGTCTCTGCAGACTCCAATTTCACTAGATCACTAACTGCCATAGCATCTTCACCTTCCTTTAGTGCACTTGACATTATCTCAATATTTGGACCAATTAGGCCTCTAAGTTCACATGCTTTTTCCACACTTCTGTCATTTTCATGCTTCAAGCTCCTTATCTTGTCAAGCAAAGATATCACCTAACTTTCTTGCTTTGCAACACCACCAGCTAGGGGATCAAAGGCTTCAAAGATAGTATTTAACTATTTTTCAAGATACTTAACCTTCTTTTCATTGGCCTTGGTAAATTTTGACAAAGACAAACATGACTTATAAATCTTTCCACCTTCAAACAGAGCATTTTGAACATTCTTCACACATGTGGCTAACAAATTTTTATCCTTAGCAATAATTTCCTTTAAAACCATTGAACCTTTTGGCATCAAATTCCTTCTAAACTTTAACCATGGTTGACTTCTCAAGTGACTCGAAATGAGTACTTACAGAGTTGATGAGCTTCTTCAATTCACCAGAGGAGGAACCAGATGGATCTCTGACATGAGTAGACATTATTTTCTCCAGAACTCCAGATGCAAGGTTTAAAAGTTCACTGTCCTCAATGTGAGACCTCAACAATTCTTCTCTAGCCTTCACCTAGGCGAATGATGCTACCTTCATTTTCTAAATTGGAAACAAAGTGGATAGGTCAATAGGACCTTCAATCAGTTCAAGATCAAACCCTTTCTATTGTTCTACTATAAATTTCTTCACTGCCTCTACAGTGTCTCTTGCTTCCACTGGAACTTCCTTTACTTCAACTTTCTTTTCTGCAACCATTTTTTCCTCAACTGTAGATTCTTGCTTAACTTCTAGAATTTCAATTTTCTCATCCTTCTCAACCAATACAATTTCAGGAGTCTCAATCTCCATAGGTATTTTTGTATTTTCCATATCAAGAGGAATATGAGTATCCTCACCTGTATCATTTTTTTCTTCCTCTTCTTCTCCTTCTAGACCAGATGGGACATCTTTATCATGAGTTTCTTCAGTGACAACATCAATTCTGTCATTTAACAAAATCTTTCTCAAGATTTGCTTAGTTTCTTTTGTAACCTCATTAGTTAGACCAATCATGAGCTTATTTTCCCTTGACTTGATCTTGAATTCCTTTTTAGCTTTATTCAAGAGAGCCTGCATTTCTTCCATAGACATTACCGGACACAATTCTATAAGAATTCTTTCTCTCATTTTCTCTTCTTCTGTTCTAGCATTGACTCTCCTCATTTCCAAAATCTCATACAAGATTTTAGGTAGACTAGGCATTAATTCAATAAGAACCTTATTGAAAATATTCAAATACTTATAATTGCCTCTTCAAGAGTTCTTTGGCCTGATTTATCAAAGGTTTCATACCATTTACAAAGTGGCTTAAGATTTCCATCCTTAACCAATGCTTTTTCAACTTCTTCCACTAAAATACCTGGTTTGTCAATTTTTTCCTTCTTCTTTGCTTTGTCTTCTTCACTGAAGAGCTTGCATTTAGTAACTGTTGCTGCCTTAGTACCTTGATGCTTGATTTCTCTAACTCCTTCATCAAATTATGTTTCTTCACCTTTAGAGACTGCCACATAGACTCTTTTTCTTTTATCCTTATTTATTTTTCCTTCCTTGTCAGATGTCTTCACTTGAGTTTGTACAGGAATTATATTTGGTGCAGGGGTGGATAGGGGTGCAGAGCTCCTTGTTGGCCTAGTTCAGGTAGATGGTTTTATTGGACTAGTAGATTCAGTTTTTGTTGCCTCTTTTGTTGCTTTAGCTTCTGATCTTTTCCTTCTAGCTTCTCTTACTTTTTTTTGCAGATATGCCCATACTTTTTGCAAAGATTTCCACTTCTTTTCTAACTCATCTAACTAACACAAGTTTCCTGAGTTCATTTTGTACTTGTATATTCTTTTTTGCATAAGTACCAAACCTCTCTTCTATCGAATCTAGAGGCTTATTTAGTAAATGTTGTGCGTACATTTCAAGAATGTGCTCTTCAACTTCATAGCCCATTGGCATGATCCAGACTGTTCTGGGATCAACGGCTTCCATCATGCATTGATCAATATCTACCATAAAATAAATTGTATCCTTATACTTCTCTACAATAGAAGTAGGAATTCTTTCTCTAGCCTACATCATACTCTGAAAACTTTTGAAATATCCCCAGATAGTGGCATTCTTTGTCTTAATGTCTACAAATCTGTGAAAGAGATCTTTGATTTGAGCAGCTACCAGTTTATCTATTTTCCAATGAACCTTTCTAAATATCAAAACCTCATTCAAGAAGTAGAAGAATAGACATAATAGAAAGTTACCATACTTAAAGGAAGTTTTCTTATCCTTCTTGATTTTCCCAAGATTTTCCATCAGCTGACTTCTTAGCAACTCACATAGATCATAGTTTGTATTTTCCTTTACCATCTAATAAACTACATAAATGGTCGTGCCAGACACAGAATTATCTCAGCTTGAATGATGGATTTTATAGCCAATAACCATAGATGAAAATATGACATCTATATCAACAATATCATCAATTTTCATCACTCTTCTATCATACTTGGAACCAGTTGCATCAGTGACTATTTGATTCTTCACTGATTTCAAAATTGGTAATCCACTAGAGGAACTTAAACCTACAACAATACTTATAGCCTCTTTTGTTAGCTTGAAGGGTATATTCAACCACATGAATTTTGCATGAACTCGAATCAAGATGTACTAGACCCATTCATTCTCTTCAAATATAGGAAATTTTACAATCTATGTAAATGTCTTCTCTTTTAGGGTTTTGAATTATGGCTTGCAACAAAATTATTCTCCTATTATATGATTGTTATATAAATTCAATAGCTATGAGCTTCCTAACTCTTCAATGTTTGCGTGAATATATGCCCTAATATCTTCAATATGCAAGACATCGTACGGGATAGATGAAAATGCACCTAAGGGCTTGATCTCAATAGAATTGAAAGGATGCCACTTGAATTTGGGATGAGGTATGTCCTTGACTTCAACTACCAAAGGAGTAGCCATTTTCACCAATTCACAAATTCGTAGGGTTTTTTTGATAAATACCTTTTCGTTGGATCAAAGTTTGTTTATTGAAAGATTCTTCACGCTTGAATTTCACTTTAATTCACCAAGGTTCACCTCAGACCTCTCCAAACTTATTTTCTTCAAAGTGAAAAGTGACAAATGAAAGATGGAAATGACTTTTTACTACTCGCATACCTAACCCTTTTTGTCGCAATAAATGTTTTTTACCCTAACTCATTCGGTTACCCTATTTTTGTGCGTTGTGACAAATAATTCTTCTATGGACCACCAATACTACATAATACTCTCTCCAATAGTTTTAGCAGCATCTGTAGAGAATCTATGCAATTACTAAACTTATCCACATCCCGGTGTCAGTTATCAGCAGGGGGTAAAGAGATTTTCTTGATAGCTCCCCCTAAGCCAAAGGCCTTAAACTAATTCCTAGAGGAATTACCAGAAACATATTCTGGTGCTGGCTCATTTCCTTCACTAGAGGGACTTTTCATCACCCATTTCTTCTGAATTTTCTTCCTGATTGCATCTGTAGTGACTTTTCCTTTTACCTTATCATCCTTTTGCATGTTTCTCCTTTGATTTACCTGACCTTTTATGTTCCAACAGAATGTAGCAATGTGACCAAATTTTTTGCAATTATAGCACACAACATTTCTCTGTCCAGACTAGTTGTTCCACTGATTTTCTCTTGATCTACAATGGTTAGCAATATGGCCAAGTCTATTGCATGTATACCATACGACATCTCTATGAAATTTGTTCATCATATTTCTGCATTCATTTGACTTATGACCAAACTTATTATAATTAAAGAATTGACCTGAGAATGATGGACCACTTGGATTCATCATGTTTCTACATTGAGTAGCCATGTGTCCAAATTTATTGCAACTAAAATAGTATCCATTGAATCTTTGAGCATTAGGCTTCCTTACTAGATACCTTACATCATTGTTCATCTGATTTCCTTGCCTGAATCTCCTTTGTCCAAAATTCCTTTGTCCAAATTTTGAACTTTCTCCTTGCTCATATCCAAGACCTCTCTTGTCACCATCATTCCTCTGACTTTTAATCAGTTCATCAAGCTTGGGTGAGATAACTTTTAACTTCTCCTTGTACTCATTTGCAGTAGAAAATTCATCTTTGAGATCATCAATCCATTTTTCCAGCACTTCCGCATTGTTTTTAGATTGTTCTAGTTCATTGTCCAATCAGTTGCATACGTCAAATTTTTCTTTCAAGGGTTGTAATAGGTTCTCTTCATTCTTCTTTCTATCTTCAAGTTCCTTGGTCATCCTCATCATGATAGATTCCATCTCATGCTTTAGGAAAACATTATCTTTGGTAAGCTTTTCACATTCTTCTGTCTTTTCCTTCAAGGCTTGACTTAGTTGCTTATCTTCAATGCTCTGACTGTCATTTTGCTTAATCTGATCATAGAGTTCCCTTCTCTTCTCCCTAGACTTATTGATTTTTTATTTTAATGATTCAATGAATTTTTCAACATTCTCAAGACTTTCCTACAATTCTCAATTCTCATATTTTGACAAGTCAAGATCATCTAAGGGAACCAAAAATTTTTGTTGAAGATTGCTTGAATCCATTAAAACACTTTCCAAGATCTCCCCAAGTTGTAGTTAGACTTCTTCAAAGGAGCTAGCTTTGATACCATTTTTTGGAAACAAGCTACCCTGAGAGGGGGGGGTGAATCAGTGTTGTGAAAAAATTAACTTTATTAATCTTTATCTTCAAAGCACTAGTAACATTCAACCAAAATGCATAAACATGAAGCAAATAATCAAAAGACCATAACACAAGGATTTTTACATGGAAACCCTGTTAGGGGAAAAACCACGGTGGATGGCCAATCCACAATATGATCTGAGTTACTCAAAATAAAGTTTACAATATGGGGAATGCACTTGCATTCAGGCACACTGCCTAAAGCTCACTGCTCAAAGAAGACTCACTGTTTTACAAAGATAATCAAATTAAATCCATCTGAGAAATTGAACTGAGAGATTAGCATCTGCATATACTTGATTACAGTTCTGATTAGGCTCAACAATCAATCTTATGTCCTTATTGATTCAGCACTTTTTCTCTGCTCTGCTCAAACTCGCATCACAAGATCCTTAATGCACAAGTGAAACTATGCATAATCTCTCTTCTTCACTTCTGATATTCACAATTCACATCAACACACCTTCTTCATATATCAAAATGATATGATCAATCACTTATATATCTGTGACCAAGAATTTAATCGCAATATGTCGACATCAATAGAACACAAAAATATTTACAATTATCGGCCCAAAATATGAGTAATGTATAATGTGCATCCACAACGGTCAGCCACAACTTAGCTAGGACCCAAAAAAATATGCTCGAACACAAACACACTTAAATAATTACTCTTGGAATATCTGCAATATGTTATGATAATCGAGTCAGCCTCCATGCACTGATAAACATGAAATTAATCAAATGGTTCTTCAAACTTGCACACGGATTGATACGAGCCACTAAGATTCAATAGTAGTAGAGATCATACACCAAACAACATCCTCTAAGATACACAACTCAAAATGATAAAGAAAAATCTTCATAAGGATCGATGAACACAAAACTGTTGAATTCTTTGTTCTTCCTTGACTTCCTTCAATTTATTTGTCGGTACGATCAAATGATGATGTGCATATCCAATAATCGATTAGAGTTTCCATCAATGACAACACCAAATGATATTAGCAGTGTCTCTTTCCAAAACTTCCCCCTATCTATATGTGGGAGTCACGACTGATGATATTTTGGCTTCAAGATCAGCTCTCAGATGGCGAGAGGCGCACATTGCTAGACCTAGGGTTGTTCTATGTCACATATATGCCCATTGTCAAGGAAAATAGAGGTATGCTAATGGAACCTATGGAGTTATGGAACTTTGAGACTTGAACTTCCATCTTCCAACTAGGGAGGCTACTGTTACCTTGGAGGATGTGTACAAGATATTGCGGTTGCCTATTTGCAAGGAGCGAGTGAGATATGATCCCATTCGATGGTTGTAGGAAATCTATGACTACTATGATTATGAGGATGAGTTAGAGATTGATGTATAGGGTTATGAGATCTAATGGGAGACCCTAGAAAAGAGGTATGACAAATTCAATTGTGTATTATGCACATTGATTGTGGGTGTTATGATTTTAGACCATTGGGGCCATGGATTTTTGATAGGATGGGGGGAGGTATTAGTAGGGATGGTATAGGAGGAGATAGTCTATGCTCGAGGAATATGTTTATTAGGTATTTTATACTTATATCTTCATGATATTGTATATTGAGGTTGACACAACATGAGCTATGGGGTGACACTACTTATGGTATGGGCCTAGGAGCACATAGTAGTGTTTTGACCAGTAATGGGATGACAGTTGAGAGCTAGGACATTGTATTTATATCTATGTGGTGGTGTCATGACACAAACACATGTAGGAGGATAAATATATTAGATACATGGACTAGACTGGAGACTATACAGGGATTGCAAGCAATGGGTTGAGGATGAGAATTTGCCATGGTGTCTACAACCTAGATACTTGATTTGTTGGAAAATGTAGTCTTAGCACATCATTGAGATGTACCTACTAGAGCATGTTAGATGAAAATTTGGGGAGAGATAGGGTGTACTGGAAAGGATAGAAGAGTTTGCACATTCCTAATGGGAGGTACATCCGTGGGGATAGGTGATAGCCAAGCAAGAGATTGATGCATTGAAACAAGTGTAGCGGGCTTGGAGAGGAGGTGCAAACAATCCTGGTATGACTATAGAGTATGATGCATAGTGGCTAACCCATAGGCCAGCTTTATATATAGATCCAGATTAACCATATCATGTAGAGTGCATAGGTTGGGGCTCATGAGGCTAGAGGGATGATAGGGGATGGAGTGGAGGGTGAGGAGATGGAGGATGGGGATATGGGGAGGAATGATAGAGGGGATGGTCAGAGTGGATAAGGAGGAGATCGAGGCAAGAGGAGGAGGGGCACATGATGGAAGGTGGTGAGGCATTTTTCATTGATCTATGAGGAGGGTGAGGAGGATCAACCAGAGGAGAGGGTGGTCGGGGAGATGGTGGTGGAGGAGGGAGAGCAGTATGTAGAGATACTGATAGTGGAGGTAGGACACTAGGATGTGGAGATGATGGAGGTAGAGGTAGAGGTAGAGGAGGAGCATGCAGAGGAGTCAAATATGGGGGAGGTTGAGAGAGTTCTTTGAGAGAGGATTGTAGTAGGAGTGGATGTAGAAGAGGGGTTGGAGGAGGAAGGGGTCAAAGCTAATGAAGGGATAGTTGATCAGCTCATAGCCACTCTATAGGCACATGTACAGGAATTGGAGGTAGAGGTGGGGATATTGAAAGCAGAGTGGGATGGCCTAAAGGCCAAGAGGGACACTCTACAGATAGATAGGGACCTAGTAGTGATCAGCTGACAACAGACAAATCAATGGATGTTGGATTTTGTGGCTACTTGAAGTGGGTTGTTTGTGGATGTGGCACGAGAGATAGCCAGATCAAGCATGGGATTACAGTATTACCAAGATCTATATGAGAGAGAAGTGTCACCCAAGAGGAGAGATTTTAGTTTTACAAAGGTCTAGAGTCGATCCCAGGGTAGATCACAAAGTAGATCCCATAGTAGGTACTCCCACAACAAGTCACAGAGTGGTGAGGCATCAGGATCGAGATGGTCCAATCCATATGAAAGGCCATTGACATCAAAGCACAGGTCTCTAGGCTTTCCATGATGAGAGTACAAGCAGGTATTAGGGTCAAGGGAGCAGGGAAGCTCAGGCTAGGAATCATTTTGATATTATGTATTATGACACTATATTTTGATCATTGAGCCTATGAGCTCCATTTTTTTATATATGAGACATCTTGGCATTATACTAAACACATTTTGAGTGATATATGATATGATTTTTGGCAAAAATTTATGATATGTAGTCTTATGTGATTATGTTATATGGCTATGATTATATTATGTTATGGATGTTCATGTTTTAATGATGTTTATTTATGCATTCTATATGATCATGTGATGTTGTGATATGATGGATGATTGTGCATTTATAATGTTGTTTATGCATTTTATATGAGTATGAAATGATGTTATATATGTTAATGTTGTACTGATGACCAAATTTTATGTCGTGATGTGATATGCGAATGCAATTAATGTGATGTAATATGATATGTATGGACCATGCATGTAATGATTTGAAATGTTTAATGTGAATGAAAAATATGATGTATGATATGATTATGATTATGCAATGTTTATGAAAATTTTGATGCAATATATATGAAATGTGATAAGTGGGAATGGATTATGAGTATAATGTAAAAATGTGAGGATATTCCTAATATGTTATAATGCTATGAAATGTTAATGCTATGTGAATGCACTCTATGTTTTTGTATTTTCTCATGCAAATATATGTGGCTTATTATGATAATGTCTGTAATGAGAATGCTTTCTATTATGTTTCCTAACATGATCATGTATGTAGGGTATTTTTGTGTGTAATAGGATGCTGTCAAGATGCAGATAGAAGAAATATTAGCATGGAAGAGATGGAAATTAGCGTGGAGAATGGAAATGAAAGGGTGAAGTCAAGATAGAAATGATAAAGAATGAACATTCATGCTTTTATGTTTATCATCATCGGGCATCAAAACTATCACAAATGGAGAAAAAACACCATGGTATGGCATAGAGCAAGGTGTGCAAGGTTACCATTTGTGAGAGAAAAATAGTCAAAACATAATTCTAAAAGAAAACGAATGGCCTAACTCATACTAAGGACCCAATTGTCCTAGTATTTTTTCCAAGACAAAACACAAACATCAAGGAAAGAAAAGATACCATGATCCATCGTTGTCACTCTAAATCCTTGATAGGACATCCTCAAGGTAGCTACTAACATTATAAAAAACCAATCAAAAAGATAAGAAAAACTTAGACCAACAAAGTGTTTTCCAAATAGATAATGTTTAGTGATAGGATTGATAAGATTGATTGATATGGTTGATTAGGTTTGGTTTCAGGAAGGACACATCCTAATTAAAGAAGATGATTGAGATGCTTGATTGATTGATTGTTTGACTGAAGTAGTTTGATAGATTGGAAACGTTGATTAATTGATTTGATTGATTACACCTAGTTTCAGAAAAGACACATCCTATGTAACGAAAGATTAGTTGAACAAGATGACAAGATTGATTGACCAAGTGACTAAGATTGATTGATTTGTTGGTTGATTTGATAAGGTTTGATTGACATGACTGATTGATGTGGAAATTCATGGTTTCAAGAAATACATGTATTGTTTAAGGAAAAGAACACATCTAATAAAGTTGACTGATTGACCATTTTGATGAATGCCTAGTTTCAGGAAAGACATATCCTGCTTAAGGCAAATGAAAAGGTTGACCAATGACAATGTCCAATCTCAAGAAAGATGCATCATGATAAGACCGAATGAGACAAATGACATAATACCCCATTCTGACATAAGACCAATGACCCAATAGTGATGATGCTTAGGCAATTGACTAATTAAAGGTGAAATATTTGTTGGATATGTTTGTCTATTGATTCATGATTTGGTCTGAATTATCATTTATTAAGGACAAGGAACAAGACTAGACTTGAAAAACCCTAAAGGAATGACCTAGGGCCTTGGGGACTCGTCAATTGATGGCCTTGCCTACATTATACACATAGAGACCTCATAGTTTGACTGACACAAACCAAAATTGATATGACTTAAAAAAACCCTAAGGACAAACCTAATGACTCGGGGGCCCATCGGGTGATGGCCTTGCCTACATAGTGATGCATAGAGATAACGTAGTTCAACCAAACTAACATAGATTGACTTTGACTCTAACTCTATTTTTTTGGTATTTTGAAGCTTTCTGATTTTTTTGGATTTTTGGGATATTTGAAATTTTTTTATGTTTTATGATTTTTTTAGATTTTGATGTTTTATGATTTTTTTGGATTTTGATGTTCTAAAAGGCTAATACCATGCGTAGGATCCCCTAAAGATGTAAGCCAAGGAATTTCCCCCAAATAGATATACGACCAACTTATTATGTGTGAGGGGATCGATGGATGCAAAGGATGATTAAAAAAAGTGGATGCTAAATGTCAATGGTTTTCAATCCATAGGAAGGATGACGAAGCTTTATTATGGACGAATGATATGTATGAATGGATGGACAAGGGGTGGAAGACCAGGTAGAGTGAGAGTAAATGGAGGAGCATAGACTGACTATGCATGGCGCCTGCTTTCTAGGTTTTCACCATGGTACTTATCCAAAGTGCCACCGAAGTGGTTTTCACTTTTGGATGAATTATTTCTCTTTACTATTTTTTTTTTTCATTTTTTTCATTTTCACTGGGATGTCTATTTTCCAGGTTTTGATCAAAGTGACTATTTTTTGTTTTTTTTGTATTTTTAACTTTTTTATGGGATACTCTAAGAATTAGGTGTAGTATCTGCGAAGGTGCATGTTGTTGATGGGCTCAGACAATGGTTCACATTGAGGATTAGAGAGCTGATAGGTGTCGAATCCATATGCCACGGTAATGATATAAGGATCCAACCAATTGGGTTCAAATTTTCTAGGTTTTTCTCAATCTGTCTAATTCTTTAGATTCTCTTTCAAGACTAAGTCACCAACATCAAAGCTTCTAGGTCAGACCTTCTTGTTGTAGCTGCATCAAAGTTAGTTCTAATATTCCTATGAATGTGTTAAGGTGTGTTTTCTCTTTTCATCAAATAACTCTAGCTCATGTAGATGAGATACATGGTATTATTCTTAATCGACCAATCCTTGCATAGATACCCTTAGGAATGGTAACTCGACCTCAATAGGAAGTATGGCCTCAAATCCAAAGATGAGGGAATATGGGTAGCTCCAGTGGGAGTTGGAACACTTGTACATGTTGTGTGGTTTCACAACATGCCCCATTTTTCTCTTTGGCAAAATATGGCCCCCCTTTTTTTTGTTTCCTTCTTACTTTTGATTGCTTTGGCATTGTTCAACGACTTGTTTGGTTCTGTCTCTCTCTCTTTTTATCTTTGATTGGCCTTTTATTTTGACCTATGTCTTATTTCCTGGATTTGGTTTTTCATCCTTTTATGAATTTTGATATTTTACTGAAAATCAAAATCCCCGAGTCTTGTAATTGTATCAAGGTAATTGTATCTTCGGCTGATTTTAACTCCACCCGATAAGTCACCACCGAAAAGTATCAATCTCAGTGATGTCTTTATTCTTGTATCGGAGTCCGATTATTTTTTTTGTAACTCGGAAATTAGAGGGTATGTTTCCTTTATATTTTGACTTTTCTTGAGCCCAATTTTTGGTCTTTTCTCTCGTTCTGATTTGTGTTCTCTCTACATCTTGGAAGTAAGTTCTCGGATCCCAGTATTTCTTGCAACAACAAATACTGGAAAGTGTCGATTCTGGTGTTCACAAATTGATCACGTATCCTTGAGGGCCCATGCATGGTCGGTGATCGAAGAAACACCAAAATTCCACATGCAATCACAGCGCCATACTTTCCCTCTAGTAATGAGCCCGCACAGAAACCTAGGTGTTCATAATTTGACCCCTAATCCATAATGATTGCACCTTTATTCAAGAAATTAATTCAATGTAACAGTTTATTAATGAAGGCGGTGAAGTACTCATGTACTTGGAAACACCTTAAGCATATAGTTTCTTTTATAACACCCTACTTCGCGTCATGTTGCAACCTTGCAAAGGACATTGAAAGAATGAAATAATTATGGTGCGCAAGGAAAGGTAAACTTCAAGAAACCAAAAAACACAGCTACCAAGGGTTTTGGAGTTCCATTTCAAAAGATTAACATTATCAGCTAGAACCAGGTATGTTTTGAATAATTGATTTTATTCTAGCTGTTTTCATGCTCAAAAATCTCGAGAGATTTTATTTTTTTTCTTTAAATTGTTTTAAATTGAAATGATGATTATTCTTTGAATTTTTCATTTAACCGAAAGATGAATGAAAATTATATGAAATTGTAAGAAATTTATGGTTGAATTTAAACCTAACTCACATGCAAGGCAAATAATTGAAAATGCAAAAAATCCAGCAAAAATGAGTACTTCTGATGCAAGAGAAGAAGATGAATTCAAGTATTGCAATTCACAGGTCATACAAATCAATATAGTAGTGGCAGATACTCACATGGGTTGGTCTTCTGATGTTAAAATCTGCACTTAGGTATAGTAAGAAAATGCTTCTCAATGTACCAGAAATGTTATAGAAGGTTATTCTCCACAGCACGGTTTTTGCCAAAAATGGAGGCTCCTGAATTGGTTACATAGTGTATGAATTATTATAATCCTAATAAAATATTTTTTGAGAAGGAAGGAAGAATTTATATTGATCTCATGTCGAAAGTAATTATGTACACATTTGGGCTTCCTACTTTCAAATAGGTGTACAACATTGATATAAAAGCTAAAGACAGGACCTATCA
This sequence comes from Sequoiadendron giganteum, assembly GCA_007115665.2. Lineage (NCBI taxonomy): Eukaryota > Viridiplantae > Streptophyta > Pinopsida > Cupressales > Cupressaceae > Sequoiadendron > Sequoiadendron giganteum. Next base: position 509,056,011 of record CM021102.1, read on the forward strand.
AAATGTTGAAGCTCACAATAGAGAAGTTATGAGTACCCAATGGTACCAAGAGCCAATAGCTCCACAAGCCAAAATATTTCAAAGTTCTATATTCAAACAATAAGTTCAAGACATTATTACTCTGCTAAGTAGGATGGTTAGTTTAAGAGATGCTAGTAAATTTGAATCTTGGATGTTTGTGATAATATCTAGATTGATGGGAAGTCTTGTGTAGATGTACTGGGGAAAATTTATTAGTGATAGATTATGTGAACAGATAGTGGAATTTCCCAAAACCATGTATTTTTATTTGTCTTCATATGTTATTTACTCCTATGCCCTGAGAGAAAATAAATAAGGTTTGAAGAGGATTGGTACTCTAGGAAAAGAGGTTGGAAACAATTTGATATGTGCTCACTTACCCAAATCACTATCCATGGGGATAAAGAGAGTTACAAGAGAGTTAATGATTTGTTTTCCATGAAGCTAGTCAGAATGATGGAAGGTGATAAAGCCAAAAGTGTTATCAGACCAATGGGTGGGTAGTATATTTAGTTCCCCACATTCTCCTGCATTAGGATGGAAGGGTTTGATGGACATACATTTATGTTTCTTAGGTACCCAACAGGTAAGATTTTTTTATTAGAACTGGTGAGACAGTTGAAGCCATTTTAGGCCCTTTACAACAAAGCTTGTAAGAAGGCCTTTTTATATTTCCTATAGTGATAGTGAATTACAAATGCAATAAAATAAGGTTGTCTGACTTGTGTGAGGAAGAATTGAGAACATATAATTTTTAGTTTTTTCCACTTGAAAGAATATACTATGATCCTGAAGGGAACATTGCCAAGACTATTGTTGGTTATCGTGCTCATGTCCAGCATTTATAAGATTATTGGCTTAATTATGAAGATGAGCACAAAGTAAGGATGCGAAAATATGAAAGGTTGTCTTTAGAATCTACTCGGATTCTAATGCTTCATGGCATTCTAGATCAACTGGAAAAAGATGATGGAGAAGTGTTGAATAAAGCGTACACTAAAAATAGGGTGTATGTTGAACCTATTCCAAACCCAGATTATGAGCATGAAGAAATGATGTCAATTGATGAGTTTATTGCACTAGTTTTATTACATAATCAACATTGGATAAATGATTTTTGTAAATATTTGAGAGAAAGAGGAATTGAACCCACATTCTTAGAAGATAAGAAGTGAAAAAAAAGAAATGAAACTACATTTGAGAGTGGAGAATTCACTAAGAAGAAAAGGAGAACTAGTAAAGTGTCTCCTAGTATAAGAATTGAAGAGAAAACTCTTGAAATTTCAATGAAAGCATCTGATAAATGAGGGAATGCAGAAGCAAATAAAGATAAATCCGAAGTGAAAACTAAGGGTGCATCTTCCTCTATAGAAAACCCAAGAAACATTTTTTTTATTGAAGAAGATGCAGGAGTAACAGAAAACGTTGGTACACAAACGAGGTTTGCATCTCAAAAATCTACAACATTGTTTACTTATCCTCCACCTGTTTAAATAGCTAATGTGAAACATACATTGGGAGGAACTCCTATGGCTGAAAATTTTGAAACAAATGAGGCCAAAATTAAACAAATGGATAAATGGGATGCCATGTGGGAGAAAGTGAAAGAAAAGAAGTCCAAAGATAAACCCATGGTACAACCAGTGTTGGAAGAAATTCCTGATATAGGGTTTGCTCCTATAAATATTGAAGAAGAAGAATTCATACAAGGAAAGATCACTTCAAAAGTGGGGAATCCAGATATTCTTGAGATGGAAACACAGGAGAGTACATAACATGATCATGTTGATGAAACAATTGTTGGAGATACTTTTGATTCCCAACCATCGCTTGGGAATGTGCTAAATGATAATGAGCAATCACAGGTCTTTGGAAAATCAGAAGAAGACTTGGTTGAAACTGATGTTGAAAAAGAAACTACATAGATTCAAGGTGAATAAGTTGAAAATGAAGAGAACTCTGGTGTAGCAGGGAATGAGGAAGATAATTCCGAAGAAATTAATATTGAACATCTACTTAGATAGGAAAATATGTCTTCAAACAGAGGAGACAGTGCCAAATCTTAGTAATCCAAACTCTACGCCAGAAATTGCTAAAGAAGTTCCTATTTCAGAGGAAATAATGGATAAAATAGAAGAAATAAGAGAAGAAATTTTTTAATTCAATGAACATCAAGAATAAAGGAATGTTATAGAGGTAGAGTTGGAAAATGATGCTCCTGATTGGTTGATCAGGGAATTGGCTTCCCCAATGGAAGTAGAAGTATTACCTTTGGACCTTAACAGTTTTGTATAGGAAACAGATACTCCAAAACCTAGGTGCAGAGCTAAAGCAAGGCATGTCATACAAATGAATGTAGATGGTAAAAGGATCATCCATATAGCTACTCCAATAGGTGATAAAGATAGACATGAAATAAAGCCTAAGGAGAATAAGGTAACAAGTATTAATCTTGGACACTCATCCTGGAAGCAAGAGTTAGATGAAATAAACGTGAATTTGGATGCCACTATTGCTAGAGTACAGAAGTACAAAAAAAAAAGAGAGAATGGAAACAAAGGGTTGCTAACTTAGAACATTTTATAAAATCTCTAAACCTATCTGGTCAAGCACAAATAGAATTGCATCAACATCCAGTATTAATGTCACAAGAGTAGGTGGATGCAATTGTAGCAGTTCACCATAAAATGAATGTATTTGAAGAATGGATTTAGTACTGGGTAAAGTAGAGAGAAGAATTTATTATAGAGGTGATAGGAAAATATAAGGAATCATCCCATTGGTTTGAAAAATCCAAAAGCTTTCAAAATGAATGCAGGGTTCATCAAGAACAAATTAATATTGAGAAGTAGGATATTGAAATTCTCATACACATCGATGTCCAAGATTTAATACAAGGAAAGATAATGTCAAAGCAAGAAGCTCTATTTCTAGAAAAATGGAAGAAACAATTAGAGTGGGAAGGTGACATGTTAATACAATGTGTTAAAGGATTTGAAAAAGTCACCGAGGAAAGTAAAAGATTGCTTGATAAATATCAAGACTTTATTGAATTGTTAGCACGTGAAAGGTGTGATCCTAAAACATTAGGATAGGAGGGTAAGGAAGCTCAAGCTTTCAAAGAATGGATCCAATTATTAACTTGGGAAGTTATTGATGAGATCATTCAGTGCATGAACACTATAGATAAATATGCAATAAACAAAATGCAGGGAAATGATATAATACTTCAAGTATCAGAAGAATACACCAGGATTAAGCTCACTTGGAAATCTATATAGGGAGTTTTGAAGGATCGCATGCATCAAGCATTGGGAGATTTCTGAGGGTATCGAAAAAAGAGAAATATAGAAAAGAGTCCAGGCCCAGGTCTTGAAGGATGAAAGACACCGGATACCGAAATTGCTATAATAACATTTTATTTCAGAATTTTGTAGGTTGTTCCCGATTCTGGTAGAAGTGTGTGTCCGGTATTTAGAAGAATGTTGATAGCCTTGGTTTATGTAAAGTATTGCGCACCGGAGTAAAGATTATTTCCTTTGAGAAAGCCAAATTTTGACTTTATCTAGAATGTTCCCAATGACAGTTGGTGAATGCCATGTGCTACCTTTTGATTTGTTGTTTATGATTCTCTGAAAGACTTTAATTTTAAAATATTGGGGCCTTGTTTCTATAAAAGGCCATTTGCTGCTTTATTTTTATTTTAATTTCAGAATTTATGGATGTCAGAAGAGCCAAAGCTTCTTTAAGTTTTGTTCTTTTTTCCTATTTTCTAAGTCATTCTAATCTAAAAACTTGTATGCACGTATACATTGATTAATATCAAATTCAATTTGATAGCTACCTATCTCATGAATCTTTTGTAGCTAGTTTCGTTAGTTCGATCAAACAAGCCTGTATGTTGCACCGTTTAAGGGTGCATACAGAAACTACTCGATGTCCAAACTAAAACCCTCTCTTTAAAATATCACACCATTTTGTATGTAGCCATGAAGAAATCTCATGAAGTATAAAGTGGTTTGCTTTTATTTAATTAATTATTGGGGGTATACGTGGAGAATAACTAGGAGAAATTTTAATTTCAGTATTTTTATGCTTTATTTTAGAATAGATGTTTAAATTCTTTTGAAAATTTTCCAAAAAATAGATAAATGGATGGAATTCATTGAAAATCTTTCGATTACATAGAATTTTTGAATGCTTAAAGATAAATATACTTAAGTGATAAAAATAAAAATTGTTGATATTCATGAAATATTATTTCAAATCTTTTGATTTCATGATGTTATTTTTATGAATGAATTAGAGATCTTTTGTAAAAATCTTGTGATCTTTAACAAAATCAAAATAAACAAATGTAGTCCCTTTGAGATTAACAAAAAATTCACATCACACCCTGAAGCGAACCTAGTATGATCATGACCTTATTTATCGGAGACTTGGGATTCAACTGAGTCGATCTTATTGTTATGTTTAGGCAGAGTTCCCCACTGAGATTCTCTTGTTCCATATCTTTCAAGAAGAATGGGATTCTTTGAGTTTTTCCTATGGACTTTCTTATTGGACACTTTTGATGTGAATGAAATCGTTGTCAACAAGAAATGACACTAGAAGGAGAGCCACCTTTTTGTTGTTTGTTTTGGTTTTGTTAGGTCTTTAAGTTGGTTTTTTGTAAAGTCACTAGATCTTGATTTGGTGGTCCTTGTGTGACTCTGGTCAAACTTAGTGGTTGAACATCATCTAGACCTCAAAAATTTGGAAGTGTAAGTGTGATTTCAAAAAATCCAATTGTTGTGAAACCACCGCCTTCCATAGTGATGGAATTCTTTAACGTAGAGTCACCAATCCAATTTTCTGTATATAATGATTTACCAAAAAGATCGTGATAAGTTGTGTCCCAAATATTACCTCTATAAAGACATAGAAGAACATATCTACATGTTTTAGAGCAAGAATCAAACATGAAGATTTCGTATGTAGGTTGTTTCCATACACATTAAGTGATGAAGTTTATCAATGGTATATCAACCTACCTCACAATTCTATTATATCATGTCCAGATATGGAAAGCCATTTTTTGGCCAGATTTAGGACATCTACATATCATTCTTTTCTATATCATCAATTTTCTCAAATTAAGAGGTTCGAAGGAGAACCTATAACTGCTTTTAATGACAGGATTCAAAATCTTATTCTAGGTTTCAAGCACCTTATGTAGTGGATAATTTGTCATCCATCATGGTTTATGATACAACAGTAGATCCTTTAATTGCTATGTTTGTAAAGTGGAAGGAAAATCCTCTAGCTACTTTACCGGAAGCCTATTGCTGAAGTCGTTAATGCGAATCTAGAAATGAAACATCTTGGAAATGGATCATCGAAAAATGGCAAGAATGGATTAAACAATTATCCTACCCCAAGTTTAAATGGAGTTCCTTTGAGTCAACCTATAACTCCTAATGTCTATCCTTCAGTGGTCTAGAATGGGACATTTCCTCAAAACACTTTCTTTCAATCATGAAATAGTCAATCTTTAGTCCCTCACCCTAGTCCAACTATTACAGAGTCACGCCCTAATGGAAATTCCTTTTTTCTCATAGACTCTAGAAAATCAAATGTTAAAATTTTAGAGGAGAAGGAAGATATAAAAGAATTTATAGCTGAACTCAAAAGATTAACCACTAAGGTTACGCAATTAAGAAATTATAACTTTACACTCAAAATAACAATCAGAATTCACAAAATCGGACATATAATACTCCTAGACCGTGTAGACCTTGGAATACGCAACCAAATAACGAGGGAGTATCCACACCTTTAGACAAAAATGATCCTAAGTATGAAGGATCCACATCAAAAGTGAATTTAGCATATCTTGCAATGAATAATTGGTGTAGAATCCATAACACAAATGCTCATGCTGAAATAGATTGTTCAGAGTTCAAAATTGTTTTAGATATTTTTCTAGCTGCTACACATTATAATGAACAGTGTGATTCTCACCCTCCTAATGGAAATGAATTAGTTCCAATGGGATATGATTCCTCTTTAGTCCTTGAAAGCTATGAACATGTTAAACCACCTACTATCATTACAAGTTACACTCGTGAGTATGGAGAAGATAATTAATCTATGATCCTAGAAACATACACGTTTCCTTATCAAGACAAAAATGAACCTCAAGAAGAGTGAAAAAATTCATTCTTTTCAACAGTATCAGAAAGGACATACTCATAACCTGAGAGGCAACACCAACAGTGGAAATAAATTCAATGGTCCATTAACGATGTTCATTCTGCCAAATAACTTTAATACTCCACCTGATGACAAATCAAATAATAACCCAGGGTTACCCAAAGTAACCTCTCATTACAATTCATCAAGTGTTTTAAGAAATGAAAAGATAGATTACACTGACCAAAACAATTTGACTACCTATTTAGCGGAAGAGATTAAAAAGGTAAAGATTAATCTTTCTTTATCAAAATTACTCAAAATGCTTGTAATTAAGAAAGCCTTCTTGAGTTCTCTAGAAGATTCTTCAAAAGAAGGCAAGCTCAAAGATACTCAATTGAAAGACAATCAAACTAAAACAAAAGATAAAAACATTGTTCCTATGGCGGATGTGCAAGTAGCCTTTTAAAAAGGAAAATTAGAGTCTCCACCATTTTTGCTCACTCTGAGAATATTTGGTAAAAATCTTCATAATTATTTTGTAGATTTTGTAGCTTCTACTAGCGTGATTCCTTTGTCTACTTGTCAAATGCTGGGATTAATTCTAGAAAGTTATTTAAAGAAGGTAACTCAACTTGATAAAACGAAAGTAAATGTGGTCAGAGAATTCAATAATATTCATATGCAATTAGCGTCGGATCCTATAATTCAATATTATATAGATATTCAAGTTTTTGAGATACCTAACACTTATGGTATGTTATTGAGTAGGGATTGGACAAAGGTCTTGAATGGATACATGGCTATTGACTTCTCGCATATGTGGTTACCATAGAAGGGATTTCCTAATCAAATCAGAATTGAAAGGGAACCGCACATGAAGTATATGATCGCCGAATATAACCAGAAGAATGAAGTTCTATATATTGATGTAGAACCAGGAGTTTAAAAAGTACAAAATTTTGGAGTCAAAATTGAAGAAATATTTACATGCGAAGTTAAAAGAACTAATTGCTTGACTCCTAGAACAAATATTTTAATTGAATCAGATTGTGATTCTTCTAAAGAAGAAAATAGTGCTTATGATAGATTTCAGAAGAATATTATTACAGAAGCTTGGAAGAGTGATAAAGTTAAAGTTTCACTAAAAAAATTGTTATTGCATGGTTGGCGCAAGTTACATGATGTTACACACTTAGAAAATAGTTGTATGATGTGTCTGGAGATAATTCATAGCATTGAAAACAAATATTTTCCAGAACACAATAAGATTAAAGAATCTGAATCAGAAATGCTAAAAGACATAACTCATGTTTCACAGACTAAAAGGATTTATTCAACGTCATCAAAGAATGCTAAGTTAAAAGCTATAAATGATCAAGCCTAGATTCTTAAATTCGATGGATCTAAATCAAAACAAGGGGTTGGATTTGGAGTTGAACTCATTGATCTGCAAGTAAAATCTTTTCTTGTTGCATATCAGTTACAATTTCAATGTACTAACAATGTTGCAGAGTATGAAGCCCTTATACATGGCTCAATCCTTGCAATCAAAAAGAAGTTCAGAATCCTCAAGGTATTTAGTGATTCACAATTAGTAGTGAGACAATTTCAAAAGAAATATATTTTCTATTACAAGCATTTATCCAATTACCAACACAGAGTATGAGATTTGATAGAAATTTTTGATCCATTCAATATAATATCCCTAGAAGATTTAATAAAAAATTCGATGCTTTGGCTACTATTGCCAGTACTCTAGAACCTCTAGACATCTCTAATTTGAAAAGATTCATAGTTGAACTAGTGTAGTTACCTTCGGTTCCTAATAATGTTACCAATTTGAAAGTGTTCAAAGATGACTGACATATATTGGATTTTATCACTAATTACGGCATTTTCAAAGCACAAATAATCGAATAAATAGATCGCCTTGATGGTGAAATTCAAGATAAAGAATCAAATCAAGGAGAGATAATAATATTTCAAAAGGAATAATTGAGTTGGAAAGGATATTTGACATTGATCAGATAATCAAACAAAAATATTTTCCCCAAAATGACGAAGCGCAATCTGAATTATATAATTTACACACCAATGATGATCCTAAGAATGTGTTGATTGGAAGGTTTGTACCTAAGAAGAGAAGAATAATATCTCTCAGACGCTTAAATATTATTGGAAGGTTATCTCTTGGACATACAAAGACTTGAAGACATATGATACTTCCATTATTACTCACATGATACCATTAATGTCTAATGCAAAACCTTTCCGATAGAAAAAAAGGCCAGTAAATGCACTCTTAGAACCACTAATTCAAAAGGAAGTCCAGAAACTTTTATTAGCCAAGATAATCTTTCCTATCAAACATTCTACTTGGGTGGAAAATTTGGTTCCCTAATGAAATAAGAATAGAGATATAAGACTATGCATAGATTTTTGAAATCTTAATAAGGCATCTAAGAAAGATAATTATCCTTTACCTTCACTGGAAGAAGTGTTACAAATATTCAATGGTTCACAGATGATGTCCTTTTTGGATGGATTCTTTGGATATAATCAAGTAATGGAGATTAGATGAAGACAACATTTACCACAAAGTGGAGAACTTTTGCCTATAGGAGAATGCCATTTAGATTGATAAAAGTTGGAGCTACGTTTCAAAGAGCAATGGATTATGCTTTTCATTGATTGATAGGAAAGTGCATCATTATTTACATGGATGACCTTACAGTATTTTCAAAAGACAAGAGAGATTATGTTCGAGATCTCAGAGTGATATTACAAAAATGTGAAACTTACGGAGTTTCGTTGAATCCTAAAAAGTATATTTTTAGGGAAACTAAAGGTAAGCTATTGGGACATATTATTTTTGAACGAGGTATTTCGAAAGAACTAGATAGAGTAAACACATTGCTCAAGTTACAGCCCCTGGGAAGCAAGAAAGAATTAAAATCCTATTTTGGTAAAATTAATTTCGTTCAAAAATTTATTATCGAATTTGCAGAAATAGTAAAACCACTCAATGATATGTTGAAGAAAGATGCCAAGATAGAGTGGACAAATGAAACTAAAATCGCCTTCAAAAACATAAAGACTACTATCACAGAGGCTCTGGTATTCGTAAGTCTGGATTATACGAAACCTTTTTATATTTAATTTTTTGCCTCTGGTCATACTTGTGCAACAGTACTAACACTAAAGGGTGAGAACAAAGAAGAAAATCCAATTGCTTTTATGAGTGCTCCATTCAAAGAATTGAAACTAAGATGTACAGTTGCTAAAAAATAAGATTTTGATTTGGTTAAGGCAGTGCGCAAATTCAGACATTATGTCCTCAGGATTATGGTTAAGGACCCACAAATTTCAAGTCAACAATATACATTGGATGCAAAAGACCAAAGTGATTGGTATTCAAATATATGGCATTATTTGGTTAGTCACACTTGTCTTGACCACATGCAAATAAATCAAAGAAGAGCCCTCAAGATAAAATCACAAAGCTATATGATGAAAGGAGGCACTCTATTCAAAAGAAATCATGAAGGAATCTATTTAAGATGCTTAAATAGAAGTAGAAAAAGTGTTGCAGGAATTACATGAAAATTTTGGAATAGCTCATGGAGCACCATTAGCTATTGCACACCTAATTTTAAGAGCTAGTTACTATTGGCCAACAATTTTCAAAGATACATATGAACATGTGAAACATTGTCATATATGCTAGATTGCATTAGAAAAAAGAAGATTTAACGCTCAACCATTACAACCAGTGATGGAATTGCATCCTTTTTCACAATGGGGACTAGATTTTATTGGAACTATTAATCCTCCATCATCTGCAGGCTATAGATTTATATTAACTGCTACTGATTATTATACCAGATGGATAAAATCTTGTCCTAGCAAACAATGCACTACAAATGTGGTAATCAAATTTTTGGAAGAGAATCTCATTACCAGGTTTGAGGTACCTTATGCACTGGTATGTGACAATGGCCATGCCTTTTCTTCATTAAAATTTTCTAATTGGGCATTTGAATATGGTATAACCTTGAAATTATTGTCTAATTATTATCCACAGGGAAATAGATTAGTTGAATCTTCAAACAAAAATTTGTTGGATATTATAAAGAAGTTGATTGAAAAGAACCCTATGGAATGGCATGCTTTATTAAAAAAATTACTTTGGGTAGATCGCACTAGAATGAAAGTTGCATTAGGAAATTCCCCTTATCACTTAGTTTACAGAGTTGATCCTATACTACCAATAAATTTGAAAATCCCTACTTAGTATTTTGCCCAAGAGTATATAGGACTGGATGATTAGACTGAAGTTCGGTTATTACAATTGATGCATTTAGATGAAAATCGTACTCGAGCTATAGATCATTTTTCTAGGCATCAATTTGTACTTAAAAGATGGTTTGATAAAAGGGTTAGATTAAAAACTTTTAGAATATTTGATTTGGTCTTGTATTGGAATAAGGCTCAAGAAAGAAAAGGTGATCATGATAACTTTGACAAAATGTGGAGAGGCCCATATCAAGTTTCTAAAATTTTAGGCGATAGCACTGTTAGAATTGGCTATGGCTGTCAAGATCTTGAGACCAAATGGAAAGCACAAAAAAAAAAGAATAGAATGTGACAAGAACAAACTGTATTCTCATCAATATGATTCAATGATATGAGATGATGTTTGTACATAGGAGACCCCTTGGTTATATAGCTAAGGTGAGAACATAGAAGGGAATAAGATTATGACAAGTGTTGTAATCTTATGACATGAGACAAATATGAAAATCTATCACTCCACCTAAAGCGGAAAAGAGATAATGTGATAATAACCACAAATGGTGGATCACCCACAAAAGTTGGAGAGGTAATCACATGATATGTCCACGAAAGGTGGAAGTGATAAAGTAATAACATGATAAGTCCACCAAAGGTGGAAAAGCTCCAACTACCTCCTATATGGTCCCTAAGTAAACTTAACTAAGGTGTAATCATGACCTAGGATAAGGTACAACACATTTAATGACACCAACACCCCCCCTTAAGTGCAACTTAGGGAGAATGTACACAAAATAAAACAATGCAAGATGGGTCCCAGCAACTAAGCCATGTTAGGTACCCATGTATAAATGTAAAGAAATCTTTCACAAATGGAGAAAAGGAGAAAATCTAGTGGGACAAAACTCCTCCCCAAAAGAGAGATAAAATACAAAAATGATATCCATCACAAATCCAATCAATCTCCATCCACACAAAGGATGAAAAGAGAGACCATTTAGCCCCCCATAATGAGATAACCTGTTGCAAGAGAAGCACTAGAAGTACACTATGGAGTAACATTGGAATCCTTGATCTAGCAAGCAAGGAAAGATACTTTTGTTTGCTACTGAAATCATATGTGAGTCATTGATTGACTCAAGGTGGAATCATGATAAAGCAATAGCAGACCCGATGCCAAGGAACACTAGAAAACTCGTAAACTGACACAAATCTAGAATCTATGAAGCAACATTCGATTGAGAAATGATTTGAAACTGAAATAAAGTACAGAGAAAATCCAAACCTAATGCACACAAAAAAAAGAAATAGTGCATGCATTGATGAATGTTCACATCTGCCTCCATGATGAAAATAAACCTCAAATTTGTGTACATGACAAAATCTGGAAAAATGGTTTGCATTACTGTGAAGTGCTTGAAACTATTTTTCCGTTGATATCTCGTTTGCCAAAAAAGGACACCATGGCCAAAAGTTATGAATTTTTCAAAAAGCCTAAATTTAGTCTGCAAGAAATGGGTTTTCTAGCAAAAAAGGCTTACTTATGATTTGATTTCTGAAACATTTATTCACTTTTTGTAGACAAAAATAGAAACCCAAAAATATTTTGATGTTAAAAACAAAACCCAAAAATCATTTTTTGATCTAACAAGCAGAAGATGAGAAAATGATTTTTTAAAACCTTCAGCGAGGATAAAAATGATGTGCGCTGCTTTCTGTACAACAATTTCCTCCAGATCTGTGCAAAATTTACAAAATCTAAAAAATGCCCAATTCAGATTTCGACCCTGGCTACAAAACCCAAAAATCGTTTTTCCTGCAAATGAGTGAAAACTAGATTTTTGAAGCAAAAATAATGACGACTCCAATAAAAAATGGCTTGCAACAAACCCTTGTTTGCCAAAAATGCAAATGGTGACCAAATTGAGTGAAACAAAAGCCAAATCTAATTTTCTCAAGCCTCCTAGATGCAATGGTGAGCTCAGATTTGCACCAGCAAGCTTCGCTATGAATCTGCAATAAAGAGCCAAAAATGGAATTTTTCCAAATCTGGTATCTCTCTTTAGAAAAAGACTCTCCAGTGGCACCCAACCCGCTCTGATACCATGTTAGAACTGGCTATGGCTGCCAAGATCTTGAAACCAAATGGAAAGCACAAAAAAAAAGAATAGAATGTGATAAGAACAAACTGTATTCTCATCAATATGATTCAATGATATGAGATGATTGTTTGTACATAGGAGACCCCTTGGTTATATAGCCAAGGTGAGAACATAGAAGCACATAAATTATGACAAGTGTCGTAATCTTATGACATGAGACAACTATGAAAAACTATCACTCCACCTAAAGTGGAAAAGAGATAATGTGATAATCACCACAAATGGTGGATCACCCACAAAAGGTGGAGAGATAATCACATGATATGTCCACGAAAGGTGGAAGTGATAAAGTAATAACATGATAAGTCTACCAAAGGTGGAAAAGCTCCAAATACCTCCTATGTGGTCCCTAAGTAAACTTAACTAAGGTGTAATCATGACCTAGGACAAGGTACAACACATTTAATTACACCAACAAGCACTTATAGATTGAAGTCTTTGACTGGTGAGGATATCCCATTACTTGTTAATGGGCAGTTTCTAAAGCATTATTTCCAATCATAGGTAAATAGTTTTGTGTTGTTTTGTAAATGTTTTGTTGCTTTGCTTCACTTTCTTTTGGGTGTTGTGTTGTTTGACTTTTCAATGATTAGCAACTTTTGAAGGTGAAAAGGTTAATAGAATATCAATTCTAAAAATTTGATCTATGCTTTGACTAGAAATAGTTTTCTATTTATGGATTACTAGAGAATTGTTTTATTCTTTATAATCTAATTAGAATGAATCATTCAGTTGATGTTGAGTTACAAACGCACACATTTAAATCATTCTACTAAAATTTGGGATATCAATTGTTTACATTAATTGAAAAATCAAGAGACTACCTTTCCTATTACTTTAATTCCCAACCTAATAGTGGGCTTCATTGCCTGGAAGTTGAAAATAAGCTACTATTGAAGTATCAAAAAGTGAAAATGAGCTATCATTGTTTTTGAATAAGGATAAAAACAGGTTTTAAGGGGACCCAAAACCCCTATACAAACAGATTTTGAATGGATCTAGAACCCAAAACCAGAAGGTTGTCAAGAAATAAAGGCGAGAAAGCACAAACAACCAAGGAAAAAAAGCCAACAAGCAGCAAAAAACCAGCAGCTAGCCAAAAAACCAGCCCCCAAACAAGAACCATCAAGGTTTACATTTAGAATTACTCTTATGGGAGCGGAGAGTCATTTCAGAAGGAGGCATAGAGGATTTTTCTTTTTTTCCCTTCACAGTAGTCCAGCCATCCTCCACTTGCACTGCCTTAACAAGCCAAGCCAACACACCATTATCTTAAAGATGAATGCCAGTAGTCGTAGTCTTAGAGATTTGATCCAAGTTCCCCCAACAGGCGTAGACATAACAAGAGATCCACCTGAAAAGATAGCCGGAGCACTATCACCCGAAGTGGCAGTCAAAATCCCAATCTCTAACTCCTTAGGGGTTTCAACAATGAATTCTTTCATAGCATCAGCAGCCCCAACATTTGGGACATCCAGAGAGGATGCCCCAAGTCCCTAAGATTCCAAAGCAACCACCACAAAAAAAACTCCTAGGTTGCTCAACATTCTTCTCAACCGTATAATGTTGTTGAGAAGCCCCTTTCCACCATGTAGCCTTCGTGGTTTTTTTCTCAAAACCACATTGTGCAGCAACATGACCTATTTTAAAATATCTTATGCAATGGGAGGGAATCCCCTCATAGTCCAAAGATTGGATCCAAGACCCCAAAGAAGAATTAAGAAAAATATCAGCAAGAAGCCCTTTTGAGACATCCATTTCGACTAAAATGTGGGCAAAGGTGAAATGAAAAATGTCAAAAGATTCATCATCAACCAATACAAAATCACCAAGGGCTTCACCCACTTCCTCCAGAAGAGGATCAGTCCATAAATGGAGGGGAAGATTAGGCAGCCGAACCTAGATCAGGATCTTATTGAAGGTTTCAGAAGTAGGGTTGAAATCAGAATGCCAAGGCTTAAGCATCAACAAATGCTTGGCCTCCCAGCTAAAAAAATTGTCACATAAAATCATATTTATGTCTTGAGCATTGTAAAATTTGGAAACAAAAAACCCCTTAGCCATGGGAAAAATATGAACTTTACCAGAAATTAGAGGCTCCCATTCATGAGAAATCTAGGAATGCAGCTGAGGGAGGCTAGGCCAGAAACCCATGAACCGACAGATCAACCCATGAACAAAGAGTTCAACAACATTCTCTTTTATTTCCTCAATCATCTTCATCTTAAGATCAACCGAGAAGGCAGAAGCAATAGGGAAGAATCCACCAAACAACAGTCTCCCGTGCCCAGAATTCAAGGCTGTAGTTCGCGCAACACGACCTATGCCCTTAGATCCACACCCAACACCAGCCACTGCATCTCTACCATTTTTCATTGCCTTCCCCTGCTGTGAAGCCCCACCATTGAGGACTCCTCCCATGCCATGGCTAGTGGCACGGGTCGAAGTCACCAAAGCAGACTTGACAGGCTTCCTGACCGTTGCAGTAGTCTCCCCAGTTGCCTCATCAGACGCACCAATCACTCCAATATTCTTCCCGCCCGAAGACATTTTTAAAAAAATGAGCTATCATTGTTATATCTTTAAAAAATATATATATATCAACTCTTTAGGCTATCCAAACAACTCTATCGGGGCTATAGATACCTAGTTGGCAGTAGAACTATGTTTGGGAGAATTATAGAGATAACCTTATCGGGGACATGGATGCATGACTGGCAACAAGGCTCTATCCCTAATTGGCTTAAAAGGAATTGTTAAATTATGTAGGTTAATGCAAACGATTGTTATTTTTTAAGTTTTTTGTAGTGGAAATAACTAATTGCACACACGTGATCTCAGGGATACTTAATTTTGTATGCTAGCTGAAGTGAAATTTGAATGTTGATATAAGGATTTAGTGATTTATAATTAGAAGACTAAAGAAAGTTGATACACTGATGTTAGATCCAGAATTGATTTTCTATTATTTTGTTTAGTTTTTTTGGTTGCTAGTTGTTGTGTGGTTTCACAACACACCCCCATTTTTCTCTTTAGAAAAATGTGGCCCCCCTTTTTTTTCATTTCCTTCTTTCTTTCAATTGCTTTGGCATTGTTCTGGAGCTTCTTTGTTTCTGTCTCTCTATTTTGATCTTCGTTTGGCCTTTTATTTTTTCCCTGTGTCTTCTTTCCCGGATTTGTTTTTTGTTCCTTTTATGAATTTTGATATTTTACCGAAAACCAAAATCCCGGAGTCCTGCGATTGTATTAAGGTAATTATATCTTTGACTAATTTTAACTCTGCCTAATAAGTCACCGCCAAAAAGTATCAATCCCGATGATGTATTTTATTCTTGTATTGGAGTCCGATAATTTTATTTGTAGCTCAGAAACCGAAGGGTATGTTTCTTTTATATTTTTACTTTTCTTGAGCCCAATTTTTGGTATTTTCTCTCATTTCGTTTTGTGTTCTATCTAAAGCTCAGAAGTAAGTTTCCAGATCTTGGTATTTCTTACAAGAAAAAATACTGGAAAGTGTCAATTCTGGTGATCACAAATTGATCACATATCCTTGAGGCCCATGCTTGGTCAGTGATCGAAGCAACATCAGAATTCCACGTGCAATCATCGTGTTGTATTTTCCCTCTAGTAATGATCTGCGTAGAAACCTAGGTGTTCGTAATTTGAGCCTAATCCATAATGATTGCACCTTTATTCAAGAAATTAATGCAATGTAATAGGTTATAAATGAAGGTGGTTAACTAATCATGTACTTGGCACCACCTTAAGCATATAGTTGCTTTTGCAAGACCCTACTTCGCTTCATGTTGCAACCTTGCAAAGGACATTGAAAGAACGAAATAATTCTAGCATGCAAGGAAACGTAAACTTCAAAAAACCAAAAAACATAGCTACGGAGGGTTTTGGACTTCCATTTCAAAAGATTAACATTATGAGCTAGAACCAAGTATGTTTTGAATAATTGATTTTATGCTAGTTGCTTTCATGCTTAAAAATCATGAGAGATTTTTTTTTCCTTAAATTGTTAGAAATTGAAATGATGATTATTCTTTGACTTCTGCATTTAACCGAAAGATGAATGAAAATATTATGAAATTGTAAGAAATTTTTGGTTAAATTTAAACCTAACTCACATGCAAGGTACACAATTGAAAATGAAGAAAATACCAACAAAAATGTGTACTTTTGATGCAAGAGCAGAAGATGAATTCAAGTATTGCAATTCACAGGCCATACCAATCAATATAGTGGTGACAAATACTCAGATGGGTTGGTCTTCTTATGTTGAAATCTGCACTCGAATATGGCAAGAAAATGCTTTTTAATGTACCAGAAATGTTATAGAAAGTGGGTTATTCTTCGCAATATGATTTCCGCCAGCAATGGAGGCTCCTGAATTGATTACACATTG
Source organism: Sequoiadendron giganteum (assembly GCA_007115665.2). Lineage (NCBI taxonomy): Eukaryota > Viridiplantae > Streptophyta > Pinopsida > Cupressales > Cupressaceae > Sequoiadendron > Sequoiadendron giganteum. The sequence goes on from CM021102.1 coordinate 509,073,075, forward strand.
TATGAATTATTATAACCTTGATAAAAGAGTTGCTGAGAAGGAAGGAATAATTTATGTTGATCTCACACCGAAAGGAATTATGTACACATTTGGGCTTCATATTTTCAAGCAGGTGTACAATATTGATATAAAAGCTAAAGCTAGGACCTATCAAAATGTTGAAGTTAACAATAGATAAATTATGAGTACCCAATGGTTCCAAGAGTCGATAGCTCCATAGGCCAAAATATTTCAAAGGTGTATATTCAAACAAGAAATTCAAGACATTATTACTCTGCTAAGTATGATGGTTGGTTTAAGAGATGCCAGTAAATTTTAATCTTGGATAATTGTGATAATATCCAGATTGATGGGAAGTCTTGTGCAGATGCACTGGGGAAAATTTATTAGTGACAGATTATGTGAACAAATAGTGGAATTTCCCAAAACCAAGTATTTTTATTTGTCTTCATATGAGATTTACTCTTGCACCCTGAGAGAAAATAAACAAGGTTTGAATAGGATTGGTACTCTGGGCAAAGAGGTTGGAAACAATTTGATATATTCTCACTTACCCCAAATCACTATCCATGGATATAAAGAGAGTTATAGGAGAATTAATTATGTGTTTTCCGTGAAGCTAGTCAAAATGATGGAAGGAGATAAATCTAAAAGATTGCCCTTGGAAGCACAAAGTGTTATCAGACCAATGGGTTGTTGGTATATTCACCTCCCCACATTCTCCTACATTAGGATGGAAGGGTTTGATGGACATCCATTTATGTTGCCCAGGTACCCAACAGATAAGATTTTTTTATTAAAAATAGTGAGACAGTTGAAGCCATGTTAGGCCCTTTATAACAAATCCTACAATAAGGCCTCTTTTAGATTTCCTATAGTGATAGGGAATTACAAATGAAATGCAATAAGGTTGTCTGACTTGTGTGAGGAAGAATTGAGAACATATAATTTTTATTTTTTTACACTTCAGAGAATATACTATGATCTTGAAGGGAACATTACCAAGACTATTTCTAGTTATCGTGCTCATGTCCAACATTACAAGATTATTAGCTTAATTGTGAAGATGAGCACGGAGTAAGGATGAGAAAATATGAAATATTGTCTTTAGAATCTACTCAGATTCTAATGCTTCATGATATTCTAGATCAGCTGGAAAAAGATGATGGAGAAGTGTTGAACAAATCCTACAATGAAAATACGGTGTATGATGAACCTATTCCAGACCCAGATTATGAGGGTGAAGAAATGATGTCAATTGATGAGTTCACTACACCAGTTTTGTTACATACTCAACACTAGATAAATGATTTTTTTAAATCTTTGAGAGAAAGAGGAATTGAACCCACATTCTTAGAAGATAAGAAGAGAAAACAAAGAAATGAAACTGCATTTGAGAGTGGGGGATTCACTAAGAAGAAAAGGAGAACTAGTAAAGTGGATTTTGGTATAAGAATTGAAGAGAAAACTCTTGAAATTTCAATGAAACCATCTGATAAACAAGGGGATGCAGAAGCAAATAAAGATAAATACAAAGTGAAAACTAAGGGTGCATCTTCCTCTATAGCAAAACCAAGAAACAATTTGGTTATTGAAGAAGAAGCAGGAGTAATAGAAAATGTTGGTACACAAATGAGGTATACATCTTAGAAAGCTGCAACATTGTTTACTTCTCCATCTGTTAAATTGGATAATGTGAAACATTTGGAGGAACTCCTGTGGCTTTGGATGAAATTTCTGAAATAGATGAGGCTAGAATTAAAGAATAAATGGATAAATCGAGTGTCATGTGGGAGAAAGTGAAAGAAAAGAAGTCCAAAGATAAACCCATGGTATAGCCAGTGTTGGAATAAATTCCTAATACAGGGTCTGCTCCTATTAATATTGAAGAAGAAGAATTCATACAAGGAACATTCGCTTCAAAAGCGGGGAATCCAGATATTCTTGAGATGGAAACACAAGAGAGTACAAAACAAGATCCTATTGACAAAACAATTGTTAAAGATACTTTTGATTCCCAACCTTTTCTTGGGAATGTGCTAAATGAACATGAGCAATCATAGGTCTTTGAAAAATTAGAAGAAGACTTGGTTCAAACTGAAGTTGAAAAAGAAACTACACAGATTCAGGGTGAACAAGTTGAAAATGAAGAGAATCCTGGTGTAGCAGGGAATGAGGAAGATAATTCACAAGAAATTAATATTGAACATTTGGATAGACAAGAAAATATAAGTCTCCAAATAGAGGACGCAGTGCCAAATCTTAGTAATCTAGACTCCACGCCATAAATTGCTAAAGAAGTTCCTATTTTAAGAATAAGTGGATGCAATTGCAGTGGTTTGCCATAAAATGAATGTATTTGAAGAATGGATTGAGTACTAGGTAAAGAAGGGAGAATAATTTACTATAGAGGCGATACGGAAATATAAGGAAGCATACCATTGGTTTGAAAAATCTAAAAGCTTTGAAAATAAATGGAGGCTTCGTCAAGAAAAAATATAATACTTCGAGTATCAGAAGAATACACTAGGCTTAAGCTCACTTGGAAAGCTTTATAGGGAGTTTCAAAGGATCACATGCATCAAGCATTGGGAGCTTTCCAAGAGTATCAAGAAAAGAGAAATATAGAAAAGAGTATAGGCCCAGGTCTTAAAGGATGAAAGACACCGAATATCAAAAGTTTTATAATAACATTTTGTTTCATAATTTTGTAGGTTGTTCTCAGTTCTGGTAGAAGTGTTGTGTCCATTATTTAGAAGAATGTTGATAGCCTTGGTTTATACAGAGGATTGTGCACCGGAATAAAGATTTTTGTCATTGACAAAGTAGAATTTTGACTTTATCCAGAATGTTCCCAATGACAACTGGTGAATGTCACATGCTACCTTTTAATTTATTGTTTATGATTCTCTAAAAGACTTTAAGTTTAAACTCTTGGGGCCCTTTTTCTATAAAAGGCCATTTGCTACTTTTTTTAATTTTTAAGTTAAGAATTTGTGGATGTCGAAAGAGCCAAAGCTTCTTTAAGTTTTGTTCTTTTTTCTTATTTTCGGAATTATTCCAGTCTAAAAAATTGTATGCAGGTAGACATTGATTAATATCAAATCCAATTTGATAGCTACCTATCTCATGAATCTTTTGTAGTTGGTTTCGTTAGTTCAGCTGAACAAGCCTGTATGCTACGTCGTTTAAGGGTGCATACAAAAACTAATCGGTGTCCACACTAAACCCATCTCTTTAAAATCTTGCACCATTTTGTATGTAGTTGTGAAGCAATCTAATGAAGTATAAAGCAGTTTTCTTTGATTTAATTAATTCTTGGGGGTATACGTGGAGAATAACCGAGAGAAATTTTAATTTCAGTATTTTTATGCTTTATTTTAAAATAGATGTTTAAATTATTTTGAAAATTTTCCAAAAAATAGATAAATGGATGGAATTCATTGAAAATATTTTGATTACATAGAATTGTTGAATGCTTAAAGCTAAATCTACTTAAGTGATAGCAAACGAAATTGTTGATATTCATGAAATATTATTTCAAATTTTGGTTTCATGATGTTATTTTTATAAATGAATTGGAAATATTTTGTAAAAATCTTGTGATCTTTAACAAAATAAAAATAAACAAATGTAGTCCCTTTGAGATTAACAACAAATTCACATCACACCCTGAAGCGAACCTAGTATGATCATGACCTAATTGACCAAAGACTTGGGATTGAACTGAGTTGATCTTATTGTTCTATTTAGGCAGAGTTCCCTTTTGAGTTTCTCTTGTTCCATATATTTCAAGAAGAATGGGCTTCTTCGAGGTTTTCTTGTGGAGTTTCTTATTCGACACTACTAATGAGAGTAAAATTTTTGTCAACAAGAAATGGCGCTAGAAGGAGGGCCACCTTTTTTTTGTTTATTTTGGTTTTGTTAGTTCTTTAAGCTAGATTTTTGTAAAGTCACGAGATCTCGATCTGGTGATCCTCATGTGACTTTGGTCGAACTTAGTGGTTGAACATTGTCTAGACCTCAAAAATATGGAAGTGTAATTGTGATTCCGCAAAATCCAATTGTTGTGACAACACCGCCTTCTGTAGTGATGGCATTCTTTAATGTAGAGTCACCAATCCAATTTTTTGTATACAATGATTTACCAAAAAATCCTCATAAGTTGTGTTCTAAATATTACCTCTATAAAGACGTAGAAGAATATATCAGTATCTTTAAGGATACATGTTTGAGAGAAATAATCCAACATGAAGATGTTGTATGTAGGTTGCTTCCATACACATTAAGTGATGAAGTTTATCAATGGTATATCAACCTGCCTCGCAATTCTATTAGATCCTAGCCAAATATGGAAAGCCAATTTTTAGCCAAATTTAGGACACCTATAGATCCTGCTTTGTTATATCATCAATTTTCTCAAATTAAGAGGTTTGAAGGAGAACCTATAACTGCTTTTAATGACAAGTTACAAAAGGCTTATTCTAGGTTGTAAGCACCTTATGTAGTGGATAATTTGTAAGCCACCACTATTTATTATAAAATAGTAGATCCTTTAACTATTATGTTTGTAAAGTGAAAGGAAAATCCTCCGGGTACTTTACTCGAAGCCTATGTTGAAGCCGTTAATGTGAATCTAGAAATGAAACATCTTGGAAATGGATCATCTGCAAATGGCAGGAATGGATTAAACAATTATCCTACCCCAGGTTTAATTGGAGTTCCTCTGAGTCATCTTATAACTCCTAATTTATATCCTTCAATGGTCCAGAATGGGACATTTCCTGAAAATACTTTCTTTCAATCAAGAAATAGTCAAGCTTTAGTCCCTCACCCTAGTCTAGCTATTACAGAGTTGTGTCCTAATGGAAATTCCTTTTTCTCACAGACTCGGGAAAATTAAAATGTTAAAATTTTAGAGGAGAAGGAAGATACAAAATAAATTACAGCTCAAATCAAAACATTAACCACAAAGGTTACACAATTAAAAATCAGAACTTTTACGCTCAAAATAACAATCAGAATTCACAAAATCAGACATATAATACTCCTAGACCACCTGGACCTTGGAATACATGACCAAATAATGGAGGAGTATCCACAGCTTTAGACCAAAATGATCCTAAGTATGAAGGATCCACATCAAAAGTGAATTTAGTAGATCTTGCAATGAATAATTAGTGTAGAATCCATAACGCAAATGCTCATGCTGAAATAGATTGTTCACAGTTCAAAATTGCTTCAGATATTTTTCTAGCTGCTACACATTATAATGAACAGTGTGATTCTCATCCTCCTAAGGGAAAAAAATTAGTTCTAGTGGGATATGATTCTGCTTTAGTCCTTGAAAGCTATGAATGTGTTAAACCACCTATTGTTGTTACAAGTTACTCTTGTGAGTATGGAGAAGATAATTCAGCTATGACCCTAGAAACATACACATTTCCTTATCAAGATGAAAATGAACCTTAGGAAGAGATTGAAAAAATTCATGCTTTTCAACAGTATCAGAAAGCACATACTCATAGCCTAAGAAGCAACACCAACAGTGGAAATAAATTCAATGGGCCATTAACGATGTCGATTCCTCCAAATAACTTTAATACTCCACCTGATGACAAATCAAATAATAACCTAGGGTTACCCAAAGTAACCTCTCATTACAATTTGTCAAGTTTTTTAAGAAATGAAAAGATAGATTTCGTTGACCAAAACAATTTGACTACCTATTTAGTGGAAGAGATTAAAATGGTAAAGATCAGTCTTTCTTTGTCAGAATTACTCAAAACACCTATAATTAAGAAATCCTTCTTGAATTCTCTAGAAGATTCTTCAAAAGAAGGAAAGCTCAAAGATACTCAGCCGAAAGACAATCAAACTAAAACAAAAGATAAAAAAGGTGTTCCTATGGCGGATGTGCAAGTAGCCTTTTACAAAGGAAAATTAGAGTCTCCACCATTTTTGCTCACTTTGAGAATATTTGGTAAAAATATTCATAATTGTTTAGTAGATTATGGATCTTCTACTAACGTGATGCCTTTGTCTACCTTTCAAACACTGAAATTAACTCTGACAATTTCTTTAAATAAGGTTACTCAACTTGATAAAACGGAAGTAAATATGGTCAGAGAGTTGCCTAATATTCATATGCAATTAGCATTGGATCCTAGAATTCAATATTATATAGATATTCAAGTTGTTGAGATACCTGACACTTATGGTATGTTATTGAGTAGGGATTGGTCCAAGGTCTTCAATGGATACATGGCTACTGACTTATTTCATATGTGGTTACCATGGAAGGAGATCTTAATCAAATCAGAATTGAAAGGGAACCACGCATGAAGTATATGATCACCAAATATAACCAGCAGAATGAAGTTCTATATATTGATATAGAACTAGGAGTTTACAAAGTACAAAACTTTGGAGTCAAAATTGAAGAAATTTTTACATACAAAGTTAAAAGAACTAATTGCTTGACTCCTAGAACAAATATTTTAATTGAATCAGATTATGATTCTTCTAAAGAATAAAATCATGCTTATGATAGATTTTGGAAGAATATTATTACAAAAGATCAGAAGAGTGATAAAGTTAAAGTTTCACTAAAAAAATTATTATTGCATGGTTGGTGCAAGTTACATGATGCTACACACTCAGAAAATAGTTGTATGATGTATTTGGAGATAATTCATAGAATTGAAAACCAATATTTTCCATAACACAATAAGATTAAAGAATCTAAATAAAAAATGCACAAAGACAGAACTCATGTTTCGTAGACTAAAAGGGTTAATCTGACATCATCAATGAATGGTAAGTTAAAAGTTATAAATGATCAAGCCTGGATTCTTAAATTTGATGGATCTAAATAAAAATAAGGGATTGGAGTTGGAGTCAAACTCATTGATCCGCAAGGTAAATCTTTTATTGTTGCATATTGGTTACAATTTCAATGTACTAACAATGTTGCAGAGTATGAAGCCCTTATACATGGTCTGATCCTTGCAATCAAAAAGAAGGTCAGAATCCTCAAGGTATTTGGTGATTCATAATTACTAGTGAGACAAGTTCGAAAGCAATATATTTTCCATTACAAGTGTTTATCCAATTACCGACATAGAGTATGGGATTTGATAGAAAGTTTTGATGCATTCAATATCACTCATATCCCTAGAATAATAAAAGAGCCAATGCTTTGGCTACTACTGTCAGTACTCTAGAACCTCTAGACGTCTCTGATTTGAAAAGATTCACAATTGAACTAGTGCAGTTACCTTCGGTTCCTGATAATGTTACCAATTTCAAGGTGTTTGAAGATGACTGACATATATTGGATTTTATCACTAATTTTGGTATTTTTGAAGCACAAATAATCAAAGAAATAGATCGCCCTAATGGAGAAATTCAAGATGAAGAATCAGCTCAAGTGAGAGATAATAATATTCCAAAAGGAATATTCGAGTTGGAAAGGATATTTGACATTGATTAGATAATCAGACAGAAAGATTTGCCCCAAAGCGACAATGGGCAATCTGAATTATATAATTTGCACACCAATGATGATCCTAAGAATGTGTTGATTGGAAGGGTTTGTACTAAAGAAGAGAAGAAGAATATCACTCAGGTGCTTAAAGATTATTTTAAGGTTATCTCTTGAACATACGAAGACTTGAAGATGTATGATACTTCCATTATTACTCACATGATACCATTAATTTCTGATGCAAAACCTTTCCAATAGAAACAAAGGCTAGTAAATGCACTCTTAGAACCACTAATTCAAAAGGAAGCCCAAAAAAATTTATCAGCGAGGATAATCTTTCCTATCAGACATTCTACTTGCATGGAAAATTTGGTTCCTGTAAGAAAGAAGAATGGAGATATAAGACTATGCGTAGATTTTCAAAATCTCAATAAGGCATATGAGAAAGATAATTATCCTTTACCTTCACTAGAAGAAGTCCTACAAATAGTCAATGGTTCGTAGATGATGTCATTTTTGGATAGATTCTCTGGATATAATCAAGTAATGGTAGCAAGTAAAGATCATATGAAGACAACATTTACCAAAAAGTGGGGAACTTTTTCCTATAGGAGAATGCCATTTGGATTGATAAATATCGGAGCTACGTTTCAAAGAGAAATGGATTATGCTTTTCACGGATTGATAGGCAAGTGCATCATTATTTACATTTTTGACCTTACAGTATTTTCAAAAGACAGGAGAGATCATGTTCGAAATCTCAAAGCGATATTATAGAAATGTGAAACTAATGGAGTTTTGTTGATTCCTAAAAAGTGTGTTTTCGAAAAAACTGGAGGTAAGCTACTGGGACATATTATTTTTGAACGAGGTATTTTGATAGACCCAGATAGAGTAAATGCATTGCTCAAGTTACAACCCCCAAGAAGTAAGAAAGAATTAAAATCCTATTTTGGTAAAATTAATTTTGCTCAGAAATTTATTACCGGATTTGCAAAAATAGTAAAACAACTCAATGATATGTTGAAGAAAGATGCCAAGATAGAGTGGACAAATGAAACTAAGATCACCTTTGAAAACATAAAGACTGCTATCACAAAGGCTCTGATATTGGTAAGTCTGGATTATACTAAACCTTTTTATATTTACTCTTTTACCTTTGGTCATACTTGTGTAGCAGTACTAACATAGAAGGGAAAGAAAAAATAAGAAAATCCAATTTCTTTTATGAGTGCTCCATTCAAAGAAGCAGAACTAAGATATACACATGTTGAAAAGTAAGCTTTTACTTTGGTTATGGCAGTGCACAAATTCAGACATTATGTCCTCAGGAGTATGGTTAAGGCTATTGTTCCATATACTATTGCTAAAATGTTGTTAACACAAATTGAGCTCGGAGAAAAGAGAGCCAAATGGGTTACCATCCTATAAGAATTTGATCTAGAAATCATACCCATGAATTTGGTTCAAGGACAAGCTTTGGTCAAGTCTATTTCAGAAATAGATCCACAAATTTCTAGTCAACAATATACATTGGATGCAAAAGACCAAAGCAATTGGTATTCAAATATATGACATTATTTGGTTAGTCACACTTGTCCTGACCACATGCAAAGAAATCAAAGAAGATCCCTCAAGATAAAACCACAAAGCTATATGATCAAAGGAGGCGCTCTATTCAAAAGAAATCATGAAGGAATCTATTTAAGATGCTTAAATAGAATAGAAGTAGAAAAAGTGTTGTAGGAATTACATGACAAATTTGGAACAGCTCATGGAGCACCATTAGCTACTGCACACCTCATTTTAAGAGTTGGTTACTATTGGCCAACAATTTTCAAAGATACATATGAACATGTGAAACATTGTCAGATATGCTAGATTACATTAGAAAAAGGAAGATTTAATGCTCAATCATTATAACCAATGATGTAATTGCATCCCTTTTCACAATGGGGACTAGATTTTATTGGAACTATTAATCCTCCATCATCTGCAAGCCATAGATTTATATCAATTACTATTGATTATTGTACTAGATGGACAGAAGCTTGTCCTAGCAAACAATGCACTACAGATGCGGTAATCAAATTTTTGGAAGAGAATCTCTATACCATGTTTGGGGTACCTTACGCACTGGTATGTGACAATGCCCTTTCCTTTTCTTCATTAAAATTTTCTAATTGGGCATTTGAATATGGTATAAGCTTGAAATTCTCATCTAATTATTAACCATAGGGAAATGGATTACTTGAATCTTCAAACAAAAATATGTTGGATATTATAAATAAGTTCATTGAAAAGAACCCTAGGGAATGGCATGCTTTATTAAAATTTTCCCTTTGGGTAGATTGCACTAGAATGAAAATTGCATTAGGAAATTCCCCTTATCACTTAGTTTACGAAGTTGATCCTATACTGCCAATAAATTTGAAAATCCCTACTTGGCAGTTTTCCCAAGAGTATATAGGACTGGATTATCAAAATGAAGCCTGATTATTACAATTGATGCATTTAGATGAAAAGCGTACTCAAGCTATAGATCATTTTTCTAGGCATCAATCTATAGTTAAAAGATGGTTTGATAAAAGGGCTAGATTAAAAACTTTTAGAATATCTAATTTGGTCTTGTATTGGAATAAGGCTCAAGAAAGAAAAGGTGATCACAGTAAATTTGACAAAATGTGGATAGGCCCATATCAAGTTTCTAAAATTTTGGGCGATAGCACTTATAGATTGAAGTCTATGACTGGTGAGGATATCCCATTACCTGTTAATGGGTAGTTTCTAAAGCATTATTTCCAGTCATAGGTAAATAGTTTTCTGTAAATAGTTTTTTGTTGTTTTGTAAATATTTTGTTACTTTTCTTCGCTTTCTTTTGGGTGTTGTGTTGTTTGACTTTTCAATGATTAGCAACTTTTAAAGGTGAACAGGTTAATAGAATGTCAATTCTAGAAATTTGATCTATGCTTTGACTAGAAATAATTTTAGATTTATGGATTACTAGAGAATTGTTTCATTCTTTATACTCTAGTTAGCATGAATCATTCAGTTGATGTTGAGTTACAAACACACACATTTAAATCATTCTACTAAAATTTGGGATATCAGTTGTTTGTATTAATTGAAAAATCAAGAGACTTCCTTTGCTACCACTATAATTCCCAACCTAATAATAGTGGGCTTCATTGCCTGCAAGTTGAAAAGGAGCTACTATTGAAGTATTGAAAAGTGAAAATGAGTTATCATTGTTATATCTAAAAAAAAATAGAAAATATCAATTCTTTAGGCTATCCATATAACTTTATCGGGGCTATAGATGCCTGGCTGGAAATAGAGATATGTTTGGGGGAATTACAAAGATAACCTTGTTGGGGCTATGGATGCCTGATTGGAAGCAAGGCTCTATCCCTAGTTGGCTTAAAAGGAATTATCAAATTATGTAGGTTAATGCAAACAATTTTTATTTTTTAAGTTTTTTGTAGCGGAAATAACCAATTGCACACATGTGAGCTCAGGGATACTTAATTTTGTATGCTAGCTGAAGTGAAATTTGAATGTTGAAATAAGGATTTAGTGATTTATAATTAGAATACTGAAGAAAGTTGATACATTGATGTTAGATCTAGAATTGAATTTCTTTTATTTTGTTTAGTTTTGTTGGTTGCTAGTTGTTGTGTGGTTTCATAATACACCCCATTTTGCTCTTTGGAAAAATGTGGCCCCCTTTTTTTTTCGTTTCCTTCTTGCTTTTGGTTGCTTTGGCATTGTTCTGCAGTTTGTTTGGTTTTGTCTCTCTCTTTTGATCTTCGTTTGGCCTTTTATTTTTTCCCTATGTCTTCTTTCCTAGATTTGGTTTTTGTTCCTTTTATGAATTTTGGTATTTTACTGAAAATCGGAATCCCAAAGTCCAACGATTGTATCAAGGTAATTGTATCTTTGACTGATTTTAACTCCACCCGGCAAGTCACTGCCAAAAAGTATCAATCCCGGTGATGTCTTTTCTTCTTGTATCGGAGTCCGATAATTTAATTTGTAACTCGGAAACTAGAGGATATGTTTCTTTTATATTTTAACTTTTCTTGAGCCTGTTTTTGGCCTTTTCTCTCATTCTGGTTTGTGTTTTCTCTAAATCTTGGAAGTAAGTTCCCGTATCCCAATATTTCTTGCAACAACAAATACTAGAAAGTGTTGATTCTAGTGATCATAAATTGATCATATATCCTTGAGGACCCATGCCTGGTCAGTGATCGAAGCAACACTAGAATTCCATGTGCAATCACCGTGCCATATTTTCCCTCTAGTAATGAGCCCGCGTAGAAACCTAGGTGTTCGTAATTTGAGCCCTAATCCGTAATGATTGCACCATTATTCAAGAAATTAATGCAATGTAACAAGTTATTAATGATGGTGGTGAAATACTCATATACTTGGCACCACTTTAAGCATATAGTTTCTTTTGTAACACCCTACTTCGCGTCATGCTGCAACCTTGCAAAGGATATTGAAAGAATGAAATATTTTTGGCGCGCAAGGAAAGGTAAACTTCAATAAACCAAAAAACATAGCTACCAAGGGTTTTGGAGTTCCATTTCAAAATATTAACATTATCAACCAAAACCAGGTATGTTTTGAATAATTGATTTTATGCTAGCTATTTTCATGCTCAAAAATCTTGAGAGATTTTGTTTTTTTTCCTTAAATTGTCCGAAATTGAAATGATGATTATTCTATGACTTTTGCATTTAATCAAAAGATGAATGAAAATGTTACGAAATTGTAAGAAATTTCTGGTTAAATTTAAACCTAACTCGCATGCAAGGCACATAATTGAAAATGAAGAAAATACCAAAAAAAATAGTGCTTTTGACGTAAGAGCAAAAGATGAATTCAAGTATTGCAATTCACAGGCCATACCAATCAATATAGTAGTGACAGACATGCACATGGGTTGGTATTCCGATGTTAAAATCTGCCCTCAGGTATGGCAAGAAAATGCTTCTCAATGTACGAGAAATGTTATAGAAAGTGGGTTATTCTCCGTAGCAATGTTTCTGCCAGCAATGGAGGCTCCTAAATTGGTTACACAGTGTATGAATTATTATAACCCTGATAAAAGAGTTGTTGAGAAGGAAGGAAGAATTTATGTTGATCTCACGTCGAAAGGAATTATGTACACATTTGGGCTTCCTACTTTCAATGAGGTGTACAACATTGATATAAAAGCTAAAGCCGAGACCTATCAAAATTTTGAAGCTCACAATAGAGAAATTATGAGTACCCAATGGTGCCAAGAGCCGATAGCTCCATAAACCAAAATATTTCAAAGGTGTATATTCAAACAAGAAATTCAAGACATTATTACTCTACTAAGAAGGATGGTTGGTTTAAGAGATGCTAGTAAATTTGAATCTTGAATGTTTGTGATAATATCTAGATTGATGGGAAGTCTCGTGTAGATGCACTAGGGAAAATTTATTAGTGTAAGATTATGTGAAAAAATAGTGGAATTTCTCAAAACTAGGTATTTTTATTTGTCTTCACATGTGATTTACTCCTATGCCCTAAGAAAAAATAAACAAAGTTTGAAGAGGATTGGTACTCTGGGCAGAGAGGTTGGAAACAGTTTGATACATGCTCACTTACCCCAGATCACTATCTATGGGTATAAAGAGAGTTACATGAGATTTAATGATGTGTTTTCCATGAAGCTAGTCAGAATGATGGATGGTGATAAAGCCAAAAGATTGTCCTTGGAAGCACCAAGTGTTATCAGACCAATGGGTGGCTGGTATATTGAGTTCTCCACATTCTCCTGCATTACTATAGAAGGTTTTGATGGACATCCATTTATGTTGCCCAGGTACCCAATAGATAAGATTGTTTTATTAGAATTGATGAGATAGTTGAAGCCATGTCAGGCCCTTTACAACAAAGCCCGCAAGAAGGCCTCTTTTAGATTTCCTATAGTGATAGGGAATTACAAATGCAATGCAATAAGGTTGTCTGACTTGTGTAAGGAAGAATTGAGAACATATAATTTTTGAGTTTTTTCCACTTCAGAGAATACACTATGATCCTGATTAGAACATTGCCAAGACTATTATTGGTTATTGTGCTCATGTCCAGCATTTAGAAAATTATTGGCTTAATTGTGAAGATGAGCACAGAGTAAGGATGAGAAAATATGAAAGATTGTCTTTAGAATCTGCTCAGATTCTAATGTTTCATGATATTCCAAATCAGTTGGAAAAATATGATGGAGAAGTGTTGAATAAATCCTACAATGAAAATAGGGTATATGATGAACCTATTCTAGACCCAGATTATAAGGTTGAAGAAATGATGTCAATTGATGAGTTCACTACACCGGTTTTGTTACATACTCAACACTAGATAAATGATTTTTGTCAAGCTTTGAGAAAAAGAGGAATTGAACCCACATTCTCAGAAGATAAGAAGAGAAAAAAGAAAATGAAACTACATTTGAGAGTGGGGAATTCACTAAGAAGAAAAGGAGAACTAGTAAAGTGGCTCCTAGTATAAGAATTGAAGAGAAAACTCCTTAAATTTCAATGAAACCATCTGATAAATGAGGGGATGTAGAAGAAAATAAAGATAAATCCAAGGTGAAAACTAAGGGTGCATCTTCCTCTACAGCAAAACCAAGAAACAATTTGGTTATTGAAGAAGAAGTAGGAGTAACAAAAAATGTTGGTACACAAATGAGGTCTACATCTCAGAAAGTTGCAGCATTGTTTTCTTCTCCTCCATCTATTAACATGGATAATGTGAAATAAACATTGGGAGGAACTCCTGTGGCTGTGGATGAAATTTTTGAAATAGATGGGCCTAGAATTAAAGAACAAATGGATAAATGGGGTGCCATGTGGGAGAAAGTGAAAGAAAAGAAGTCTAAAGATAAACCCATGGTACAACCAGTGTTGGAAGAAATTCATGATACAAGGTCTTCTCCTATAAATATTGAAGAAGAGGAATTCATACATGGAACACTCGCTTTAGAAGCAAGGAATCCATATATTCTTGAGATGAAAACACAGGAGAGTACAAAACATGATCTTGTTGATGAAAAAATTGTTGAAGATACTTTTGATTCCTAGCCTTCATTTGGGAATGTGCTAAATGATAATGAGCAATCATAGGTCTTCGAAAAATAAGAAGAAGACTTGGTTGAAACTTAAGTTGAAAAAGAAACTACACAGATTCGGGGTGAAGAAGTTGAAAATGAAGAGAACCCTGGTGGAGCAGGGAATGAGGAAGATAATTCCCAAGAAATTAATATTGAACATCTGGATAGATAGGAAAATATAAGTCTCCAAACAAAGGAGGTAGTGCCAAATCTTAGTAATCCAGACTCTATGCCAGAAATTGTTAAAGAAGTTCCTATTTCAAAGGAAATAATGGATAAAATTGAAGAAATAAGAGAATAAATTTTTGAATTAAATGAACATCAAGAACAAAGGAATGTTATAGAGGTAGAGTTGGACAATGATGCTCCTGATTGGTTGATCAAGGAATTGGCTTCCCCAATGGAAGTAGAAGTATTGCCTCTAGACCTTAACAATTTTGTACAAAAAATAGATCTCCAAAACCTAGGCGCAGAGCTAAAGCAAGGCATATCATACAAAAGAATGCAGATGGTAACAGGACCATCCATATAGCTACTCCAATAGTTGATAAAGATAGACATGAAATAATGCCTAAGGAGTATAAGGTAACAAGTATTAATCTTGGACACTCATCCTAGAAGCAAGAGTTGGATGAAATAAAATTGAATTTGGATGCCACTATTGCTAGAGTACAAAAGTACAAAAACAAGAAAAGAGAATGGAAATAAAGGGTTGCTACCTTGGAACATTTAATAAAATCTTTAACCCTGTCTATTCAAGCACAAACAAAATTGCCTCAACATCCAGTATTAATGCCACAAGAGTAGGTGGATGCAATTGCAGCGATTCGCCATAAAATGAATGTGTTTGAAGAATAGATTGAGTACTTGGTAAAGCATGGAGAAGAATTTATTATAGAGCTGATAGGTAAATATAAGGAAGTATACCATTGGTTTCAAAAATCCAAAATCTTTGAAAATGAATGCAGGGTTCATCAAGAAAAAATTAATATTGAGAAGCAAGATATTGAAATTCTCATACACAAGGATGTCCAAGCTTTAATACAAGAAAATTTAATGTCAGAGAAAGAAGATCTATTGACAAAAAAATGGAAGAAACAATTAGAGTGGGAAGGTGACATGTTAATACAATGTGTTAAAGGATTTGAAAAATTCATAGAGGAAAGTAAAAGATTGCTTGATATTTCAAGACTTTATTGAATTTTTAGTGCGTCAAAGGTGTGATCCTCAAACATTAGGACAGGAGGGTAAGGAAGATCAATCTTTCAAAGAATGGATCAAAAGAATAAATAAAGACCCTATCTAGTTATTAACTCAGGAAGCTATTAATGAGATCATATAGTGCAGGAACACTATAGATAAATATGCAATAGATAGAATGTGAGGAAATGATATAATACTTTGAGTATCAGAAGAATGCACCAGGCTTAAGCTCACTTGGAAAGATATATAGGGAGTTTTGAAGGATCACATGTATCAAGAATTGGGAGCTTTTTGAGAGTATCAAGAAATGAGAAATATAGAAAAGATTCCAAGCCCAGGTCTTGAAGGATGAAAGACACCGGATACCGAAAGTGTTATAATAACATTTTTTTTTGTAATTTTTCAGGCTATTCCTTGTTTCGGTAGAAGTGTTGTGTCTGGTATTTAGAAGAATGTTGATAACCTTGGTTTATGCAGAGTATTGCACACTAGAGTAAAGATTGTTGCTGATGACAAAGTCAAATTTTGACTTTATCCATAATGTTCCCAATGATAGCTGGTGAATGCCACATGCTACCTTTTGATTTGTTGTTTCTGATTCTCTGAAAGACTTTAAGTTTAAACTCTTGGGGCCTTGTTTCTATAAAATGAAATTTACTACTTCATTTTTATTTTTAAGTTTAGAATTTGTGGATATCGGAAGAGCCAAAGCTTCTTTAAGTTTTGTTCTTTTTTCCTATTTTCTGAATCATTTCGGTCTAAAAACTTGTATGCATGTAGACATTGATTAATATCAAAGTCAATTTGATAGCTACCTATCTCATGAATCTTATGTAGTTGGTTTCATTAGTTCAGTTGAACAAGCCTGTATGCTATGTCATTTAAGGGTGCATACAGAAACTACTTGGTGTCCAAACTAAACCCCTCTCTCTTTAAAATCTCACACTGTTTTGTATGTAGCTATGAAGCAATCTCATGAATTATAAAGAAGTTTTCTTTGATTTAATTAATTCTTGGGGGTATACGTGGAGAATAACCGGGAGAAATTTTAATTTCAGTATTTTTATGCTTTATTTTAGAATAGATGTTTAAATGCTTTTGAAAATGTTCCAAAAAATAAATAAATGGATGGAATTCATTGAAAATATTTCGATTACATAGAATTGTTGAATGCTTAAATCTAAATCTACTCAAGTGATAACAAAAAAAATTGTTGATATTCATGAAATATTATTTCAAATCTTTTGATTTCCTGATGTTATTTTTATGAATGAATTAGAAATCTTTTGTAAAAATCTTGTGATCTTTAACAAAATCAAAATAGATAAGCGTAGTCCCTTTGAGATTAACAACAAATTCACATCACAGCCTGAAGTGAACCTAGTATGATCATGACCTGATTTACCGGAGACTTGGGATTAAACTAAATCGATCTTATTGTTCTTTTTAGGTAGAGTTCCCCTTTGATTTTGTCTTGTTCCATATCTTTCAAGAATAATGGGCTTCTTTGAGGTTTTCCTATGGAGTTTCTTATTTGACACTGTTGATGCGAGTGAAATTATTGTCAACAGTACGGTAGGCTTATAAAGTAGAATTGAGTTGGAGATGCCAGTCATGGCCAACGTCATTGATAGTATTTTTTTATATTTTAAGGATAGTCTTATTAGATTCCTTAGCTTGACCATTACCCTAGGGGTAATATGGGGTGTTGAAATGGTGTTGGATATGAAACTTCTCACAGAGTTCACAGACATCCTGATTCTTAAAAGGGAGACCATTATCTATAATGATGGATTGAGGGCTACCATAGCAGCATATAATGTAATTCGGGATGAATTTAGATATTTTCTTACCTGTAATATAGATCATTGGAATGGCTTTGATCATTTAATAAAGTATTCTATAGCAACAAGGATAAACTTATGCCCATTTGTGGAAATAGCATGGATCTTTCCTACGAGGTTGATTTCCCATTGAGAGAATGGCTAGATGTAAGCGGCTACAATTCCTGAGCTGGTGTATGTAAAAGATCTCCATGAATTTGACACTAATGACAACTCTTCACAAAGAGATAGGCATCATGTTCCATTGTAGACCAATAATATCCCTTCCTCATTAGATTTTTAGCTAAGGTAGGACCAACAAAGTAAGCTCCACATATACCATGGTGAACCTCTTGTAAGGTTTTTGATGCTTCATTTGAGTTGAGAATTTGGAGGAGGGTTTTATCAAGGCTATGTGGTAAATAATATCTCTAATAATGGAATACTTAGAGGCTTGTCGGATAAAGTTTTTTCATTGGTTGGGAGACAAGTTGGGAGGGATAATTTGGTCATGTAGATAGTTTTAAATTTCCTTGTACCAGGGAGATTCAAGACCAACAAGTTCACACACAAGCTCGGTTTCGAGGAAATCAAATGTAGGGACCAACAACTATTCCACCAAGAACTCTTATTTTGATGCATTGATAGGGATGTCCAAGAGAGATCCAATTGTTTTCATTGTATTAGTTTCCTTGTTTTGGATTCACGGTATCTGCTAAAAGGTAATAGTTTCAAAGTATAGTCTAAAACTATCAACCATGCACTTGTAGGGCATAATCTTCTCATCCTTGGTATCATAATCAGCATTGACTTGTTTGATCACTAATTGGAGATAACCATAAACTTGAAGATCCTTGATTTTCCATTTAATTTCCATTCGGAGTCCTATTGGTAATGCTTCATACTTAGCTATATATTATTGGTGCATGAAAATTCTACTTGAAATGACTTAGGAATGGAATCCCCTTGAGGTGTGATGAATAAAATTCCAACTCTTGAACCATGACTTGTGTAGGACCTATCGAAGTACAATTTCCATGTCGGTGTTTCTATGAAAAAGATTGATTCATTTGGAAAGTTAGATATTAGAGCATGATTTTCCTTTCTTGGTGCATCTGTTGGTTGATCAGCTATCACTTGTCCTTTTATTTCTTTTTGATCAACATATTCAATGTCATACTCACTTAATATCATAACCCACTTAGCTAATCATCCTGTCAAAGCTACTTTACTGAGAAGGTACTTTAGAGGATCAATTTTGACTATCAACTTTATTTTGTGGTTTAGCATATAATGTCTCAATTTCTAGGCTATGAATACAACTTCTATGCATGCTCATTCAATAGGGATATTTTTTAACTCATATCCAACTAAAGTATGACTGATGTAGTAAATTTCTCATTTTTTGCCATCATTATCATTTTGTGCCAATAATGCCCCCAATGCTGATGTAGTTGTTGTCACATACAATATCCAATTTTTTCCATCAATCGGAGCCATAGGAACTGGTGGAGTCAATAGTTAATGCTTAATTTGATCAAATTCTTCTTAACATTTTTCTCTCTAAATGAAGGGAATTTGTTTTCATAACAGGTGTTGAAATAGGTGAATTTTATCTACTAGTTGGGCAATGAACCTACGGATTGATTGCAGTCTTCCTTGTAATTCCTTAGCTGACTATGTTAGTGGGTGATGACATGTCCAAGATAGCATTTACTTTTGTAGGATCAACCTATTTTCCTCTACGAGAAACAATCTATCCTAAAATTTTGTCTAATTGGACCCCGAAAAAACATTTCTTTGGATTTAACTTGAGTTTGTATTTTTCAAGTCGTGTGAAAATATTATCCAAGACTGCTAGGTGACCACTTCTTTCTAGAGATTTTGAGATAATATCATCAACATAATCCTCCATGTACATGCATATAATCATAAAAAATAGTAGTCATGGCTCTTTGATATGTAGCTCTAGCATTCTTAAGTCCAAATGGCATAACATTCCAATAGAAGATTCCCCAAGTGCATGTAAAGGTGTCTTAGGTTGATCTTCAGGATAAGTACTTATCTAATTATAGCTCAAGAATCCATCCATAAGGGATAGCATTTCATATCTATTCGTGAGGTCCACTATGATGTCAATATTCAGTAAGGGGAAATCATCTTTAGGACAAGCCTTGTTAAGATCCCTAAAATCCATGCATACTTTGATTTGTCCATTCGGTTTTGTGATAGAAACAAGATGAGATATCCAATTTACATAATCAATAGAGCATATGCATCCCACATCCAAGAGTTTATTTAGTTCAACCTTGACCAGGAATGCAATCTGTGGGTACATTTTCCTTAGCTTCTATTTGTATGGTTTGACATTTGCTATTAATGGAAAGTGATGTAAAACAAGCTCGGGGTCCAACCCAAGCATATCAGCATATGACCATGCAAAACCAACTTGTCTCTCTAAAAATAATGTTGTAGACTCAGGTTTTTCCATAGTGGTCAAAGATGCTACAAGTTGTATGATTCTAGAGTTATCTTGTGTCCCAATGTTCACTTCTTTTGTCTCTTCTATGAGCAATGGTGATCTCTCTTGGTCTATAGCGAGATTTTCCAATCCTCCATCCTCAAGCACCTTAGAGAGGTTTTCACCTTCGCATATGTCCTTTATTTTTACTTTTTCATGATCAACAAGCACCTTTCGATTTTCACCTAAAGACCTATTCTTTTTATTTTCATTTTTTTCATTTTCTTTTATGACTAGAGGAAAGGACACCCTCACCAAAGTATGTTGCACTATTGAGTTTTATGGTGAATCCAACCTTATGATCCCCACTTGGTATCCCTTCATGAAGTCCCATGAACTCATCAATTGCTTCATCATTCTCGAATGTGTCTAAATCAGTGGTTCTTGTTGGTCCCAATCTATTAACTATGGCTAAATGAGAGATAAGCCATCATCAAAATTATCAAGGGTCATGGTGTAGGTAGATAAGTTGAAGATAGAGGTAGAGTCATTGGGTTCTTAAAAGGTTTTAATCCAAGCTTCCCTTTGTAAGGGAAATTTTTCTTTTAGAATTTGACAAATTCTATAGGGGGGCAATTTTAAACATTTGATTAAATCTTTCCTTAAAGGTAGGCTCACTAGGTTCTCTAAATGTTTCCTCAAGGTCATAGTCACTAACTGATCTTTCTAAACCCCATTCCCATTTATTGGAATTAGAGTTGGTATAATAATCCTCAGATGTCTTAATTTTATTTGAAGTGTTAACGATCTCACTCAAAGGCAACCTAGTACCTTGGATACTTACTTTCACTAGAACAAACCCTAACCCACTATACTTTGGTAATTTAGGAGGCAGTAAAGGTTCCACTATGTCATGTTTGTTTAGACCAAGACCATTGTGTCCTTCATATCCTTGTTGTTTCATCAAGAGGAATCCTTTTGGATATTGTTCAACTGTTTAGGTTCTATTTCATCCTCTTCTTTATATAGCCATGTGTAAATGTGGTCATCCAAATATTCTTTACCTAACTCCCCCCATTTTGTGAAGGTGGTAGGCAGATTGCAGATGATAACCTTAGGATGCATAAGATACAGTTTTCCATAAGGCTTTGGTGATTTAGGTAACTTTCCAATGCAAAAGAGACTCTTCATGTTGTGTTCTCCACATACTTTGTCTTGAATTTGGATTTTGGGTTTGGAAGGTGTGTGAATCGAGTGGATGATTTGATGAGGTTAGATAGATCAATGTAGTGGGATAAAGGCCTCTTGATTTATGGGCACTTAGTGCTTAACACTTCCTTTTAGGTTTGTGCAATACTGGAAAGGATCGGGATCACCAGGGATAGTAATTTTAGTGCCATTATGTGGAAACTTGATGCATTTGTGGTATGTGGATGGCATGACCCTCATGGCATGAATCCATGGGTGGCCAAGAAGAAGGTTGTAGTGTAAATCTAGATCCAAGACATGAAATGTTGTGTTTTGCATAGCTAGACCAACTTTTATGGAAAGTGAAATTACTCCTTCAAACGAGCACTCGACATCATCATAAAGCCTTGCTAACAATTTTCTTGGTTTGATCTATGAAATTTTCAGAGTATTCCAATTCTTTTACCAATTTTAGAGAGAAAATGTTTAGACTTACTCCACTATCTACCAAGAATCATCTGATCTTATGTTTATTTACGTAGAATTCAAGGTGTAGAGGATCATTATGATCAAACTTTTGTACGGAAAATCATTTTTCAGAGAAGGTGACATGATGTGGCATAGCTAGGTATCCAACCATGGCCTAAAATTCATTGACATCTAGGTTAGTAGGTACAGATGCTTCCTCCAAGGCTTTATCAAGGATAGGTTTGTGTTGAGGGGATATGCAGAGGAGTTCTAGAATAGAAATTTTTGTGGGTCTTCTCTAGCTGCTCTAGGAGATTGTACTAGCTTTTTGGTTGTGGATTGGAAGGAACCCCTTGTAGAGTTACCTTGGCTCTATGAGTGGTGACAACACACTCTAAACTTATCTTATTTATGGTAATAGTGGAAACATTCTCATCAAAGGCTCATATGTTGTGGATAATAGTGCTATAATCATGCCCAACATGGGTATAATTGGAATTATTGTTAGTCCCAAAAATTGAGGCTTTTCGTTTGTCATGATCTTGTAAGGGAGTTTTAACGATGGAATGATCAACATTTGTCTTGCCTTGTGAATTGTCTACTGAAATTATTCCTTGTTCAATGAGGTATTGAAAGACATTTTTTGAGTGTCCAGCATGAAGATGTCTTATATCCCTTTCCATGGTGATATTCATAATTTTTTTTTTCCTTCCACTAGTCAGTTTTGATCAATGAGGGTTCATAGTTTTTGACATCTGGCAGTTGGATGACATTGGATTGTAAAAGTGTCTTTAGGACTAATTCAATGGGTTCACCCGACGAGGTGTATGTTCTCTTCACACATGGAGGACCTTTGTTTTGTTGGTTTTTTTGGATTGCATTCAATATTTAATCTTGACCTTTTGTTTCGTAATTTGATGTTTTTGATGTGTTTGATGTGGAAGGACCTTTGAGGTGAATGGTAGGACCTTTATTTATCACTTTAGCATCAATGACTCCAACGTTAGTAACATTCTTGTTTTGGGAACAAAAATTTTGTATGTGGTCTCTTTATGTACTTTGACTAGTCCCTTGGCGACAAGATCCTTTTCAATAAGGACACATTTCTCAATATTATTCTCAAAAGTTGTACAACATTGGATTTAAAGACTAGTCATCATTTATGTATTAAATTTTTCCACAAACATGGTGACTAGTTGTTTCTCAAGGATGTGACAATGGAACTTGCTAGCTATACTTTGCCATCTTTGGTAAAATGAGATAAGTGACTCCCCTTCATCTTGCTTAGTTATAAATAATTTTGTGAGGCTTATGTCACTTTCTATGTTAAAGGAAAAGTGGTTAATGAATTTATCAGCCAATTCCCCCCATGTTCTAATCCCTAGAGGAAGGTGTGTGGAATAATCTAAGGTCGGCCCCATGAGACTTCATGGGAATAGTCTCATCAAATAGGTAGATCATATGTGCTTTCCATACATGTCATATTAAATTTTTATATGTGTGTAGGGAAAAACTATGGACTATAAATGGGGTAAACTTTATCTTTTATAATCTTATTGAATAGTTCTCTAGATCTAATTGATGTGACTTTTCCTCAATTTATTCCTATGTGTCAATTCGGGGAACGTAAAATGACAAAATGTATTGGTTTTTTTTGCCTAAGGGATGAAGACAATAAGTTGAGGAAATGTGAGATGCACTCTAAGAGAAAAAAGTATTTAACTTTCACACTTACTAGAAATCATTCTAACTTTCATCTTTAAACATTTTATGATCTAAATAAGAATACTCCTCAAATTAGATAAAACAATCAAACTCAACATAAATGTAGAACACTGATCAAATACCCTTAATTAACTAGATGAAAATAAGTTGCAATGTGATAGGAAGTTTTAGTGCAATAGGAAGGTGCAATGCAACAGGAAGTTGCAGTACAACGGGAATTTTATAAAATAGAATACAGAGTACCCTCTAGAAACAACAAATACACCTGAACAACAAGCAAAATGCTAAAGCAAATGAAATCCCTACACTTCAAATAATAATTGAATCTAACATAAATTTGATCACGCTGACTGCACTTACTGAACCAATTATATAAACCAAATATTAAAACTTTCCAAACGTAAAAGGAAATCAAATCACAAACGCTTCACACTTTAGAATGCATGCAACATAAATCAAATAATGTTGAACATAAATTCTAACTAATCAAAACACAAAACAACCTCACCAAGTATCCCAAGAGAGGGCCCCTCCTCTAGTTCACAAGCCGAGTGGAAAGAAATTGATTACACTAATTCAATACCACGAACGCTTGATTCTATTCATCCAATTTGTAGCAAAAACAAAATGTATTTTTATTCTCTATCTTCTCTCTATATATCCTCTACAGTCTAAATCATATCATATATAGATGTGATGAGTATATTGAATGTTATAGGCTACGATTAAAGGAGGTTATGGTTTGTTATGGCCAATGTCCAAAAAAATGAATATCGATAGCCTTTCATTTGGCCGCAAGCCACAAACCTTAAAACAACATTAAAACAATTTTGAAATGTAATGTTAAAATAGAGGCGAGTAGTTTCACAACACATTCAACTCATCCCTTACCATTCCTCATGTTATATTCCCTTTGAAGATTGTCATCCACATGGTCAGTTTCTTCAACTTGATCAGCTCCTATTGCAAACCAATCAAATTATGTCACTATCACAATGATTTAGCATTTTTGAAGCATTCCTTCATCCTTTAAAAACATATTCAATATTATTTATTTTCATAATAATTAATGGAAAAAGGACTTAGGAAAGAGGGAAAAAAGGAAATGGAATGAAACAAAAAGGGTATAGAAATTAGACATATTTTGCACCCATCAATGTGTTCCACTAGATCTCCTTTCCCTTTGTACTTGGGTAAATTTGGTGTCATGAAGTGAGGGGGAAAGGGTGGAATATATAGATTTTTTTCAAATGGATAGGGGCACTCCATGGAATATTTTTTCTTATTGGTCCCCAATTGCATGTTTGTCATTTGTTGTTGTATGGCTTGTATTTGTTGCATCAAAGTGTTTGCAAGAGATGGTGTTTTATTGGTTTGATTTTGCATTATGGTGTTGGATTTGAGGTAGTATGTTGGACTTGGATTTTGGTTGGCATTTTGCGGCATGGGACCTTGGTTACCTTGTGTAAATGGTGTATTGGTATTGGTCTAGTCTGGAGTGAAATTGGAATCTAGATTGGTCCCAAAAGTCATGTTGGTATTTGGCACATGGTGTTTTGAAATTGTGGTGTGGGCCCTTGATTTGTACCTTGGATTTGTAATGTTGGACTTTGATTTTTATTTTGGAGTGGTGGTGTAATTCCTTGATTGGAATTTCGGAATGAGGGGGTAGGTCCTTGATTGGTGTTTGAAAATGTAGGTCCTTGGTTGATGTTTGGAAATGTAGGTCCTTGGTCGATGTTTTGGTTCAACACTCTTCGTGGGACAATATGAATTCTCCTATATTTTTTGATTGATTTTGACTTGATGGGGGAGTGTTTTGAAATTGAAATGTGGGACCTTGATTCATGTTTTGAAGTGTAGGTGTGAGACCTTGAGATATAGGACCTTGGTTCATGTTTTTAAATATAGGTGTGGAACCTTGAGATGTGTGTTGAAATATATGTGTGGGACCTTGGTCTGTGTGTTGAAATATAGGTGTGGGACCTTGAGATGTAGAACCTTGGTTGGTATTTTTAAAAAGAGGATTTGCAAAAAATTTACCTATGGAATCTGATGAGCTACCAAATGTAAAAAAAATTCCTTGTGTTGTTGCATGAGTTCTCTTGTTTCCAAATGTGGAAATATTAGGGATATGTGTGGTATTGGTTTCCATGTGTGTTGTTTTCCCAAGTGGGGGTAAGTGCAAAAATATGGGGGGCCAAAAATAAGTCTTAAGTTGACACCTTTTTTCTGAAATCAGGAAATACTAACCTTGGACATAAAATTGAGGATAGTTACACTCAAAATTTTGAGATGTAATAAAAACAAGGATCGTAGTGCTCTGAGTCTACTTTCTAAACTACTATTTTTTTTTAAATGGTAGATATTAAGGGGTTCAAAAGAGGGGTCCACAAAAATTGGTGTTATTTTTTTAAAAAAACATAGCATAGCAACTTTTCTGGGTCACTTAAAAGGTAAACATTTTTTTAGTATTTTTAAAATTTCTTTGGTGATAAATTGGCTAACAGCATGTAGTTTCTATCCAATTTTTTTGATAATTCTTTAATGAATATTCAATTTTTTACTAATTTTTAAAGTGGACACTTCTTGAAAACATAATTTTGTCATGCTACCCCTATAAATTTTGAAAACTAATTAAATATATATATATATTTTTATTTTTTTTAATATGCGTAGAATGGATTCTACTTTATAAAAATATAATTTATTTGAAATTTCAATGAACAGTTAATTTATAACGAAAAAACACCAAAAACTAGTTTTTGCCAAAAAAATAGACACAAACAAAAGAAATTATAGATCAAAGGCTTCGCATTTTCAAAATGTGAAAAAAATACATTATTTTATAGCTAAGAGAGATCCTAACATTACCCAGGTGTTTGATTTGTTCAACCTTGAAACACGTGCAAACCTGAAGGTGGTGAGCATGTGCACACCTGACGGTAAGCACGAATGAGATTATGTGAAATTTTGTAAAAAATGCAAAAACACGTCTTTAGATGTTGGGAAGGCCCTCCAAGCCTTTGGGTTAGAAATCCAAAGCAAATCCAATCCAAGGGCTTGGGGATTCCCAAAGCAAGATAAAACATGAGCATGTTATAACGTGTTCGCATTTTGTGAATGCATTGAAAAAATTTGAGTGTGTTATAACACACTCACATTTTGGTCTACATTGATTTTTTTTTCTTTTTTTTTCTTTCTTCTTGTTATCTTTGAGCGAAACTATACACATGAAATAAACATTTAAGTTGACATTTAAATATGACATTTACTTTCTTATACTTTAAGTTATATTTCATGTATATAGTTTAAGGATGTTTGAGAGTGGTTTCAGATCTCTAGGAGTTATAATGAAAAATATACTTTTTGGAAGTTCTCAAAAAACTTCAGATTTAGTCAAATTTCAGTAATCAACATGTCAAATTACAGTAATCAGGAGGCCAAATTTTAGTAATCAACAAGTATTATTTCTCTCTATCTCGCTCATTTTTTATCCCTTATATATAGACCTCTCTCTCACTATCTCCATCCCTCTCTCTCTCTCTCTCTCTCTCTCTCTCTCTCTCTCTCTCTCTCTCTCTCTTTCCCTCTAATTCTCTCTATCTCACTTCTCTCTCACTCCATCCCTCCTTCCCTCTCTACTTATCTCTATCTCCCTCCCTCGCTCCCTCTCTCTCTATCTATCTCACTAGATGTCTCCCTCCCTACCTTTTCCCCTATCTACTCTTTATCTCTCCTCTCCCTCCCTCTACCTCTCTCTCTCACTCTCTCCTCTCTATCTCACCATTCCCTCTTTCGCTCTTTGTAACTCTCTCCTTCTCTATATATCACCATTCTATCTCTACTTATCTTTATCTCACCTATCCCTCTTTACCTCTCCCTTCCTCCCCTCTCTCGCCTAGCCTTCCTCCTTCCCTCTATCTCTATCTCTCTCTACTTCTCTCTATCTCACCTATCCCTCTCTACCCACATCTCCCTCCATCACTCCCTACCACTCTCTATTGCTCTCTATATCACCTCTCTCACCTCCCTCTCTCCCTCCATACCTCTCCCTCCATCTACCACTCTTTATCTCTCATGTCTATCTACCTCTCCTTCCCTCTATACTTATCATTATCTCTCATTTCCCTCCCAACCTCTCTCTCTCTCCACAATCCCTCCCTCCCCCTCTTTCTCTCCCCTCCTATGAGGGTTGAGGGTGTAATGTTAAGTGTTTAAGGTATAGGGTTGAGGTTATAGGGTTAATTGTATAGGGTATATGGATTATGGTTTAGGATATTAGATTCAAAGTTGAGGGTATAAGGTATAGGGATGAGGTGTGAGGGTTTAGGTTTTATGGTTTAAGGTATAGGGTTGAGGGTTGAGGGTATAAGGTTAAGTGTATAGGGTATACAGATTAGGGTTTAGGATATTGGGTATATGGTTGAGGGTATTGGGTTGAGGATATTAGGTTTTTAAGGTTGAGGGTTTAGGGTTTAGGATTTATGTATAAGTTTGAGGATTGAGGGTTGATATATAATGTTCAAGGTTGAGGGTATAAGGTTAAGTGTATAGGGTATAAGCATTAGGGTTTAGGATATTGTGTATAAGGTTTTGGGTGTAGGGTTTAAGGTATAAGGTATAGGGTTAAGGCTTGAGAGTGCCTAGGGTTTTTCATTTAAGTATAGGGTTTAGGGATAATATTTAGGGTTTAGGGTATAACGTTGAGGGTATAGGGTATAGGGATAAGGGTTAAGGGTGTAGGTTTTAGGTTTTAAGGTATAGGGTTGAGGTTTGAGCGATAGTGTTCAAGGTTGAGGGTATAGGGTTGTGTATAGGGTATAGGGATTAGGGTTTAGAATATTGGGTAGGGTTCAGGGTATTGGGTTTAAGATTGAGGGTTTAGGGTTTAGGTTTTAGGTTTTAGGGTTTAGGGTTTAGGGTTTAGGGCTTAGGGTTTAGGGTTTAGGGTTTAGGTTACAAGGTTGAATGTAGGGTTTAGGGTTTAAGTATAGGGTGTGGTGTTCAAGGTTTCGGTTATAAGGTTGAGGGTATAGGGTATAGGAATGAAGGTTTAAGGTGTAGGGTTGATGGTTGAGGTATAGTGTTTAGGGTTGGGGGTATAGGGTTAAGTGTACAAGGTATAGAGATAGGTTTTAGGATATTGCGTATAAGGTTGAGGTTATTGGGTTTAGGTTTGAGGGTTTATAGTTTAGGGTTTAGGGTTAAAGGTTTAGGTTACAAGGTTTAATATAGGGTTTAGGGTTTAATTATAGGGTTACGGGTCGAGGGATAATGTTTAGGGTTTAGGGTATAAGCTTTAGGTATAGGGTATAAGGATGAGGGTTGAGGGTGTAGGGTTTAGGGTTTAAGGTATAAGATTGAGGGTTGAGGGATAGTGTTCAAGGTTTCAAGGGTATAAGGTTAAGTTCATAAGGTATAGGGATTAGGGTTTAGGATATTGGTTATAGGGTTGAGGGTGATAGGTTTAGGGATTAGGGTGTAGGGTACAAGGTTGAATTTAAGGTTTATGCTTTAAGTATAGGGTTGAGGGATAATGTTTAAGGTTCAGGGTATAAGTGTGAGGGTATAGGTTATAGGGATGAGGGGTGAGGGTTGAGGGTTGAGGGTTTAACATATAGGGTTGACGGTTGAGGGTTGAGGGTATAGGGTTAAGTGTATAGGGTATAGGGAATAGGATTTAGGATATTTGGTATAGGGTTGAGGGTATTGGGTTTAGGGTTGAAGGTTTAAGTATAGGATTGAGGGTTGATGGTATAAGGTTAAAGTGTATAGGGTATAGGGATTACAGTTTAGGATATTGGGTATAGGATTTAGGGTGTAGTGTTTAGGGTATAAGGTATACGTTTAAGGGTTGAGAGTGTAGGGTTTAGGGCTTATGTATAGGGTTAAGGGATAATTTTTAGGGTTTAGGGTATAAGGTCAATGGTATAGGGTATAGGGATGAGGGTTGAAGGTGTATTATTTATGGTTTAAGGTATAGGTTTTAGGTTTGAGTGATAGTGTTCAGGGTTAAGGGTATAGGGTTAAGTATATAGGGTATAGGAATTAGGGTTTAATATATTGGGTATAGGGATTAGGGTTTAGGATATTGGGTATAGGGTTGATGGTATTGGGTATAGGGTTGAGGGTTAGGTTACAAGGTTGAAGTAGGGTTGTATAGGGTTGAGGGTTGAGGGTATAAGGTTAAGTGGTATAGGCATTAGAGAGGTAAAGAGGTAGGAAGGGAGAGAGAGGTGAGATAGAGGGAGAAGAGGAAGAGAGGAAGAGAGATGAGGGTTAAGTGTATAGGGTATAGGGATTATGGTTGAGGGTGTAGGGTTTATGGTTTAAGGTATAGGTTTGAAGATATAAGGTTAATTTTATAGGGTATAGGGATTAGGGTTTAGGATATTAGGTATAGGCTTGAGGGTATTAGGTTTAAGGTTTAATGTTAAGTTTATAGGGTATAGGAATTAGCGTTTAGGAGAGAGAGAGAGAGAGAGAGAGAGAGAGAGGGTGAGGGGGTGTGAGGGAGAGACATGAGAGAGAGAGTATTCTCTAGTTAGGGTGGGAGGGAAATACTTGAGAGAGGAGGAGGGGGTGGGAGGGAGAGACTTGAGAGAGGGGGAGAGAGAGAGATATATAGTTCTCTAGTTAGGGTGGGAGGGAGAGACTTGAGAGAGAGGGATGGGGTGGGAGGGATAAACCTGAGAGAGAGGGAGAGAGGGAGAGAGAGGAAGAGGGAGAGAGAGAGAGGGAGGGAGAGGGAAGGAGGGAGGGAGAGGCAGAGATGGAGAGAGATAGAGACACCATAGGAAGGAGAGATAGAGAGGGGTAGGAGGGATGGAGAAGTAGAGAGAGGTGATAAATACAAAGAGATAATGAGGGAGGGAAGGAAGGAGGGAAGGAGGGAGAGAGAAGTGAGATATAGAGAATGAGAGAGAGGGAGAGAGAGGGGGGAAGGAAGGTGGATAAATTGAGAGAGAGAGGAGGAAGGGAGAGAGATTAAGGTAGAGATGAATATGTTAGATAGAGAGAGGTAGAGAGAGAGAAGGTGTGTGGGAGGAAGAGAGAGACTGAGATCTAGAGAGGGAGGGAGAGGGGTAGAGCTAGAGAGGGAGAGAGAGGTGAGATAGAGAGAGAAATGTGATATAGAGAAAAGTAGAGGGAAGGGGAGAGAGAGAAAGGTGGAGAGATGAAGAGATGGGAGGTAGGTAGAGAGAAAGGTAGATAGGGATAGGTTAGAGAGTAGAGAGAGAAGGTGTGTGGGAGGAAGGAAGAGAGAGAGATAGATAGGGATGAGGTTTGAGGGTGTAGGGTTTAAGGTATAGGGTTGAGGATTGAGGGATAGTTTTTAGGATTAAAGTTATATGGTATAGGGTTATGGTTTAGGATAATGGGTATATGGTTGATGGTATTGGGTTTAGGGTTTACGATTGAGGGCACAAGGTTGAATATATAGTTTAGGGTTAAAGTATAGGGTTCAGGCTTGTGGTTTTATAGTTTAGGACTAATGTTTAGGGTTGAGGGTCAAGGTTAAGTGTACAAGGTATAGGGATTATGGTTTACAATATTGAGTATAGGCTATACGGTAGAGGTTTGAGGGTATAAGGTATAGGGTTAAGTGTTGAGAGTATAGATTTTATGGTTTAAGCATAGGGTTGAGGGTACAGAGTTGAGGGATAATGTTTAGGGTTTAGGTTATAAGTTTGAGGATATAGTTTATAGGGATGAGGGTTGAGGGTGTAGGGTTTAAGGTACAAGGTTAAGGGTTGAGGGATAGTGTTTAATGTTGAGGGTAAAAGGTTAAGTGTATAGGGTTGAGGTTATTGGGTTTAGGATTGAGGGTTTTGGATACAAGAATGAATGTAGGGTTTAGGGTTTAAGTTTATGGTTAAGGGATAATTTTTAGGGTTAAGCTTACAAGGTTGAGGGTATAGGGTATAGCGATGAGGGTGGAGGGTGTAGGATTTAGGGTATAGTGATTATGGTTTATGATATTTGGTATAGGGTTTGGGATATTGAGAGAGAGGGTGGAAGGGGGGGAGAGACAAAGAGGTAGAAGTAGAGAGGGAAGGAGAGAGAGAGAGAGGTAATAGAGAGAGAAGTAGAGAGTGAAGGAGGAAGGTGGAGATATTGAGAGAGAGAGAGGGGAGGGAGAGAGGTAGAGATGAATAAGATAGATAGAGAGAAGTAGAGAGGGAAGGTGGGTGGGAGGAAGGAAGAGAGAGAAATGGGGAGATAGATAATATTGGAGAAGGAAGGAGGGAGGGAGAGAGAGAGGTGAGACCCCATTTCTTTGAGGCATAAACACATCAACAAGGTAGTGCTTGTTGTATGAAAAATTCTTCAAAGAAATGGGGTCTCACGGTTATGTACATCACTGTGAGATCCCATTTCTTTGAGGAATTTTTTCAAACAATGAGCACTACCTTGTAAATGCTACTACATTCACACATTGACAAGGTAGTGAGATTAGTTCTCATTGTATCAAAAATTCCTCAAAGAAATGGGATCTCATGGTGATGTAAAAAAAATTCCTCAAAGAAATGTGGTCTCATGGTGATGTACATCACTATGAGACCCCATTTATTTGAGGAAATTTTTTCATACAATGAGTACTACCTTGTCAATGCTACCACATTGATTCATTGAGAAGGTAGTGCTCATTGTATGAAAAAATTCCTCAAATAAATGGGGTCTCTATTGACAAATCAAGGATATACAACTAAGAGGGGGGGGTGAATCAGTTGTTACCAAAATCAAACTTATTCAACATTAATTAAACTTTAATCTCATATCTGATAATTAACAGTGCAAGCATAAATAAATAGCACATTTGAGACACATGAACACCAAGATTTTATAAGTGGAAACCCTGTTAGGGGAAAAACCACGGTAGATGTTAGTCCACAAGATTATACCCTGTTAAAAGTATAATGAAGAATGAATAAAGAATGCAATTGCATTTAGGCACACTACCTAGAGCTCACTGCTCAAAGGGAAGGCTCACTGCCTTACATAAGACAATCAGATTAAATCCATTTGATGAACATGAACTAAGAAATTAGCTTCTTCACAAGCCTGATTATAGTTCTGATTAGGCACATATTCACTTCGCTCAACCTTCTTCACACTCTACTCTGCATTCGGATGATCTAATATTTATTCGCACACACATACACTGAGAATACTTTTAGCACACACCCACACACTCTACTTACAATGAGAAGAGACAATCACTCTTATATTTTTGCTACACGGATTTACATCAACTTTTTCGACCACAAAATAAATGAATTACAACTTGTCAGCCTCAATACATGAACAATTCTTAATGCGCACCAACCTAAGTCGGTCACAACATATAAAAGACCTAAATCAACATCCTCGAGCATGCTAAACAATAAAGTATTAATTCATAAGGATATGCAACACACTATCACCATTATGTCGGCCAAGAACATGAAAAACTTGAATACACAAGAAAAAAAATTCAATCACAAACATGTCGATCAATGTGGATGTACTGAACTAATAGAGCATGATCTAGAAACATTATTGAACATCTTAGAAACATACGCAACAACCAAATTCACCAGAATTGTAATCTCATCTTCCAGAAACACTTGATACAATAACTGGATGACTGTAGGAACATAAATCTTCATAAATTGCTCAATTCTTGATGCGTACCACTAAAAATTTCAAACAACATACTAGATAAGCTCAATAAAAAAACCTTTAGTGTGTGCCACCTGATCATCAATGAACACAACTTTCCATCACTCTGACCTTCTCAGCTTCATTGGTTGCCTACAATATATTTATTATAATTTTCTCAATATCTTCAACATATACAGCCTTCAAAAACACCAATGTTAATAGTGTTGACATCAATGACAAACACATATTAGCAATACAAATTCAGCATCTAATAGTCTCATGGTGATGTTTTCTCATACAACAAGCACTACCTTTTCAATGCTACCGCATTAACGTATTGACAAGGTAGTGCTCACTTTATGAAAAAATTCCTCAAAGAAATGGGGTCTTATGGTGATGTACATCACAGTCACACCAAAAGACCCCATTTCTTTGAGGCATTTTTTCATACAACGAGCACTTCCTTGTCAATGCTACCACATTGATGCATTGACAAGGTAGTATTTTTGTATGAAAAATTGCCTCATGATGCATTGGAAAGGTAGTGCCTGTTTTATGAAAAATTCCTCAAAGTAATGGGGTCCCATGGTTATGTACATCACCGTGAGACCCCATTTCTTTAAGGAATTTTTTTATACAATGAGCACTACATTGTCAATGCATCAATGTGGTAGCATTGACAATAAAAAGCTCATTGTATGAAAAAATGCATCACCATGAGACCCCATTTCTTTTAGGAATTTTTTCATACAAGGAGCACTACCTTGTCAATATGTCTACATGGTATCATTGACAAGGTCGTGCTTATTGTATGAAAAATGCCTCAAAGAAATGGGGTCTCACAATGGTGTACAATGAAATGGGTTCTCATAGTGATGTACATCACTGTGAGACCCCATTTCTTTGAGGCATTTTTTCATACAACAAGCACTACCTTGTCAATGCTACCGCATAGATGCATTGACAAGGTAGTGCTTGTTGTATGAAAAAATGCCTCAAAGAAATGGTGTCTCACAGTGATGTAGACCCCATTTCTTTGAGGAATTTTTTCATACAATGAGAACTACCTTGTCAATACTACTTATTGACACATTAACAAGGAAATGCTCGTTGTATGAAGAATTCTAGGAGGCATTTTTCATACAATGAACACTAAGCTTGCTACATTTTCAATGTGGTAGCATTGACAAGGAAGTGCTTGTTGTATGAAGAAATGCCTCAAAGAAATAGGATCTCATGGTGATGTGTACATCATTTCTTTGAGGCATTTTTTCATACAACAAGCACTTGTACATCACCATGAGAACCCATTTCTTTGAGGCATTTCTTCATACAACAAGCACTTCCTTTTCAATGCTACCACATTGAAAATTTAGTGAGCTTA
The DNA here is from genome assembly GCA_007115665.2 of Sequoiadendron giganteum. Classification (NCBI taxonomy): domain Eukaryota; kingdom Viridiplantae; phylum Streptophyta; class Pinopsida; order Cupressales; family Cupressaceae; genus Sequoiadendron; species Sequoiadendron giganteum. The sequence goes on from CM021102.1 coordinate 509,107,618, forward strand.
GTGCTCATTGTATGAAAAATATCTCCTAGAAATGGGGTCTCATGTGATGTAAATCACCATGATACCCCATTTCTTTGAGGCATTTTTCATTCAACGAGAACTTCCTTGTCAATGCTACCACATTGATGAATTGACAAGGTAGTGCTCGTTGTATGACAAAAATCCTCAAATAAATGGGGTCTCACGGTGATGTAGTGCTCGTTGTATGAAAAATGCCTCAAAGAAATGGGGTCTCACATTGATTTACATCACTGTGAGACCCCATTTCTTTGAGGAATTTTTAATACAATGAGCACTACCTTGTCAATTCTACCGCATTGACGCATTGAAAATATAGTGAGCTTAGTGCTCATTGTATGAAAAATGCCTCAAATAAATTGGGTCTTATAGTGATGTACATCACCATGAGACCCCATTTCTTTGAGGCATTTTTTCATACAACAAGAACTACCTTAAATCACTGCGTGCATCACCATGAGACCCCACTTCTTTGAGGTTTTTTTCATACAACGAGCACTACCTTGTCAATGTGGTGTATGAATAATTCCTCAAACGTTCCTCAAAGAAATGGGGTGTACATCACCCTGAGACCCCATTTCTTTGAGGCATTTTTTATGCATTTTTTATACAATGAGCACTAAGCTCACTACCTTATCAATGCTACTGCATTAACAAGCTAGTGCTTGTTGTATGAAAAAATGAAGTGAGGTCTCAAAGTGATGTACATCATCATGAGACCTGTGAGACCCCATTTCTTTGAGACATTTTTCATACAACGAGCACTACGTTGTCAATATGTCAATGTGGTAGCAATGACAAGGTAGTGCTTGTTGTATGAAAAAACATCACCGTGAGACCCAATTTTTGTACATCATCATGAGAACCCATTTCTTTGAGAAATTTTTTCATACAATGAACAATACCTTGTCAATGTGTCAACGCAAACATATTGACAAGGTATTGATTGTATAAAAAAATGCCTCAAAGAAATGGGGTCTCATGGTGATGTATTGTCAATGTGTGAATGCAAACACATTGACAAGGTAGTGCTTGTATAAAAAATGCCTCAAAGAAATGGGATCTCATGGTGATTTACATCACTATGAGACCCCATTTCTTTGAGGCATTTTTTCATAAAATGACAACTACCTTTTCAATGTGTCAATTTGGTAGAATTGACAAGGTAGTGCTTGTTGTATGAAAAAATGCCTCAAAGAAATGGGATCCCATTTCTTTGAGGCATTTTTTCATACAACGTGCACTACCTTGTCAATGCATCAATGTGGTAGCATTGACAAGGTAGTGCTCATTGTATGAAAAAATGCCTCAAAGAAATGGGACCTCAATTCCTTGAGGCATTTTTTCATATAATGATCATTACCTTGTCAATGAATCTATGCGGTAGAATTGACAAAGTAGTGCTTGTTGTATGAAAAAATGCCTCAAAGAAAAGGGGTCTCACAGTGATGTACTATTGGAATGAGTTGTAGATGTGATATTGATTGTTTGTTGTCATTAATGGTTGTCATTGATGTCAACATATCTTGGTGGATTGACTGAGGATCAGATCTATTTCCTTGGTGATCCAAATTGGTCTGGTTCCAAATGTCATGCTATAATAATACATCTTTGTTTGTATCTATCTTGGTCCCATTCTTCTAGCAACATAATGAGGTACACCTTTTTGGGTCTGAACCGATCTAGTAGTTGGTTAATGTGCTCCAACACATTATTTGCATCGTAACGTGTATATCTTATTCTTTGGTTTTGGATATCATGTAGTGTGTTGATTTGAGAAAGGATGCTATGTTTGGTCAACATTTAATTTATCTCCACCACGAGAATGTTTTTGTGGTGACCTATATCAAATTGTGCTTGGCCGACTTAGGAATTTGAGGCATTTGTGTTTGGTTGACTTAGGAGATTATGGAAACATGGAATGGTATAAGTAAGAGCTGATTCTTTGTAATGAAACAAAGTGTGATGAATACGAAACTCTATATCCAAAAATTGAAAATTATGCAAAATTTTATGATTGGAGGCAACAAACAGTGAAATTCTATTCGGTGTCATTGTTAGTGACAATTTTTTCAGTGGTGGATTCCTTTTCATCATTCTTCTGGTAGTGAGCCATTTTATGTAGGCAGTGAGACTTTCTCTTTTGGTAGTGAGAATTTTTGTATCTTTGGCTATAATAGCCGAGCAGTGAGCCCAACTAACAGTGAGCCACCCACAGTGAGCAACTTGACAGTGAGCCCTTGTAAAAATCACCTTAATCGGTTTCACCTTAATTGGTGTTTTATAATTGATAATTAGCATTCTTAGTGGTTTTTCCCATCTTGGGTTTCCACATAAATTCTAGTGCTCTTTATGCATGGTGTCATTAAGTGCTTTCATGTTCATACTAGTTTAATTGCTATCTGAATGATTTGAGTTTGCTCTGGATTGATTAAGGATATTAAAATTATTTTATAATAATTGGTTCACTCCCCCCTCTTAGTTATCCAAACTGTTCTACAATTCACATTAGAGCTTTGGTTTATTGAAGGAGAGCTTAACTACTTGAGGTAGATCTAATGGTGCACAAACTGACAATTTCGATGTTTAATGGATCTGACTATAGTTTCTAGAAAGTGTAAATGAGAGGTTACTTGATTTCTCTAAGGTACAAAACTTGGAAAGTTGTTGAGACAAAATATGTTGAATTGGAAAATGGTCCTTCTAGTGTTGATGAGATTTCTGAAGAGAACAAGAAGGCAAGGTATGCAATATTTAGTACTTTGTCAAAGACCAAGTTAAAAAAAAATATTTCATTGGAAACTGCTTATGATGTTTGGGAAAATTTGAAAGAAATCTATGAAGGAAATGATATAGTCAAATTATCAAAGAAGTTGACAACCAAGTGTAGAAATGAAAACTTGAGGATGGAAGAAGGTGAGAATATAGCAAGATATTTTCAGAGAATTGGCAGTGCAATAAATGAAGTCAAAAATCAAGGAGGCGCTCTGACAGATGAAGATGTTATGGAGAAGATTTTGATGACCCTATCAGAGAGCTACAGTGACAAGATCTTATCTATTGAGAAAGTTTATCATCTAATTAAATTTACTAGAGAGAAATTATTTGGCACCTTGACTATGTTTGAGATGAGAAAATTTAGAAAAGAAAAGGAGAAATCTGAAATAGCCTTCAAAGCCACAAAAACAAAAGATGATCTGGATAGTGAAAGTTTAGATGAGTTGGAAGAAAACTTCACAAGAAAACTAAAGAAATGTACCGACAAGTACAAAGGTATTCTACCTCTTAAATGTTTTAGATGTGGAAAGATTGGTCATTTAGCAAATAAGTGTCTGGAGAAAAGAACAAGGAAAAAATTTAAAAAGATCAATTAGAAGGCCTATTATGTTAATGAGAATGCCAGTATTTCAGATGATGAATCAGATCATGAGGATTGTTTGTTTTTGGTAAAAAAGGATGAACCTAGATTTGATGTCTTTAATATCTGTCTGGAATCTAATGATAACTTTCAAGTTGCATTATTTTCAAAAGAAAAAGAGATGAATGGTTGATTGATAGTGGATGTTCGAATCATATGACCGGTGATAAAAGTAAATTTGTAAAAGTTGAGAAATATGATGGAGGTTTTGTTAGATTTGGAGATGATAAAACAACACAGATTGTTGGAATTGGTTCTATTACCTTTGATGGAAAACATAACACTGACAATGTTTACTATGTGAAGGGTTTATATCAAAATATTTTGAGTGTTGAACAGATGTGTGAGAATGGCTATAATGTTGTATTTCAGGATGATGGTTGTGAGATCTAGAAGAGTTATGGAACCGTTATGCATCAGGAAAAGGAACAAGTGGGAATATGTATCATCTAGAAGGAGCTACAACGAAATACCTATTTTATTAGGGCAATGATGGTTGGCTTTGGAATCGGAGGATGTATCATATCAACTTTGACAACTTGGTAAGGATAAGTTCAACAAAGTTAGTTATAGGTTTCCCTAAACTAACAAAACTAGAAAGCATTATTTGCAAAGGATGTCAAGAAGGAAAACAAACCAAAGGTACATTCCAAGGAAAAGAAGCATCATCTACTAGATTGTTGGACTTTGTACACAATTACCTATGTGGTCCAAATAGAACAAGAAGCCTACAAGGTGAGAAATATTTCATGCTATTAGTAGATGATTATTCCAGACTAACTTGGGTCACATTTTTAAGAGAAAAATTAGAGGCTCTAGAAAAAATCAAGATTTTCAAGGCAAGATTTGAGAATGAAGTTGACAGGAGAATAAATTTTTTAAGATCCGATAAAGGAGAGTTCACTTCTGATAAATTCAACAAGTTCTATGAGAAACATGGCATTAAAATATAGCTATCTACCCCTAGAACACCTTAACAAAATGGTGTAGTGGAAAGAATGAATCAGACAGTTCAAGAAATAGCAAGAAAAATGATCACGGAAGCAAATCTACCACAAGTCTACTGGAGAGAAGTGATACACATAGAAGTTTACACTCTTAATAGAGTATTGTTCCAAAGGAATTATGGAAAGACATCATATGAGCTATGGCATGGAAGAGCTCCCATAGTAAAGTACTTCAAAAAAATTGGAAGCAAATGCTACATCCAGAGAGATGAGGAAAATCTTAGAAAGTTCGATAGTAGAGCTAATGAAGGTATATTTTTGGGTTACTCTACAAGAAGCAAAGCATACCGGCTCTACAAAAAGAGACTGGACAAGATAGTTGAAAGTGCGAATGTGAAAGTAGATGAAGATATTCAATTAAATCCTGACAGGCATATTGAATATGAATCAGATGACTTAGATGACGAAGAAGAAAAGAATAAGAAAGAAGAAGAATAGACAAAGGAGGCTCTGAAAACTTCAATCAAAACTCCAAGGTATGTACAGAGAAACCATTCAAAAAATTAGATTATTGGAGATAAGAATAAAGGAATCATCAAAAGAAGCAAAGTAGCTCAAGAGTAAGTATTACTATGCCTACTCTCAAAAACTAAGCCAAATACTATAGAAGAAGCATGCAATGATTAGAATTGAATGAAGGTAATGAAAGAAGAGCTAGATCAGACAGAGAAAAATCAAACTTGAGAACTTGTTCCCGGATCGGTTGACAAAAATGTAATTGTAACAATGTGGGTATTCCAAAAATAGTTGGATGAAAATGGAAAATTAATTAAAAAAAAGGCAAGATTGGTTTGCAAAGGTATACTCAGATCGAAGGTATTGAATTTGACGAGACATATGCCCCTGTTGCCCGGATGGAAGCAATCTGGATATTCCTGGCCTTTGCAGCTTTTAAGGATTTCAAAGTCTATCAAATGGATGTAAAATTTGTATTTTTGAATGGAGAACTAAAGGGAGAAGTCTACATTGAGCAACCAGAGGGATTTAAGTTTGGAAGTGACCCAGATGTTGTTTGCAGGTTGAAGAAAGCTTTATACGGATTGAAGCAGGCTCCTAGAGCCCAGTATGGCAGATTAGATAAGTACTTGATTGGACAAGGATTTCAAAAGGGATCTATTGATAGTAATTTATACTATGTAATTCACTCAAATCAAATATTGATTGTTGTGGTTTATGTTGATGACATAATTTTTGGAGGAAATGATGATATGTGCAGAAAATTTGTAGATGAAATGCAAAATAATTTGATATGTCTATGATAGGTGAGTTGAATTGTTTCTTGGATTGCAAGTAAACCAGAACAACAAAGGAATTTTCATTTCCCAATCCAAGTATACCAACGAATTATTGAAGAATTTTGGGTTGGATAACTCCAAACCAACTTATACACCTATTTTTACTAGATGCAAATTAACAAATTAAGATGACTCACCTAAGGCAAATGCAAGCATGTATAGATAAATTATTGGAGTATTGTTATATTTGACTGCCACTAGACCAGACATTATGTATGTTGTTTTTTTAGTAGCTATATTTCAACAAGAACCAAAGGAATCACATGTTGTTGCAGTAAAAATGATCTTTAGATATTTGAAGCGTACAAAAGTTATTGGGTTATAGTATCTAAAGGATTCATATTTCACATTGATAGCCTATAATGATGCTAATTGGGTCGGGTGTGTTGATAATAGCTAGAGCACAAGTGGTGGAGCTTATTTCCTTGGCTCTCAGTTGGTTGCTTGGTTGAGCAAGAAACAATATTTTGTATCTTTATCTATTGTTGAAGCTGAATACATTGTAGCATCCTCATGCTACACTCAAGTACTATGGATGAAACAAACGTTGAAGGACACTGGCAAATCATTTGATGAATTGGTCTCAATAATGTGTGATAGTAGTAGTGCAATAAAAATTTCCAAGAATATGGTATAGCACTCTAGAACAAAGCATATATCCACAAGATATCATTTCTTAAGAGAGAAGTTGTTGGACAATGAAGTAAGACTTGAGTATGTACCTACAAAAGAGCAGATTGCAAATATTCTCACAAAACCATTAAGCAAAGATACTTTTGAGTATCTCCAACAGAAGTTAGGGATTTTTCCCCCTCCTAGTCTACAATAACATGCATCGAGGTGTGAATTGGTCAATGGTATTGCATGCTTACTTCTATCTAGATCAATGCTTGGTGGCTTCCTCATAGGGGGAGCAGAGTAATTTTTTTAGGGGGGGTTTTTCCCTTGTATTTGATGTCAAAGGGAGAGAAGAAAACAAGACAAGATGGCCCTTGATGCTGACATTGAGTTGATTGGTTTTCTATTGATTAATGTTGCCATCAATGAAAAAGGGGGAGATTTTTGGAATGAATTGAAGATGTTATTTTCATTGTTTTTTATCATTAATGGTTGACATTGATGTCAAAATATCTTGGTGGATTGACTCAAGATCAGATCTATTGCCTTGGTGATCCGGATTGGCATGGTTCCAGATGTCGTGTTGTAATAATCCATCTTTGGTTGTATCTATCTTGGTCCCATTCTTCTTGCAACATAATGAGGTACACCTTTTAGGGTCTCGACCGATCTAGTAGTTTGTTAATGTGCTCCAACACACTATTTGCATTGTAACATGTATATCTTATTCTTTGGTTTCGGATATCATGTAGTGTGTTGATTTGAGAAAAGAGGATATGTTTGGTCCATATTTTATTTCTCTCCACCCTGAGAATGTTTTTGTGGTGACCTATTTCAAATTGTGCTTGGACGACTTAGGAATTTATGGAGGAATTTGTGTTTGGCCGACTTAGGAGCTTATGGAAGCATGAAATGGTATAAGTAAGAGTTGATTTTGTTCAATACAAGCAAGTGTGATGAATGCAAATCTATATATCCATACATTGTGAAGTATGCAAGATTTTATGACTAGAGGTAACAAACAATGAAATTCTATTCAATGTCATTGTTAGTGACAATTCTTTCAATGATGGATTCCTTTTCATCATTCTTCTAGTAGTGAGCCATTTTCTATAGGCAATGAGCCTTTCTCTTTTGGCAGTGAGCCTTTTTGTATCTTTGGCTATAATAGTCGGGTAGTGAGCCCAACTTGCAATGAGCCACCCTACAGTTAGCAACTTGACAGTGATCCATTATAAAAATCACCTTATCGGATGTCACCTTAACCGGTGTTTTATTATTGATAATTAGCATTCTTTGTGGTTTTTCCCATCTTGGGTTTCCACATAAATTTCGGTGCACTTTATGCATGGTGTTTTTAAGTGCTTTCATGTTCATACCAGTTTAATTGCTATTTGAATGATTTGAGTTTTCTCTGGATTAATTAAGGATAAGAAAAAAAAATTATAATAACTAATTCACCCCCCTCTCAGTTATCTGGATTTTTCTACATGTACATCACCATGAGACCCCATTTCTTTGAGGCCTTTTTTCATATAATGAAATTCCTCAAAGAAATGGGGTCTAACAGTGATGTACATCATTGTTAGACCCCATTTTTTAGGCATTTTTCATACAACAAGCACTACCTTTTCAATGCTACGATATTAGTGCTTGTTGTATGAAAAATGCTTGAAATAAATGGGGTCTCACATTGATACATCATTGTGAGACCCCATTTATTGAGATATTTTTTCATATAATGACGATTTAGGGTACAACATTGAATGTAGGGTATAGGGTTTATGCTTATGGTTGAGTGATAATGTTTAGGGTATAGGTTATAGGGTTGAGGGTATAGGGATGAGGGTTGAGGGTGTAGGTTTAGATTTATGATATTCGATATAGGTATTTGGAGATTGAGAGAGAGGGTGAGAAGGAGATAGACGAAGAAGTAAAGAGGGAAGGAGAGAGATAGGTGATATAGGGAGTAGAGAGTGAAGGAGGAAGGTGGAGAGATTGAGAGAGAGGATGGAGGGAGAGAGAGAGAGAGAGAGAGAGAGAGAGAGTAGATAGGGATAGCTTAGATAGAGAGAAGTAGAGAGGGAAGGTGGGTGAGAGGAAGGGAGAGAGGGAAAGGGGGAGATAGATAATATTAAAGAGGGAAGGAGGGAGGGAGGGATGGAGAGAGAGGTGAGATAAAGAGAGGCATGAGGGAGGGAGAGAGAATGTTGCTTGATAAAGTAGAGAGGGAAGGAGAGAGTGAGAGAGAAAGATAGGAGGAGAAGGAAGGTGGGTAGATTGAGAAGGGAGAGAGGGGAGATGGAAGGAGGGAGGGAGAGGTGGAGATGGAGAGATGGGTATAGAGAGAAGTATATAGGGAATGAGAGATAGTGAGGGAGAACTAGACAAAGATAGAATGGTGAGATAGAGAGTAGAGAGGAAAGAAGAGATTGAGAGAAAGATGGAGAGAGAGGAGGATGATTGGGAGATTGAGAGAGAGGGAGAGACTGGGAGAGAGAGGGAAGGAGGGAGGGATATGTATATATTGAGAGAAAGAGATAGAAATAAGTATATAAATGGAAGGAGAGATATAGAAGGGGAGGAGGGAGGGAGAAGTAGAGAGATATAGAGAAAGGGAGAGATAGGGAGGGAGAGAGAGGTGATATAAAGAGAGGAGGGAGGGAAGTGAGATAGAGAGAATGAGAGATGGAGAGAGAGGGGAAGGAGGAAGGTGGAGATATTGAGAGAGAGGAGAGAGAGAGAGAGAGAGAGTGAGGCAGAGAGGGATGGGTTAGATAGAGAGAATTAGAGAGGGAAGGTGGGTGGGATGAAGGAAGCGAGAGGTCAGATAGAGAGAGAGAGAGGTGATACATATAGAGAGAGAGAGAGAGAGAGAGAATTAAAGAGGTAAGGAAGGAGGACATGAGAGATATTTTTGAGATTGAGATAAATATATAGGGAGGGAGAGATAAGAGGAAGGTGGGGAGAAAGAGAGAGAGAGGGAGATAGATAGGAAAGGAGGCAGGGATAGGAAGAGACGGAGAGAGAGATAGAGAATTATATAGGGAATAAGATATAAAGAAGAAGAAGTAGAGAGAGAGGGAGAGAGAGATAATGATGAGATAGAGAGTAGAGAGGGAAGGAGAGAGTTAGAGATAAATATGGGGGAGGGAGAGTGTGTGAGAGAGAGAAACACAAAGCAAAGGAGGAAATTTGAGAGATTGAGAGAGAGGGAGAGAGAGATAATGATGAGATAGAGAGTAGAGAGGGAAGGAGAGAGATAGAGATAAATATGGGAGAGGGAGAGTGTGTGAGAGAGAGAAACACAAAGCAAAGGAGGAAATTTGAGAGATTGATAGAGAGGGAGAGAGGGAGTGATAGAGAGACGAAACATGGGAGGGAGAGTTAGAGATGGAGAGAGATATATAGAGAAGTATATAGGGAAGGAGAGATTGAGAGGGGGAGGAGGGAGGGAGGAGTAGAGAGAGGGAGAGGCAGGGAGGGAGAGAGAGGTGAGATAGAGAGAGGGGGATGGAGAGAGATAGAGAGAAGTAGAAAGTGAAGGAGGGAGGGAAAGAGGGAGAGAGAAGTATGATAGAGAGAATGAGAGAGAGGGGGGAAGGAGGAAGGAGGAGAGATTGAGAAAGAGAGGAGGGAGGGTGAGAGATTAGAAAAGAGGGATAGGCTAGATAGAGAAAAGTAGAGAGGGAAGGTGGGTGGGATGAAGAGAGAGATGGAGAGAGGGAAGGAGGAAGGTGGAGAGATTGAGAAGGAGAGATAAGGAGAAAGGGAGAGAGAGATAGAGGGATAGGTTAGATAGAGTGAAGTAGAGAGGGAAGGTGGGTGGGAAGAAGGAAGAGAGAGAGGGGGAAGATAGAGAGATGGGGAGATAGAGAAAATTAGAGAGGTAAGGACGGAATGAGAGTGATATATGAGATAGATAGAAGTATATAGGGAAGGAGAGAGTGTGAGAGAGATTTCTAGAGCATAAGGGATAAACAATGAGTGACATATAGAGAGAGAAAGATGATAAAACTTGATGATTACTAAAATTTGACCTCCTTATTATTGATATTTGACATGTTGATTACTAAAATTTGGTTGTCTGAAAAAATAAGATCTTCCAAAAACTAGTATTTGAATTATAACTCCTAGAGATCTAAAACCACTCTCAAACATCGTGAAACTATATACATGAAATATAACTTAAAGTATAAGAAAGTAAATGTCCATATGTAAATGTCAACTTATTCTTAAATTTTTATTTCATGTATATAGTTTCCCTAAAAGATAAAAAGAAGAAATAGACAAGAAAAAGAGAAGAAAAAATTTCAATGTAGACCAAAATGCGAGTGCGTTATAATGCACTCGCGTTTTGGAAATTTTTTTATTTTAAAAAATTCACCTTTTTTTAATTCAAAATACACATGTTTTTTGAAATTTAAACCACAATGTGAGCACGTTATAACACACTTGCATTATGGCTTGGTAATGACTGAACCTAGGCTTGGTCACTACCAACCCATAACGTGAGCACATTTTGCTATAACACACTCACGTTTTCACTATTTCAGGATGAAAAAGTAATTTGGCCACTTTTTGGCCCCCATATTTTTGCACTTGCTCATGGTAATGTTGTAGACATTTTTTTTGAAGATGGAATCCCTAATGTGAATGGGTTTTGAGTAGCTCCTTCCACAATTATGGAGACATCAAATCCTTGAGTAAGTTTAGCACCCTTTTTGGCTAGTGCATAAAAGTATCTATTAGGATCAGCACCAATGAGCTCATCAATAATGCGTAGAATCCTTGGCTCTTAGTAAGCTCTTTCAATCTCTTCGGAAGTCAATTTATTGTTGAATTCATCGAAGCCTAGATTATCAAATGTGTCGATTGGGTCTCTTTGTGGTGTAGATTGATTTGAATTTGATCCAAAATTGGTGTCATGATGTGGACTAGAAAAGGGGTCATTTGAAGAATCCATGTCCTTTCTTTTAGTTCATGACCATGTTTCAACCATGTAAGATTTTCAAGTTTGGAAGGTAATGCAATATGATATGAAAATACACTATGTTTTTGTGATTTTTTAGGTATAAGGATGCAAGGTGACCATGCAAGGGTAACGATGATCTTAAGACAAAAGGATGAGACTAAATGAAACCAAAGGAAACTAATGGAGGTCAATTGACATCAAAAGGAGACTAGGTAATACTAAATCAATGACCAAAATTTATGATGCAACTAAGTCTAAGATGAGGTTAAGCTATATTTTTGTGTTTTTGGGATGTAAGGATGCAAGATAATACAATCTAAGTCCAAGATGATAATGATGTATGATCAAATGATACGAGGAAAATGACACTAAGGATATGGACCTTGAGATTTAAGAAAAGGGATGATAACCAAGATATTGTAGGTCCAAGATAACTAATCCAATTGTCATTGACCTTTATAATGACCAAGATTGAGAAAATAATGGATTTGACAACGTGAGTCTAAACTAGGAAACAAGTTTGAGACTCAAGTTTTGACCAAGATGACAATGACAAAGGTTGATAAGTAAAAGGATTCAGGTCAATGATGAATTGAATAAGTAATCATGGAATGTTGAAGGGCTTGATATTATTCCTATGTATGAAATCTAGAAGGTATGTGCAACCTAAAACATAAGATTAATTATGTAAAGCAAGGATGAAGAAGGTAACCTAAAATATAATGGAATCCTAAATGAAGATGATGGGAATGGATTGGTAAAACTCAACAAGTCTAATGTTTAGATGAAAAGATCACTCCCAAGATGAATTGGATCGGATTTGGACAAGTATTTTTTCAAATTCTGATGCTCAAGCAGTTGCGGCTTTGTTTCTAGAAATTGTGTCATTTGTAGATGTGGGTTTCTGGTGAGTAGTTACAGTGCAGAACAATAGTTGCGAGCCTATTTCTGCCAAATTTGGTGTAGGGTATCAATTGCATTTTTTTGGTAAATAGTTGTGGCTCAAAAATTAGTTACAAGCCTATTTCAAGTATATGCGGTTAACATAGAGTTTGTTTTGTAAATTGATGATTTGAACTAGTTTTTTGATTGGGTTTTTGACTGGTTTTGGCGTGATTTTGTGAAATGAACTTTGGAAAACACAAAAAATAGTCAACAAACACTTGTTTGGTCTGATTTGAGTGTGTATAATGTGTATGTGTATAAGACACTCATAGACAATCCACAACCTAGGCTAGAAAAGATGCTACTTGTTGAGTCCCTACTTGGATTGCTCCAAACTTTTAGATAAAGTGGACAACTAGAGATCTTGGTGACACTGGCTCCCCCTTACACGACACAAGCACACCAAAATATCTTACCCTTGAATATCCTAAAATCTTTTGAACCAAGGGATTTCATGTCTCTACAATGAACAGTGGAATGTAGGGTGGCTTCAGATCACTCATGCGTTAGCAAGTAAAAGGTTTTTTGACCTCTAAAACAATTGGTTCTTAATCTGTGTTGCAAGATAATACTAGTGCCTATACATGTGGAAAGATTAGCTCAATTAAGAGGCATCCCAATTGCTTCCTAAGAAATGATTTGAATGTATCATGAAAATACTAGTGATGGCAATTGTTGGCATAGGAAATCCTCACCAGGCGATTGAAGACTTTCCCAATGATCACAAAAATTTATATAGTAGATTGAAACAAAGTGTTGTAAGATGGGGTTAGATGAATCCTAGCCTAGAATGAGTGATGGCCAACACTTCTAAGCTATTAAACCACACCTAAACAAGATAATACAATGAAAGCATAAAGGAAACAAAAATATCAAATAAAAACACTCCCCAAGCTTTGATCTTGAATCACTTCTCTTGCTCTCCTATTTCTATTTATGCAAATTTTCCCTTAGATTTGTTGTAGTACTTGTGTAAAACTTGCAAATGGTAAGTAGAAGTTTGGAGAATATTAGCTATTAAGGTAGAAATGGAGGAGAATGGTCTCTTTTATAGACAACCATTCGAATGGATGACCAAGATCGATCTTCTAGAAATATTCCAAGATAGACAGATGAGAATGAATGAGATGGAGGTTACGAAATGAAGGGTCAAGATCGATTTTCTAGAAAGATGCCAAGATCAACGGTCAAGAATTGATGCACCAAAAAGAGGTGGGAAATGAAGGCTATGATGTCGATGGCTATGACGCCCGATGGCTATGACAGACAATGAAGGCTTATGACAAATATGACTATGATAGAAATAAAGGCCATGAATAGGGAATCTTTGACCAAAACGGAGAGGATAAATTATTTATTTAAAAATGCAGAAAGTGGACAAGTGAAAAATAAATAATTCATCTGAATTATTTATTTGGAGGAAAATGAAAATGAGCATTTGATTAAATTAATCAATTTAATTAAATAGGAGAGGAGGAACTTAGGCATTAAATAATTAATTTGAATTAATTATTTAAAGGGGACAGGAATGACACATAATTAAATAATCCTAATAATTATTTAATTATGGAAGAATGACAAGGATAAATAATTAAATAAATAATTATTTATTTAATTATTGAAGAAAGAGGATGTTAGCGACACAATTAATTTATTTTAATTGATCAAGATAGAATAGAGATTAGAAAATTAATTAATTAAATAATTAACATTATTTAATTAATAGAATAATATGATTGGGCATAATTAAATAATTAAAATTATTTAATTATTAGAGGATGGCAACCAAGGAAAAAATGTTGCTCGCAAACCTAGGAAATTTTTTTAGTGTCTACATTTTGCCCCTCTTTGACATAATGTGATTTGAGAATTGCGTCAAAGAATGAAAACAAAAACTAGGTTCAGATCATGCCCTAGTTGCGACAAGGTACAGGCATGCCCCCTTGGGAAAATTTCATAAATTTTCAAAAATTTCTTTTAAAAAAAAAAATTATCCTGATAAGACAAAGAGATGGCCAAGAATGTGATGGTGAAGATGGAATCAAGGTTAAAAGGCAATGGAGAGGTCAAATTCAAGATAAAAGGCTTCAAAAGGTGTGACCAATAGGCAAGGTAGGTCAAAACCCTAATTTTGAACCTATAAATGACGAATGGAGTTTGAAAAAGGGTCATTTTCACATTCCAAATATATAAATTTTGTGAGCTCGGAGTGATTAGTCATCAAGAATGTCACCTATTCCAAAGGCCACCCCACGTACATATAGGGTCCGCAGCTATCATCATCTTGAGGGAGCACCCCTCGGGTATGTACTACTAGCCCAACTTTTAATTTTTTCATTTCGTGTGCATTTAACTTAGGAAATAATTTAGTAGCCAATTGCATCACAAATTTTTGTGATGCATTTTAATTCTCATTTGATAAGCGGTTTTCCGTAATTGTCTCGACGTGATGCAAGTGAATTATGTTAGGGGGACAAGAATTTTCAGTATGACACATGAATTGGTGTCACACAACTAACTTTTTGAGCCACATATGCGGTCAGAAATCACACAAATGACTAGGTCGGATGCATGTGTTGTAAAAAGTGACACATTCATTAGGCAAGTGACGAAATTGTAGTTGCGGGTCAGTCGAAATTATTGTGACACATTTGTTAAAATTGTAACACATTTGACTGGTAAAATATTTTTCCCCAGAATAGGAAATTTTGACTTGGTCAAACTAGGTTTTGTTGATCAATTAAAGGTTTAGGATTGACATTATTGGTTGCATGGTGTGTTAAGGAGTGGCTACCACTGACTTACACTCATGATTCAAGGCCAAATGTGTTCTAACTGCGAGGCTAGCTAGGCAAGGAGGAGTGATAGGCACTATTGGATCTAGGCCTATTCTATGTGACTTATATGCTTGTGATCAGGGTGAATAGAGGGATGCTGACAACATTAGCAGAGTGATGGCACTTGGAGATGAGAAGCTTCCATTTACCAATAGGAGAAGTGATAGTCACTTTGGAGGATGTGTATCAGATATTGAGACTACCCATTTAGGGTGAGCAAGTGCAATATGATCTAGTGCGGTGGATACACACACTGTATGACTATTATGAGATTGATGATGATGCAGAGCTTGGGATCCAAGGATATGAAATCTAATGGGAGACCTCGATGGAGACATATGACCAATTTTATTGTGTGTTATGTGCATTGATAGCAAAGCTTATGATTCTTGATCGCAAGGGGCACGAATTCCCATTGGGATGGGGGAAGGTGCTTGGATCGATGGTTGCTTCAGGGATCATTTATGCATGGGGGTCATGTTTGTTGGACATGTATTTTTTCAATTGCATGATATTGCTTACAAAGGGGGACAGAGTTTGAGCTGTGGAGTGAAATTTTTTACATTCTGAGCATGGGAGCACATAGCAATGTTCTGGCCACCAGTGGTTTGACAGGCAGTGGATAGTGCACCATGCGTGTATCTGTATCAGGGGGAATTGAATCAGACACATGTCAAAGATGTGGGTTACTGGAAACATGGTCTAGGCACACTAGTGAGGCTTATTTGGAGACCATACAAGACTTGTCGAATATGGATAGATGAGGATGATCATTTTTCATGGTGTCAATAACCCAAATATCCGATCGGGCAGATAGTACAGAGCCAACGTATTATTGAGATGTACTTTCTAGAGAGGGTCATATGGTAGTTTGGTGAGCAATAGGGGGCCCTATTTGGTATAGCAGAGTATGGTTGATCATCATGGGAGGTGCATCCCTGGGGTTCATAGATTGTGATCACCACGAAAAAGTAGGAGATAGATGCCATGCATGTACTAGATTGGGAGTGGTGATCTAGGGAGGAAGATGCAAGGATGACACTAGAGTATGATGCCTAGTGGTTAGTACATAGACTTGTTCCACTCACAGATCCATAACAGCCAATGCCAGTAGAGTGCAGAGTTAGGGGTGTGAGAGGTCGGTGGGAGGCAAAGGTGGTAGGGATGGAGGAGACAAAGGATGAGGAGATGGAGGAGAATGGGGAGATGGAGGAGGATGGGGGGATGATGGGGGTGATGGATGAGGGGGTTGACGAGGAGGATACCGCCATAGATAGAGGAGAGATGGAGGAAAAGGGGAGGCTAGCTAGCTTCCACCTATTCAGGAGGAGGAGGAGGAGATGGAGGAGTATCAGTCGAAGGTTAGGATGACCGCTGAGGTGTTGGTATAAGCAGGGGAGTAGCATGCAGAAGTTTTAGATGAAGTAGTAGAGTATCCTGCAGAGGTGGTGCAGCCAGAGGCGATGGAAGTTGAGGCTAGGGGAGAGGGTGGACATGAGGTGCCAAGAGGAGGAGAGGATGAGGGTGAGATGGATGAGGTGGAGCAGATCCTTCATGAGGGGATCATCATGGGAGATATGGGAGAGGAGGTTCGAATGGATAATGGGACTGTTGAGCATGGGATATCCGCACTACAGGCACATAAACAAGCATTTTAGGTGGAGCTAAGGACCATGACAGCTGGGAGAGACGACCTTAAAGCTAAGAGAGATGCATTTTAGGTGGAGAGGGATGTGGAAGTTATTACTCGGCAGCAGACCCACTAGAGGATGATTGATTTCATAGCCACATGCAGTGGGTCAGTTGTTGAGGTTGCACAAGAGTATGCTAGGGCTAGCAGGGCCAATTAGTATTATAGGGACCTATATGAGAGACTAGTACCACCTGAGCAGAGAGAGCCATGGTGCAGGAGCACCTTGGTCATCAAATGCTTTTCACATTTGTAAAAAGATGAATGTTCAAAAATTGCATTGTAAAGGTCATGATTTCATGAGTCAATCACAAATTTAATGGAAAAATGATGTAAAAGGTCTTATTTGAAGGTATTTAAGGTCTTGGGTAAGTCCTTGGGAGTCAAAGTGGAAAAACAATGTAAAACTTGTAATAATGCCATGTTGTCAAGTTACTAAATTGATCAAAATAGGGAAATTAGGGATGTTAAGAGTTAAAAGGTAGTTTACACCAATGGGGAAATTGAGGAGATAGTTATTAAGAGGGGAAAGCTATAAAAAATCATGTAAAAGGCGAGGAAAGGCAGATCTTGATTCTTCTAATCAAAAATTTGAAATAAATCCCTGTTTTCTGTGTTAGCAACAATCTTTCCTTTGTTTATACCTTTATCTTGATTGTTTAAGAATTTCAAGAGACAAATTATGGTGTGATAATATTTAGGAAGGTGTTAGTCTTTATTTCAAACAGTTGAGAGGTCAGTTTTAAGAACCAAAAGAATAAAAGGCAACTTTCAATGCCCGAGCAGAGTTCTTTCACAGTGGTTTTAGAGTCTATTAAGGCACTAATGGCAATTCCACCGATGTAAGGTTGTATAATTGGTGGAATGGATTGTGTTTTTGTATCTTCAATGTTATTTAAGTGTATGAGTGTAGGGGTAAAAGAGCATGGAGATATATTGTTGTTTCAGAGCCAAAATCTGAGTTTTCCTTAAGAAAAGTGTGGTTCCATAATGGAATATGTTGAAAAGGCTTTGTTAACGGTTGAGTGATGGTTCCAATAGTTGTGGTAAACCAAATAGAGGGTGTTTGGTGCTTTGGTACGAAGGCATGAGCTTCTTAAATAGTAATTTCCTTAAACCCTCATTTCTTTGTATTGAAAAGATCTAAAATTAAGGATTTTAGTGTTTAGCGGGTAAAGGGGCCTCTCAATCCATATATATTGGAGAATCTTGAGTTTGGGGACTTAATTTAAGATTTTTTTGGGGTTTTAAGTGATTTGGAGTAGTGTGTAGGTGACTTCCTTTGTAAAAAAAGGCCTATTTTACTAGCCTTTTCCAATGTACAGTATAAGAAACTAATGATTTCTTTGAAACGGGTTATTAAAAGCTTATGTTATATTATTGTTGACTGAAAAGGGTCTCTAAAACAGAGTTGAGATGTTTTACATATATATGTATACACTAATTCAAGGGTTTGTTAACCACTAAAGGAATATGGCATTGTGGGGTCGAACGGTAAATCTGATGTACAAAAAAAATAAGTGATCATAAATGCTTGAATCTTGTTTATGGGGTGAAGTTACAATCGTACCTATGCTTGATTAAGGTATGGAAAGCAGATTTTGATAGTATGGAATTTGGACTTGTGTGTTCTAATGGTGTTTATATGCAGATATGTTGGGACAGTCATGTGACTAATGGAAGTTAACTTGGACAGTATTTTGCAAGGATGCTATGGATGAATTTATGATCTTTTACAGTGCTTTAAAGTTTTGATAACAGGTTAAGGTAAGATTGAGAGAATGGTGAATTTGGTGAGATGTGAGTTTTTCAATCTACAAATGAAATATTGTAATCAATCATGATAAATGTTGTAGTTTGATGGTTTGATAAGGGAGAATGCTTGACTGCTCTTTTTCCTTGAAGAATGAAATAGTGAGAGAATAGAAGGTTTTTTTTTCCTAATCCGGTTTGTGATGATAAAGGTGACTTTGAATCTGATAGTGGTCTGGATTATGATTTTGGTGAAATTGGAATATTGACATGTTGTCTTGGAGTTTTATAGAATTGAAGAAATCAAGTGAATTTGAAGAGAAATTGATGAAAAGTTTAGTAAACAATTGTTTGTTTAATTTTATCTTCTCTTGATTTTATTTGGGAATCTAAATCCCTTGAATAAATGATGGTGTTGAGGAGTTTGGTTGTTGATGCTCTGCATCAAGCCATCATTCTCAGAGATTGATAGTGGGTCACAAGGTAGGTCACGGAGAAGGACCCACAGTAGACAGACACATAGCAAGTTGGAGGATCAGACCTCATATGCCAAATGGGCCACTCTATATGACAGGCCTCCCACCATAGAGCAAAGACCCAAAGATGCACCACATAGGGAGGATTCCTCAAGAATAAGAGAGCACGCAAATTTCGGATAGCATGTATTGTTTATGTTTCACATATGTTAGACACTAATGTTTTACTATCGAGCCTAAGAGCTCCACCTTTATTGGACACACCTTGACATTATTCCTATGACACATTATTATTTTGAGTGATATATATATGATATGCATTGTGATATGTTTATGCAGTTGTGATGATATGCTATGTGATGGATACTCATGCTATGATTATGGTTTTTATTGATGCATTTCATTTTATGATGATCTATGATGTTTTATGATCTTGTTTTATGGTTATTTTTATGCATTGTTTGTGTTGTTATGATATGCAATATGGATGACCTAATGTTTATTAAATACAGATGATGTAATGCATTGATGACTTATAAGTGCTTTTATTATGTGTGGATAATGATGCAATGAAAATATCCTAATACGACATGATATGGAAATGTATTGATGGAATGGAATGTGAATGTTGTGGAATGGTTGTATGATAATACAAAAGGTTTAATGGAAATATGTAATGTGAATGCAAAATATGATGTCTAATGTTACATGTTATAATATTATTATCAATGTGATGCAATATCTGTGAAATGCAATGCAACGTTATGAGAAACTACTTATGTGATAATGCTAAATATCATGATGGATAATGTCTAATATGAATGTAAGGAATATGATATGTCATCTTGCTATTGATGTGATGTTGTATGTATGGGACACAATGTTATGGGAAATTGCATGCCATATGATATATTGGTTTGTGATATGCAATACTAATATGATAAGGTGCTAATAGTGATACTAGTATGATGATGAATGTTATGTGAACATATTTTGTGTTTTAGTATTTTTCTTATGTAGATATATGTGACCTAATATGAAAATGATGCTTAAGATGATGGTATTTTCTATGGTGAAATCTAACATGACTATGTGTGCAAGATGTTTTTGTGTATCAAAAGACTCAGTAAAGATGCAGATGGAAGAAATGTGAGCATGGAAGAGGATGGAAGTTAGCATGAAAAGGAAAGGAAAATGGAGATGGAAAGTTAGATGGGAGATGATAAGGGACCAACCTTTGTACTTTAATTTTTATATTTATCATCATTGGGCGCAAAAATTATCGCAAATGGAACACAAACACCATGGTATGAAATAGAACAAGGTGTGCAAGGTGACCATTTGTGAGAGAAAAGTAGTCAAAAGACAAAGCCTAAATACAAGGAATGCCCCAACTCATACTAAGGATCCAATTATCCCAGTCTTTTTTCCAAGACAAACCACAGACAACAAACAAAGAAAAGAGGCCATGATCCATCATCATCCCTCTAAATCCGTTAACGAGACATCCTCGAGGAGACTAGTAACATGACCTAGAATCAATCAAAAAGATAAGACAAATCTAGATCAACAAAGTGTTTTCCAAAGAGATAGTGTTTTCCAATAATATTGATATGATTGTGTGATATGATTGATTAGGTCAACCAAGATGACCAAGGTTTGGTTTGATAAGTTTGACAAGGATTAATTGATAAGTTGAAAAGGGTTGGAAAATTGATTGATTGACCATGCTTACTTCCAAGAAGGACACATCCTAATGAAGGAAAGATTAATTGATTTGATAAAGATTGGTTGATAAAGTTGACAAAGTTGATTGATTGCGCCTAACTTCAGGAAAGACATAACTTGATTAAGGTAAGATTGATTGACAAGTTTGACAAGACTAATTGATTGTTTGAAAAATACTAATTGATATGAGCAAGCGATGTGATGATACCCAATTTCAATAAAGACATATCATGTTTAAGGCAAGTAACACACCTAATAGAGTTGACCAAGTGACAAGTGTTGACAAGGAACCTATCTGCAAGAAAGGCATATCTTGCTTAAGGTGAATGATCAAATTGAACAAGTCTAATCTCAGGAAGGACACATCATGATAAAAAAATAAAGATAGGACTGAATGATATAAACGATAGGAGAAAAGAGGACTTCTCTGCCTGAGCTATGGAGGCAAGCAGTCATTTACATTGTCAAGTATATCACTTGTGAAGGTCGTCTGTCAAATCTACATTCCATGCATTTTAAGCTTCTAAACCACATGAGGCACAGAAGGAGAATGAATGTGCCCAATGTGTTGTACAACCCTCTTTCAATCATGGAAGCAGAAACTTAGAAAGGTGGGGACAATTTTGTTTCCCACCATTGCCTAATTAAATTATTAGTTGTAAAACCTCTGCATGATGTGTCCAATATTTCTTGGGAATAATTTTTAATAATTGGTCAAATTAGACCAGAGCATTTGCAACCTAGGGTTTTTCCTCAACCTTATAGGATTGGGAGGAGAAGGAGCAATGTTGGGGCCACTGCTGGTACCTCAACTTCTATTGCAAGCCTTAGTGGAAATCCTCCTACAGCCACACAAGCTATTGAGATTAGTTCTTTTGAGGCAGAGCATTTTGATAAAGAGGGTTCCTCTCCTGATTTTGATGATGAGGTTCCTCTAGGCACCCTGCTGAAAACTAGGGCTCAAAAGAAGAAGGCAGAGCTAAAGGAAGGAAAATCTAAAAATAAAATGGTAGAAGTACCAAGCTCCAAGAAATGAAAAGTTGATATTCTTCCTCCTGCAGCAAAGGAAAAATGAAGAAACCCTCCCAAAAAATCAAAATCAGTTGGGTTGGTCGTTAGGGTATCTCCCGAGGGAATCCCTAAACCTAAAAAATAACCACGAAAGGATAGAGAAGCTCCAATGGAGTAGGAGAATGTGAATGAGAAGGATATATTTAAGGAAGTAGCAAGTATGACATTGGCAGACCTTGCAAATATTGTTGAGCAAGTTGAAAACCAGACATGGGAGGAAAATGCAGACTTCCTACAGCAAGAGGCCTTGAAACATGAATAGGAACAAGAGCAAGAGTTCCTAAAACATGAGCAAGAACAAGAAGAAGAGGCCTTATAGATCGAAATAGGAGAGCGATGACTAGAGCCCTTGCAGCCAGAATTGGTTGAGCAAGAAGAAGCCTTGTAGATGGTACTCTACCAAGGACAACCACAAGTGCCACGTAAAATAATATTAGGATTGCATAGGCCCTCTGAATTTTTGATGAGCATAGTAGTCTTGAACTTGTGGAAGGAAATACAAAGAAGAGAAGAAGAATGGAAAGTAGAAAAATGCAGGTTAAATAAGGAAATTGAATAGAAAGATGAGGAGATTGAGGATAAGAATAAAGAAATTGTTGTTTTAAAGAAGAAGGTGGATGGCATGACAACTTTAGTGTCGTATATATTGGAATGTAGGGCTCTTTCGAGGGTTTATGCCCTGTATTTAAAAGAGAAGCATATTTCTTTCAAGTTTGCAAAAATTATTTCAGGTTTGAACCCCTCAACTGAAACCCCTACTGAATTTTTCAATGCTTTTCGGATTGCTCCCCCTGAGATGAAAAATTTTCTATGTGAATTTTATTTACATAATTATGTTGTGACCAAATATCAAGATTGGAACCCATTTCTATATGTTAACGATGTCCAATTACGAGCATTCGTGTCTTGGATACAAAATGAAGTGAGCTGGGGAAAGCAATATAGGACTTACAGGAAAGTTGAATCTAGTGTTCCCTTGCCCATTAGGGCTGAATCTAGGCATCCATGAGAGATTTTTAATAATTGGCACATAATTTTATATCGGCCAAGCTATAGCTACAGAGTCCTACCTAAGAGAGAGGCAGTGTATAAATCTTATGAGGAGATGGAAAAACCATAAGAGACTCTATGATGGGATACCTCTCACAAAGATGGAATACCCTATCTGATGATTTGAAGCAAGTTGAGTCTCATTCCATGCATAAATATGTTGGAGCACTCAAAATAATTGATAGGCGTATTCAGCTTGGAAGAACAAAAGGGAAATTTTGGCTTCCACTAATTTTTTAGCCTCCTATCCTATTGTGGCTAGTGCCAAACTACAGGTTTTATAGGTATGACATTACAGATGAAAGATAGAGATGGAGCAGGCTGGAAAGGCAACAAGGTTTCTATTGGCATCCTATTTTGGATACATCAGAAACATATGTGTGACATCTTGCAATTGCCAACTTTAGGGAATTGACCAAATAAAAACACAACTCTTCCCCTACTAAAGGACCATCAAGACATTAGGTTGGGAGGGAAATGATGAGTCTAGTTTATGGTTTAATTATTGATGGGGTTGTTGTCCATTTCTTGCAGTAACTTAAGACTTTGGTGCTTTGGAGTTGATCTTTTTCATAATATTTCCTTAAAACCATAGACCTTGGACATAAATCTATTTTCATAAGCTTTCAAATGATATTGATATGCTATGTGGAATTTTTGTGTTAATTTTGCATGTGATTAATGAATGTTGATTTAATATGATTATGGATATGCAGTTGTTGTGCACACTAACATTGTCATGCAGATAATTTGAGGCATGCAATCAGGAAGATTCCGCTAGCTATACATGTGTTATACTGGTCAACAAGGTGGTCATTGAAGACTCTTGGCAGCTGGAGATTACTCATAGATTGTAACCACCTTATAGTGATCTTAATTTTTGTTGAGCATGCGTAGGCATTACTGTTGTGCCAGATCCGAGTTAAGGAAATCATTCCTGACAGGTTTTGTGCATGTGTAGCTGCCCCTGCTCTCTTATGCACTTTCCCTAATGTGGCATCCTCTGTGTTTGATGGAGTGGACTGCCTTGTGAGGTGGTTGGATAATAAGGCTTTGATGTTCTTTCGTACTCTCTCTTTTTCTAGTCGAAGAATGTTGATCTGATGTACTCACACTTTTAAGCTTTTCAACAATACAGTCATGTTGATCATTTGTACCCATGTTTTTCCATAAATGAAATGAAGTTATGAGTTTGTGCATCTGAGTTTACCTTAGTCTTAGAGAATACTTATCCAAGGGGACCCACTTGGTGATTATTCCATCCTTTAGCTTAGTTAGTATTTTTTTGTTTAGTAAATAGTTAAGAATTTGGCACTGACCGTTCTTACAACCACTAGAATTTTATTTTGTGACTGTTCTTGCAACCAAAGCAAACAGACTAGTTTCTTGTTTTTTGCTCATATTTTCATTTATGTCATGCATTTTAGTTTGGTCTAATTATTGGTGGATGTTCAGCATTTATGTTATTTCCTTCCAAGCAATTTACTTTCAGCATTACATTTTTCTTAGTTGTAGGATAGATATGGCTACTTTGGATTCCTAGTGCACATACAGTGTTGACCAATTTCAAGTTTACATTCCTAGGTTGACAATTTAAATGCACCTTCATGATGACTGAGATAGATATTCAGGTTAGATGTCCAATCTCTGAATCACAATTGTAAAGCCTTAGTTGTTGAATCATTGTAGGAGGCCAACAGTCCTCTTAATACTATGGTCTTTGTAAGTGTCGCCTTAAGAGCCTCAAAGGCATGTTGACAAGAAGGTGTCCAATCAAACTCTATACATTTAGATAATAGGACAGTCAATGGTGTTGCAATCTTACTGAAATCTTGTATAAATCTCTTGTAGTAGCTAGAATGGCCAAGGAAGCTTCTAACATCCTTCTTTTTTTGAGGTACAGGAAATGTTTATATTACCTCTATTTTATTTGGGTCTACTTGGATTCCCTTATTAGACACAAAGTGTCCCAAGACTAGTCCCTCAATCATCATCATGAAGCATTTCTCATGACTTAGGGACATGTGGTGATCTTGAAATATCTATAGTACCTTCTCCAAATTAGCAAGTGATTCTTAATAGGTATTCCCATAAGTTTTAAATTCATCCATGTAAACTTCCATGGGATCATGAGAAAAATCTAATAATATGCTCAGTACTACCCTTTGGAAGGTGGCAGGTGCATTGCATACCCAAATGGTAAGACATGGTAAGCATATGCACCCCAAGGGAATGTAAAGGTTGTCTTGTCTTGGTCTTCTAGGGCTATTTTTATCTAGTTGTATCCATTGAACCCATCCAAAAAGGAAAATTATTACTTTCATGCTAATGAAACTATTACTTGATCAATGAATGAAAGGGGAAAGAGATCTTTCCTAGTTTTTGCATTCAAATAATGATAATCAACACACACTCTCCATCCCTCTTTTCTTAGGTACTATTACTAATGGAGACACCCACTAACTATCAAATATTGGATAAATGAATCTTGCATCCAACAACTTTTATAATTCTACCTTGACTATGTCATAGACTATTGGGTTCATCATCCTTTGAAGTTGCCTAATTAGTTTGTAGCCATCATTGATGTAAATTTGGTGCATCCATAGATTTGGGTCTATTCTTTTCATATCATGGCAATCCCACTAAAATGTAGCTATGTGTGCTTGCAGCACATTCAACAGTGAAAACTATTGTGCAACATTCAGTTAATTGTCTATATTTAATGTCTTCCCCGATGTAATCTCAAAATTCAAGGTTGATGCTTCAACATATGCAATTTCAATACCTATTGTATTGGGACTACAATTATGTGGTAATAAGGTATGAAAATTTTAATAAATGGACTCAGATGTATTGGCAGGGATTATGTCCTATAGAGGGTCTTGCAAGCATGTTAAATAGTCATATTGTTGCAAATCCCTACCACAATTTTTATATACGATGTTTGCAAGAAATTTATCTTCATCTTGGATTTATAACATAGGACCGTTCAATAGTCATTAATGTTTGTAATGAGTTTTGATTATCCTCGTCTAGGGCAAGCCATACAGTTTGCTCCAAGTTTGCATGTGGTTGGGCAAGTGGATAATGGTTTTGTTTCTTGGTTACATTTCTATTGTAAATTATCATGTTACCAAACCTGCAACCTATGAAGGCATCTCTAGTAGCCAAATAAGGTCTCCCTAAGATGAGGGGGTATCCTACAAGATTTTCTTTAGGGTGTAACACCATAAATTCTATAGGGTATTCCCGTGAGTCTAATGTTATAACCAAGTCTTCCATGATTCCATCGCATTCTATTGTAGCCCTATCTATGAATTATAACATAGTAGGTATAGATCTAAGCTCCATTATTTATGATAACTTCATGGTTTCCTTATTCATTACATGAATGGATACTTCAAGGTCAATTAAGGTATTCCTAATGAGAGTTTCGTTGATTTTAACATCCACAACATGGCTCCCAAGGTCTGTATACTTGGGTACAACTATGTTTCCTAACATAATATCTACAAGTTGTCCTAAAACATGCATGGTTTGAGGGTCCTTAAATTTCCTACCTAGGCTTTTCATGCATAGCTCTCTCACATTTTGGTATAAATTGGTACTTCCTTAATTTCTTGAATGAGGGGTATCTTGATGAAAACATCTTTCATTTGTCCCAATAGATTATATTCAACTTATGAATGATGTTTTTATTGTTAATCTCTTAGGGAATGGAGATTCTGGAGCTATATTTATTGGGTTGACTTGATTTGATTAAGTTCCCTAGGTTGTTTTTCCATAGTTTTTGTTGGGAGTTCCTCATTAGTTAATTTTGTGATGTGAGGGGATGAAGGCCCAACTAGAATTTTCCTTGATCTAAGGTGGACATCACTCACCTCAACCCCATAAGTAGGGTATTGTATGGTCACATTAGCATAAGCCTATTGGACAGGATTATTATTAGGGTTAAGTATAGATTGTGCAAATAACATAAACTAAAATCACACCACCATACACAAGAGAACACCAGATTTATGTGGAGAACCCAATGAGGGCAAAACCATGATGAGGATTAGCTCATAATATAAGTAATAGAAAAATTGGTACAAAGGGGCTCATTGCCAGAATAGGACACACTGTCCAAAAGGGATCACAGCTAGGGCTCACTACCACATAAATAATATAAGAAGATAGAAGAAGAATGTTACATAGATAACACTTCTCAATGAAGCAAGGAGTCTACCATAATTGCTTTCACACTTTCATAGTCTCACATGAAATATTTTGGATGCCTTAATCTCACTACCTTCAGGAACTCTAACATGAAATCTGCACTACTCTGCTCAAAATCATATCACACACATCACTTTCATCAATCTTGTATCTATCTTACTTCTTACTCTTTCCATCTCTGACTTGCATCAACACCATACATATTTATATCAAGCTCCACCTCAAAAAAATATCCAATATTGGCCATTAGACATTATACATACAAATTCAAAATAGGTCAACACCTCAACATTCTCATGGTGGATAGGAACGAAAGGTGATCTACATAAATCCTTAATTAGGACCCAATTAGATCCCAACACACTTCAACATGCTTCTACAGACCTTGCATGTAGTGCTAACCACAAGGTCGACCAACACCCATGTAGAACACCATAATCATTAAGTGCTCACTTCCCTAAACCAATCTGAAAAGATGAAAGTTCCAAAAAACATAATTCACTTGAACTCTATCCATAATAATCCACAAACTACTTAAGATTTATCAAACACTTCATCCAAGCTTGCATCATACAAATACTTCAACTCTAAACAACTGGTAACCCTTATTTGCATACTAATAGATGAAACTCACTTTGTACTACACCAAATCAAGTAAAAACATGAATACAAAAAGATAAAAGCATTATAAGCAACTTTCCAAATCTGCACAACCTAAAGCCAAATAGAAAAGAAACTTGAAGCAAATACATTTTTCCCAAACCATAGAAAACATCAGTGAACAACTAGTTCACACACTGGTGAAAATATCTTGCACTGTACAATAATCCAGAAAGCTAAAATCTAAATATAGAAGACTCTGACAACCTCGAATAATCTATAAGATTTGCACAAGCATAGAATCAACATAGAAGGAATGTGAAGCACAATACCAGAGCACAATATGAACACTTGCACAACATAGTTTACTTTGTTTACAAAAATTTCTTAAAATTACTTGGAAACCAAGTACTAGAGACATCATCCCAACTCATTACCTCATTACAACTCACTTTTAGACTCTAAAACAAAAATAATAGGTCCATATACTCTCAACACTTCCTCAAGATCTTAGCTACACATGCACAACTTGTTTTCCTTTTTTTCACAATTTTCTCAATACCCTCAACATCTTCATCCCATAGTTGACATCAATGACAATACCAGTCAGTAGACTTTCTATTGGCATCAATGACAACACCATCATACTTGTAACAATCTCCCCCTTTGTCATTTATGGAAACACAAGATGTGAAAAGCCACCAAGACCACACAAAAGCTCTAAGCACTCTCTCCTGATACCTTACATGATTCTCTCTTTCTCTCTGGTTTGATAAGATCTTTTTCACATGATTCTCTCTCCCCCTTTGACATCAATGGAAAATGATAAAATGTTTTCATTGTTCTCCCTCTTTGACATTAAACCAAAAAATACCTGCTCTGAATACTCCCCCTTAGGAGTACACCCAACTAAATCATCAACTCAATGAGAGGTAGCCACCAACATCAGTCCAAAAAAAATATAGATCCATAGATCCACTAGATTGATGCATCTCCATATGCATCTAGTTCAAGAAAGGAGGGGAAATAACCCCCAACTTCTCCTAAAGATACTCAAAACTATTCTTAGGAAGAGTCTTAGTAAATATATCAACAATTTGATCCTTTGTAGGAACATACTCAAGCTTTACTTCATTCTACATAAACTTCTCTCTTAAAAAGTTATACCTGATAGATATATGCTTTGTCCTTGAATGCATCACTAGATTCTTTGAAATTCTAATTGTGTATTATCATAGAAGATAGATATAGGTTTGTCATATACAATTTTGATATCCTTCAATGTCTATCTCATCCATAATACCTGTGTACAACATGATTTTGTTGCAATATACTCAGCCTTTGTAGTGGATAAAGAAACTAAATCTTGTTTCTTATTCAACCATGACACCAATCTACATCCAATAAAGAATTCACCACCACTTGTACTTTTCCTTTCATCAACACAATCAACCCAGTCTACATTTGTATAAGCATTTAATGTGAAATTAGTATCCTCAAGATACCATAAGCCATAATCTGGTGTGCCTCTTAAATATTTGAATATCCTCTTCACTACTACATGTGTTTCTTTAGGATCTTCTTGAAATCTAATCACAAGGCAAACTGCATGCATGATATCTAGTCTAGTAGTAGTCAAATACAACAGTTTGCCAATCATAGATCTATACTTGCTCTAATCAACCTTAGGTGACTCATCATCTTTTCTTAGTTTACAACCAATCACCATAGGGGTACATGCTGGTTTGGATTCATCCATTCCAAACTTCTTCAACATCTCTTTGACATACTTAGACTATGAAATGAAAATCCCTTTTATCTTTTTTATTGATGTGTAGCCCAAGAAAGAAATTCATCTCCCCAAACATTGACATCTCAAATTCTTTCTACAAACTTCTTACACATAGCTTGATTTCCACAAAAGATAATATCATCCACATATACTACTATTATCAAGATTTTGTCTTCCTCAATTTTAAAGTAAATATTAATATATGTGGTGCCCTTATTAAATCCTTGTTGTATCAATTACCTATCCAATCTTGGATACCAAGCTCTGGGAGCTTGCTTCAATCCATATAGTGTCTTCTTTAACTTACATACACTTACATACCATATCTAGTTGATCTTATAACTAAAATCCTTGTAATTGTTCCATGTAAACCTCTTCTTTCAATTCTCCATTAAAAAAAGAAAGCTTCACATCCATGTGATAAACCTTAAAATATTTATGTGTTGCAAATGCCAAAAACATTTTGATAGCTTCCATACTAGCCACAAGAGAAAAATTATCCTCAAAATCCATACCTTCTACTTGTGAGTAATTGTAACTAAGGGTAAACTTTAGGTTAGCATGATTAGATCATAAAAAAAATCAAACCCAAAGCATGTAATGAAGCACAAAGGAAGCATAACATGAAAACAAGGAAAGAGTATACCCTAGATCTTCAACCTCCATGATTGACCTCGATTACACCTTCTCTAATTTCTGCAATATGATGTGTGCCCTTAGATTGTGTGTGACCTACAATGACTATGCCTAGACTAAGCAAATGTTGAAGTAATTTAATGACAATGCAAGTAGAAACTAAGCCCTACATGCAATACCAAAATCTGCAAAATAATAAGGTTAGCAAGATGACAAATACGAAGTCAAGAGATGAGAAATGCAAGATAAGAGATATGCAAGAGATAAGATGATGAAGAAGAAGTGACAAAATGAGACTAAAATTGTTTTTTTTATAGAAAAGCCAATTTTAGGTGAATGGCCAAGATTGAAAGTTGATAAATACCCTAAGATCAAAGGTTGGAATTAAATGTGACAACGCACAATTAGGGTTAGGGAAACATTAGGTCAAAATTGATTTTAGAAAAATCAAATCAATGGTGAAGAAGATGTGACACAGAAAAAGAGGAAAGTGGGAAATTAAAATAGAAGTTTGAAAATTAATTCTCACAAGATGTGAGTTGTCATTTTTAAATTAAAAATTAATTTAATTCAAAAAGTGGTGGAGCCATATGACGGTAAATAATTATTTTTTTATTTATTTACTTGGAGAGAATTTAGAAAGTGGACAATTTTAAATAAATGTCTTTATTTAAAATTAGAAAAAGACAAAGTGGATAATAATTAAACAAATCAAAGAGATTTATTTAATTATAGAAAGATATGGGAAATTAATGACGTATTTAAATAAATAAATAAAGTTTATTTATTTAAATAATCAAGAAAAAATAGAAAGTGGTCAATTTTAAATAAATGATTTTATTTAAAATTAGAAAAAGACAAAGTGGGCAATAATTAAATAAATTAAGGAATTTATTTAATTATAAGAAGACATGAGGAATTAATAAAGTAATTAAATAAATAAATAAAGTTTATTTATTTAAATAATCGAGAGGAATAGAAGACAAAGAATAATTAAGTAAATTTAAGAATTTATTTAATTAAAGAGTGACATAGGGAATTGGTGATGTATTTAAATAATAAATGTAATTTATTTATTTAAATAACCAGGAGGAATAATAGACTTGAATTTTAAATAATTGAGAATTATTTAATTAATAATTGACATTGGAATATAGGACATAATTAAATATTATGTTGAGACGAAGCATGATAAGATGTATAAAATGTAGTTTGCAGGTTTAGGACATTTTTATGTGTCTATAGTAACCCTTACACACAAGTCTTTCCTTGTTTCTTACTACTTCTCCATTCGCATTCAGCTTGTTCTTGAATACCCATTTAGTTCCAATTATGTTTTTGCTTGTGAGTCTAGGGACCAATTCCCAAGTCTAATTTTTCTCTATCTGCATAAGTTCTTCTTCCATTTCCTTCATCCAATGATCATCCTTACATGCTTCACTCACTGGTTTAGGTTCAACTTTAGATAGTAAACACAAATTTACCTCAACTTCAATAGCTTTGCTTCTTGTCAATACTCCTTTCCTCTTATCTCTAATGATTTGATCTTTAGAATGATTATTTTGCACATACTTAGGGGTTTTAGGGGTCTTCTCTAAAGCTTTTTACTCTTCACTCTGCACTTATTTTTCATCAAATCTTTCTTCTATTTCTCTGCAATCAGGTTCATCTGACATATATCCATCTACTACAATAGAATTCTACAAGTTTTCATCAACTTTAACATTTGCACTTTCAACTATCTTTCTCAACCTTTTTTTGTAGCATCCAAACACTCTAAAGTAATTCACAATAGGAATCATTCCATACCATAGCTCATAAGGATTCTTTGTGTTGTTAGCTTTAGCTTGAACTCTATTAAGTATGTAAATAGTAGTATAAATAGCTTCTCTCTAATAGACTTCCGGTAGATTTGCCTCTTTCATCATAGTCCTTGCAGCTTCTTGAATTGTTATGTTTTTCCTTTCAACATCTCCATTCTACTGAGGAGTTCTAGGGGTAGACAAATGACTCTTTATTCCATGAACTTCACAAAATATGTTAAACTCATTGGAGGTGAATTCACTACCTCTATCAGACCTTAAGAATTTTATTTTCAAATCCATTGCATTCTCAACCATAGCTTTAAATGCCTTGAATTTATCTAATGTGTCACATTTCTCTCTAAGAAAAGTAACCCATGTCATTCTAGAATAATCATCAATCAAAAGCATAAAGTACCTACCACTTTGTAGACTAATCACCCTTGTAGGACCACAAATATTTGTATACACTAATTCCAGTAGTCCAATAGCATATTGTTTCTTTCCCTTAAAGCTACTCCTGGTTTGTTTTCCTAATTAACAACTCTCACAAACAATATTGATAGGTTTTGTGATTCTAAGTAAATCTCTCACTATATGAATCAAACTAATTCTTGCCAAATTATCAAAAATTTTGTGACAACATCCTCTAGTTCCATAACCAACTATCATTAATCTAATACATAAATCACTGACCATTAGCACCCTTAAGCCGATAGATGTTTCCATATGTTATCTTACCAACAACAATAATAGTTTTTGATCATTTCCAAATCTCACATTATTCATCTTTAAACACAAGATTATACCCTTTTCTACACATTTGTCTAACACTCAAGAGATTATCTCTCAAGCCCTTAACATAGTAAGCATTTTCATTATTATGCTTTCCATCAAATATTAGCTCCTGAATCATCTCCAAATTTAACTAATCCTCCGTCATACTTTTCAAGTTTAACAAACTTACTTTTGTCTTTGATCATATGATTAGAGCTTCCATTGTCAACAATTCAGTAATTCTTATCTTCTTTGGAATGAAAAGAAGATACCAAAGTACCTTCAACCTTATCCTTCATAACTGGAATACTTTCCTTCACACAACTTTCAGGGTTAGCAGAACCAGATTCTTCTTTTATAGCCAAAAACAAATATTCATTATCATCAAAATCTCCATAATCAAATTCATCATCAGAAATACCAACATCTTTCACATAGTAAGATTTCTTAATCATCTTTCCTTTATTTTCCTTGTTCTTCTTGTTTAGAGATCTTTTGGATATCTAGAAGCATAATGACCTATCTCACCACAACTAAAACATTTGAAAGGTAATTTACATTTTAACTTACTACTGCCCTTTTTCATCTTCCTCACGAAGTTAGCTTCCAAATCATCAAGATCTTCTTCACGTGAATCTTCAACCTTCTCTAATTTACCAGCCTTGAAAATAGTCTCTACTTTTGCACCTTTCTTCAGTTTTCTCATTTCAAATGCAACCAGAGTACCAATCAACTGATCTCTAGAATAATTGTTGAAATCAACAGTTTCCTCAATAGCAGATACCTTTTTACTATAACAATTCAAAAAGTATTTGATAACTTTCTTCACCACTTTAGATTCTTTAACTGTTGCAGCACGCCCTCTCATAGCACTTACCAACTCATCAACTCTCTGTATGTAGCCTTTAATTTCTTCATCTTCGGATATATGCATCATTTCAAACTGCACCTTCAAGTTCTATAATTTTTCTTATTTGACCTTCAAATATCCTTCATAAGTTCTTTCTAACTTATCCCAAACTTCTTTAGCAGTCTTCAAACTCATAACTTTAACTAATTCAATATTTGAAAGAATATTCACAATAATAAATCTTGCCTTAGTATTGATCTCATGTTCCTTGCTTATTGCACTTAAACTTGGACCATTCAAATGTGGAGTATATGTATTCTGATAAGCCTTCTCAATCTCATATCCTTCCATCTTTGTCTTCCAGAATGCATAATCGGAGCCATCGAATCTAGGGTATTCCAAAGCAATCTTGTTCGCCATCCTGGATCTACCTCAAATGGTTAATCTCTTCTTCAAGAAACCTTGTTCTGATACCAATTGTTGAAATGAACAAGACAACTAAGGGAGGGTGAATCAATTGTAGAAAATTAAACCTTCAAAGCCCTCAACAGTAATCAGATCAAAAAGAATTCATTAAACCCTTATTCTATTAGTTTGATTAAACATGAAATGTAGATAACAGAAAATTAAATCACACCACCATACACAAAAGAACACCATATTTACATGGAAAATCTAATGAGGGAAAAACCACGGTGAGGATTATCTCACAATTAAGTAATAGTAAAATCGGTATAAAGGGGCTCACTACCAAAATAGGACAAACTATCCAAAAGGGCTCAATACCACATAAATAATACAAGAAGATAGAAAAAGAATGTTACACAAAGAACACTTATCAATACAATAATGATTCCACCACAATTGCTCGCACACTTTCGTAGTCTCACATGAAATATTTCAGATGCCTTCAGCTCACTGCCTTTAGGAACCCTAACATGAAATTCTCATTGCTCTGCTCAAATTCACATCACACACATCACTCGCATAAATATTGCATCTATATTACTTCTTAATATTTCCATATCTCAGTTGCATCAACACCATACATATTTATATCAAGCTCTACCTCAAAAAAAATCTCCAATTTTGACCATTAGCCATTATACATACAAATTCAAAATAGGTCAACACCTAAACATTCATGTGATGGATAGGAACGAAAGGCTGCCTACATAAATCCTTAATTAGGACCCAATTATATTTCAACACACTTCAGCATGCTTCTACGAGCCTCACATGTAGTGTTAAACACAAGATAGACCAACACCCGTGCAAAACACCATAATCATAAAGTACATGCTTCCTTAAACCAATCTAAAAAGTTGAAAGTTTTGGAAAACATAATTCACTTGAACTCAATCCATAATAATCCATGAACTACTTAAGGTTCGTCAAAAACTTCATCCAAGCTCACATCATACAAATACTTCAACTCAGAACAACTGGTAACCCTTATTTACATACTAATAGATGAAATTCACTTTGTACTACACCAAATAAAGTAAAAACTTGAATAAAAAAGATAAAATAATTATGAGAAATTTCTCAAATATGCACAACTTGAAGCCAAACAGTGGAGAAATTTACAGAAAATACATTTCTCCCAAACCACAGAAAACATCATTCAACAACTGGTTCACACATTGGTGAAAATATCTCACTTTGTACAATGATCCAAAAACCTAAATTTTGAATATATCAACCTCTGACAACCTTGAATATTCTATAAGATCCGCACAAGCATAGCATCAACATAGAAGGAAAGTGGAGCACAATCTCATATCACACTATGAACACTTGCACAACATAGTTTACTCTATTTACCATTTTTTCTCAAAAGCACTTGGAAACCAAGTACCAGAGACATCATATCAGCTCATTACCTAATTCCAACTCATCTTCAAACTCTGCAACAAAAAGAATAACTCCATGTACTTGCAACACTTCCTAAAGGTCTCAAATCCACATGCATAACTTGTTTTCCTCTTTTTTTCATAATTTTCTTAATATCCTCAACATCTTCATCCCATAGTTGACATCAATGACAACACTAGTCAATAGACTTTTTTTTTACATCAATGACAATACTGTCATACTTTCAATAGGTTACCTCTACTTCTTCTTGCTTATTCTTGATATGGAGGTTATCCAGTTGGGTAGCCAAGTGGTTAATGATTTCCTCTTTCATGTTTGATAGTAGATTGCTCAGCTCCACCCTTGAGACTCTAGTGGATGATTTGTTGAGAGAAGAGGTCATGTCTCCCCTGGTCTTCTTGAAAAACAACCCGAGTAATTTCTATACACATTAAAAATATCATCAAAGGGTAATCATGAGATGTCCCCTACTCCAATAATTTTGAGGGTGTCCATACACATTAAAATACTAGTTTTAAGGATTCATCTGAAAGCATATTTTGATGGGATTTCATGAACAAAATTGAAACCTCTCAACATAATCTTCCAATGGCTCATCTTCTTTCTATGACATTCTAAATATGTGATTCCTCTTTCTATCTATGCATCTAAAATAATCTTGGTATTTCTCCAAGAATTTTGTCTTCATTATATTCCAGTTGGGAACATCATCTCTTCCTAAACCCATGAACCATCACATAACAACATTTTTCAATGTAGTTGGAAACAATTTGATTCGATGAGCATTCATGGTGTATTCATATCTTTGACATAGCACATAAAACTCAAAAATAAAGGTGTCTAGATCCTTTGTGACCATTCCATAGAAGATAGGGAGTGTGGAAGGAGGTATGTTCTTCAAAACATATGCCCTTTCCTAGTTGGTTATAGGGAATTCAGATGTTACATTCTTTGGTGGATCTTCTACTGCTATGTCACCCATGATTCTTATATGTATTCGGGAAGACTCCTCTATGGTTGATGTAGGTACTAGTGTAAGAGATGATTCTTCTTTAGGGTTTCCCTCATTCTGCTCACTTTGTTCACCAGTATCTTCTAATGCTTTGCGTACTGAGGGGAGAAATATTCCCAAACCATCTCACTAGCTCCACATGCAATGGTTGTGGCTCTTTAGATCAGTGGTTCTTGCACATTGTTAGTAACTCGTGTTGTTATTGATAGTCGAAATGCCTATTTACCCTAATGTTGAAAATAAATCTACAAAACTATGAGAGCTTGAAAGGAATTGAAAATACACAAGAGAATCTTGAACTTAGCACCATCCCCAACAATGACACCAAAAATGTAGATCCTCTCTAATTTCTAATTAACTTGGTTCGACTAGGTATACACATAGCTCATAGGACCTGAGAATCCTAAACTAAACAATTCATCTTTCACAAGAGGCTGCATTTAATTATCAACCAAGGAATTGTAAACTTAAGATAGTGCTGGAAAAATATATGCTTTCACATATCCTAAACACATCCTACATCAATGGAGTATAGGGAAATGCACATGTACAAAAGACAATAAAGGCTAGAAAATGAAGTAAATTATTGATTCACAAAATAGGGGAAATGAATATAAACTATTATCTTATGCTATGGGTACCTAATGCTTAAGAATGCAACTATCAACTATTAAAATGGTAGTGTCCTAACCTAGCTAATTCCTTCGAAGTATGAAACCAACACGAAGCTACCAAATTCAATTCAAAATGACAAAATGGCATTCATAAATTACAACACATGCATATAACTAGAAACTACTAACTGAATTCAACAATACATTATTTAATCTAACAATAAAAAATGAAGTAAGTTAGTAGTACCTCAAGTGGCCCTTGCTTGAGTTTCTACTTCCACAAAATTTGTCAAACAATCACCTACTTACTCAATAAATGATTATATCAAACAAATTTATTGAATTCTAACACTAAACTCTTACATACAATCCACAAATATTTCCTTAAGATCTCTTATTCAATAACACATATTATATTGCTACAACTATTGATTAATAGATAAACAACTAACTAGCAATAATCAACTTATCAAATATATTTCCTCCAAGACCGAAGATCCCACTATATAGGGTTTGTGAAGAGTTCTATTATTTACGGACTGAAAACAAATTCATAAAGAAATCGTCAACTCTCCCTCAAAGATAGGAAAATGACTTAGTCTGAAACAAAAAATAACTATAAAGCGGGAGTAGTGAATCTAAACTAGAATTCTATGCCAAAAAAATTAGTTGCTTAAGAAAGACGTGTTCCTCATAGCAGTCTTGTCATGAATTAGTCTTGTTGAGAGTAGACTCCTCCTTGTCTTATGTTATGCCCTTACCCCTATAGTTTATATCGGGTTATGAGTAGTCGGCTTGTGGCTACCTTAACTCTTAATTAAGTCATATTATAATTATTATATTATTATTTAGTTATTTAGGTTAACCTAGGTCTTATATAAGGTTATCTAAGTCAGCCTAGGTGATATCCTAGGCATAAATAGGTATATATAGGAGTTTGTGAGTCTTATTTGATCATCATGTTGAGAATTGTGTTCTTATTAAAGACTATTGGATGTATCCCCCTTGAAGTGGATTAGGAGGTTTCTCCCTCGAAGTGGAATATTATCAGAGCATGATCTTGGCATCGTTACGACAAGGCATTTGTTTCAATTTTGGAGGTCATTTTGTGAAGCCCATATGTCCCATATTTTGGTGAATTATTTTCTAATTTTTAAAGGGTTTTTGAAGGAAATCTTAAAGAAGCTACAGTCCAAATTTTATAAGAATTGAAGTAAAATTGAGTGAGTTATTACAAAATTAGGATTTTTTCCCACATTATTTGGAAGGTCCATATCTCCCAAATCCTATAGAATTGGTTCTTTATTTTTAGTGGGTTTTTGAAGATATACTATAGGATACTATAAATAACATTTCAAATAATTTGAAGCATAAAGTAGTGATTTATTGGGAAATTAGGGTTTTGAAAAAAAATGCTCTCAAGACTACAAATCACCTAATTTTGGGGAGATTTTTCTATTGGAGTGCAAGCTAGGCCTTGGTAAGTTATAGAAAAATTAGAGTATTTTGACTTTATTCGGGTGATTTATTACAAAATTATCTTTCTAGACCTTCTTTAAAACAAAAAGTAGCCACAAAAAAGAAGAGAAAGAGAAAGAGAAAGATTAGGAACAAGAAGTACTAGTAGAAGAAGCGAGTAAAAAATAGAAAGAGAAAGAGAAGGAGAAAGAGAAGATCAGGAACAAGAAGAACAAGAACAAGTAGTAGTAGTAGAAGAAGCAAGTAAAAAAGAGAAAGAGAAAGAACAAGAATAAGAACAAGAGGAAGACAAGAGTAGGAACAAGAAGTAACAGTAGAAAAATAAGCGGAAGCAAAAAAGGAGATGAAGAAGAAGAAAAATAAAAAAATTAGCATCAAGGAAAATGCTTTTGCAAAGTGGAGGGCAATGTTATGCCCTTACCCCTATAGTGTGTATTGGGTTATGAGTAGTTGACTTGTCGCTACCTTAACTCTTACTTAAGTCATATTATCATTATTATATTGTTATTTAGTTATTTAGGTCATCCTAGGGCTCATATAAGGTTATCTAAGTCAACCTAGGTGATATCATAGGCATAAATAGGTATATATAGGAGGTTGTGAGTCTTATTTGATCATGATGTTGAGTATTGTGTTCTTATTAAAGACTATTGGAGGTATCCCCCTCGAAGTGGATTAGGAGGTTTCCCCATTGAAGTGGAATATTATTATCAAGTATTTGTAACATATTTCATATTATATTCTTCTTGTGTAAGTTCTTTCATTACATCTTATTTAGCAAGCAAGAGTATGATGTGGTGACTCACAGTTGATCAATAAATGATCACTCACTTCCTTCTGAAAGTGTCACACCTTGGCCATTTGACTTATTCTCTACAACCATCAGCAGTCCTTCTGTTGCGGGTTGAAAAACCTATTGTTGTGGGTTGATAGTCCTTCTTGCTGCAAGGTGTTAGTCTCATTCCTAAGGAATCCGCATTATTAAAAATCATAAATTAAACATATAATCATACTAAATTTCATATAAATTCATGCATTCATAAATACATATATCAACATAACATATTTTCATTTCCACATACTTAAAACTGCTTAAAAGTGTATAAAATGCATATAAAAAGTATATATAAGGTCTTGTTAATGTCTTTGAAACTTAGCAAAAGAAATTATTAAAGCATAAAACAGTACAAGGAAAACTACCCAATGATTGAGCCTATAAACAACGTCATGTCATTCATCTCTAAAAATCATGCTGCAACTATACATTTATCTACTCCTTTACCAAAACATGTTTCTATTAGCATGGCCCTTGGCTTGAGCCAACTTAAAATCCAAATAATATTGAAAGAATTGTTTAGAATCCTTGAGAAAAAAGAAAGGGCCCTATCATATATTAATGCCATAACCATATTTGAATAGATAATTGATTATTTTATTGGTTCTAAGTATGATAATAGTGGTAAATTTAATGCCCAAGAGGTAGTTGATGTTTACCTTGGTATTATATCTATGAGTACTTAGAAATATGTTGACCCACTTTACACCTTGCTAATAAGAGGCCAATTGGTCCACAATCACATGTTAGATTTAGGATCTTCAAGTAATGTTAAACCACTTGATATTATGAATCAATTAGGCTTGAAGGTTTCAAAATATTATGGAAAATTTTATGCAATGGGTTCCAAGGAAGTCAATGTTATAGAAATTGTTAATGGTGTATACTGCAACTTGTCACATATTGTAGTAAGTGTTTTATAATGAATATAATTGTTGTTTATTGCCTAAAAAGGTGGAGTATGTTGCTAATAAAATAGGCAGCAACATTAAAATGGACCTATCATATGGTAATGTACCATTATATGGAAAGGAGGTTTGATTGCTTATTGAAAAGGAAATTTTGCACATT
The DNA here is from genome assembly GCA_007115665.2 of Sequoiadendron giganteum. NCBI lineage: Eukaryota > Viridiplantae > Streptophyta > Pinopsida > Cupressales > Cupressaceae > Sequoiadendron > Sequoiadendron giganteum. Next base: position 509,148,065 of record CM021102.1, read on the forward strand.
ATGGAGGACCCAAAAGAATAAGAAATGAGGTGCTTTATGGAAAGAGTGAAATTGACAATATAATGGGTACTGTGATGATCATGTTGGAAACCATGTTTATCTTACTACATACTAATAGAGTCCTTGTACTAAAATAATGATGTACAAAATATTTGACAGTGCATACTCCAGAAAAGAAAATGGTGTCAATTTTGTTCTTGTGTCTCCAATTGACACAAGTTATTAATTTATTTTTAACTTAAACTCTGAATAAACCAAAAATGTAGCTAAATATGAGGTCTTTCTCATTGGTTTGAACATAACTTCTAAGCAGTATTAAATAATTAAGTTTTCATGGTGATTCAAAACTAGTAGTGTCTCACGTCAAAGGTTCATATACAACCAAAGAAAAAAGATTAAGGATTTATAGGAATGCAATATGGGATAACATAGAAATGTTTGATGCTTTTGATATCAAATGAAAATATTAAAGTTGATTCTCTTGTGCCACATTCCCCCGAGGGAGGATCTGAAAGATTACACTATGAGCCCGACGTCCACTAGTGCCACGCATCTATTGTGCACAAGCGTATGAAGGTTTTGTGCCCATAGGATGTTATATGGTTTTCCATTGGTTCATTCATAACTGGCTCAGTCACAAGAGCTACCCCTCAGAGGTGTCTTTGTTGCTCGATTGGTTTTTGGGGTATTGTTGTATTGATTGTTTAATGTCCATGTGATAACGCCACGTGCCATATGTCACATGCCCTCGAGGGAGAATCTAAAAGATTATAATATGAGTTTGGTATGCATTACTGCCACATGTCAATTATGCAAAATCTCATGAAGGTTTTGTACCCATAGGATGTTATATGATGTGCTATTGGTCCATCTCATATCTGGATCAGTCACGAGTGTTTGTGAATTATGTCACCTTTAATTATGAGCTATCTCTTGAAGATGTTATCACAGGTGTTAGCAACGAATGTTATTTTTGTGATCATTGCAGCCTCTTAGCCAAAGGTGGTGATAGTTCTTTTTCATACTACACTTGTATCGAAATCTCATGATTTGATAGGTGCCACTGATTAACTAATCTGCCTCAAAGGTGTTATTGATAAATCAAGGCAAGGTAGCCACACTCAATTATACTATGAGCATGTGTTAATACCCATTATTTTACCCAAGTTAGATTTGAGAACATGAGAGGGACGAAGGCCATTACCATATATCATATGATTGCTCGACCAATTGATTATTAACGACTATTAGTACATTCATCTACTTGTTTCTTTATGCAAAGCTTAAATATCATCTAGTAGTGGATTTTAATGGTTGAGAAGTCTTAATTACTATGTGAATATTTGTTGAAAGTGTCTTGAGCGGTGACATGGATACTCCCATTAGGTTGGTGGGTCCCCATATGTAGATGGACTTCTTTGGAGAGAGCTCAAAGCTTTGATTGAAGAGAATTATGTTGGAAGTGGATTTCCTATTAATTGGTGCAGTCAAGCTCATTCTAGGTTGAGAATTTATGTTGTCAGGTGAGAGATATAGAGTGGATTCAGATATCTCCTCATGGTTCATGGAAGCTCTCCTTAACCTGCAAATCCCAAAGGCAAATGTGGCGGAAATAGCTCGAAACTTATTCATTCCAAAGATATTGGGTGGCTTGGAGGAGGTATTAGATGTTTCTCTAGGTCTTGGCATACCTAGGCCTCATGACTTGGAGCTTCTTTCTATTTCGAGTGAGGTGGTAACATTTTACCCTTTTATCTTGGACATCAAAGGAATGATTCTACTCAGGCAAAGGGAGTGGGTTGAGATGGGAGTAAGCTTCTTGAAGAAAATGTTGCATATCGAGCTAGTCCAAGACTTTGAGTGGGTCGATAACTTCATCAATTATGTGCAAGAATTCAATGATGAATAGTTTATCATTTTTGTAAGGTCTACATTTTATTTTTGTTATCTATGAAGTGTTGAATGTCTTTCCCTAGCTGACAATTATTTTGTTGAAGGGTTTTGGAGGTTTTTTGGGTGGTGGGTGCTTGGATAATGGAATGAATGAATTCCCAAGCCAACTTTGAGTTTTGGTGTTTGTTTTGGTATCCTGGTTTTGTGTAGTTTTTTTGGGGGTATGGTTTGGTGGGTTACGGTTTTTTGGTGTAATTTTGATGCAACTCATAAGATTGTAATTCCCTCTCTATATTAATATAAAATAATTCAATCCTTTGGCCTTTTATCAAAAAAAATTGATTATCTTGTTGTCATAGCCTCAAAGTTCAATGCCTCTTTGACATTTGTAGACACTGAAAATTGGTCTAAGCCTGCGAGTACCATTTTTGACATGAATTCTAATAACCATGGTCATGATTAAATAATGTTAATTATTTAATTACTTTCCTAAAGCCACCTTTCTTCTATTAATTAAATAACATTAATTATTTAATTAATTCATTATGACATTTATTCAACCTTGATTAATTAAATAAATTTTATTTATTTAATTACGTCACTAATTAATCAATCCCCTTTCTGAATTAAATAATTTACCCTTTATCATATTTCGACTATAATTAAATATTCATTTCAAACTATTTAATTATTCAATTAACTTTTTCAACAGTCAATTAAATAAATCTTTATTTATTTAATTAAATCCTTAAATTTTGAATGTTGAATTAAATAAACTATTTAATTCATAAATATTAATAGACCTCGAATATTCTACTAATCAAATAATCATATACTTATCTAATTATTCACTCATCATTTGACTCAAGATCTATTTGAATCAATCAGTTATCTCTTGATTCAATATATGATCATCTCTGGGAAGAGACTCTCTGTCATAACTAGACAACTATCTAGTTAAAACTCTTATGCATGAACATATTCATTAATTAAATATTTTTATTTAATTAATTAATTCGTGTATGCATTCGAACAGATCATTGTCTTTGTTCTATCTTTATCCTTTTCATTCAAACATTGTTCTTCTTATTTTCGAATACTTTCAACTAAAGATTAAATCATTTATTTAATCTTGATCTCTATTCTTCAAATTTCTGAATAGTCTTAACACCAGATTAAATTATTATTTAATTTAATCTTTGTCATGCAGACTTTTCCAACTCACGTTCTAACTAACACAAATCTCTATCGCATGACATTCATCAATCTCGATCATTGATCTCTCTTTCGAATCTGAACTGATCGTTCGAAAACCAACGTTCTATAAATTGACTATGAATCCACTCCCAAAAAGAGCTAGGTTTTCATCCAACCTTTTTCCAATTTGCGGAAGGTTTTTGTCCTCAAAGATTAAGTTGAATCTGAGATTCAAGCCTTTGCAATAATGCATAAGAACAATGGATGTCAAATGCTTTGCACTCAACTCCTTTTAAATGCTCCAATGAATCTTCGAGAAGAAGCCAATTTTTAACTAACCCCTAGAAAAAACTTTATTTAATAAGGTGAAATTTTTAATATTTTATTAATTCCACTTTATTTTAATTAAAATAATCAATTAAAGTCATCCTTTTGAAATAATATTAATTTTTGGACAACTTAATCAATTAAATTAATTAAGTCACTTTACCACAAATTTTGGGACATTACAAATTTATTTATTAAAATGTAGTGTTATCAAGAAGATGCCCCTTGATCTCCCTATTATGGAATGTACTTTAACAAATACCCATCACCACTTCCACTTCTTGCTTCATTGGTATGCACTTGGATCAATTACAAATGAAATTTCAAGCAAGTCAAAATAGGAAGTGGATTAGGAATTCTTTCATGAATGATTTGATCTACAATTCCCTAAAGTTTCTCAACATCACATGGATGGGTGACTAGTGCATTACTTTCCTTATCCCTGGGAGTTGGTTCCTATGATGACATAATGAGAAGTTATATATTTGAATCCAACTAGGTGAGATGATTTACTCCATTCACACCAATGATTTTGCATGTGTTCATCCTTGCACTTTTCCCAGAAATCCTCATCCTAGCGTGCATGCTCGAAGTTGCCTCCCAAAAATCATGACATTACTTCATCTTTGGGTCAAAGTGACCCTTCACATCTTCCATGGGAAGACTGAAACAAAGGAGTTCATTGCTCAAATCAATTGCTGATGTTTTATTTTCGAAGGCATTCTAAACTTTTCTAAACTTTTAGAGTTCACTTGCTCCATGAGAAGAACAAATCAAGAACATGTTGAGGCAAATTCTATGGCCTTCCTTTGAAAGCAAAGGCCCTAATGCATGTGTATATATCATTCTTTATATATCAACTTACAACCTAATAGATTTCACCCCTTCTACAAATATGCAAAAATCAAGGCTTATACACAATTCAATAATGACTTGGAAGATGAATTAATCATTTATCATCCAAAAATCCCTTTTAAGATTCTCTCCATGAAATCATGGATAACATTTATACACGAACATTTTGTTGAAACATTATATTCACAAATCAAAGCACATAACAAGTACAAAGTAATATAGAACATCTTGTTCTCAACTTTGAACAATTGATGGCAGATAGAATCACAAATGATCTAAGCCTAGTAAAATTTGCAACTATCCCATTAAACTTGCTTTATGAAGAACATCCAAGGCTCAAAAGAGTACGTGCAAAGTTCCCCTATAAATCAACTCAAGAGCATGATAGCATCCTTTCATTCCTCCTTGAACTTTACATAACTTTAGATTATTTCTTTTTAGGTGTTGCAATTTGCACATAATTTATGAACGATCAATTGTTGTCAATTTTGGCATTGAAGGTGTGCTTAAAGTCATTATCCAAAGTTACTCTAATCAGAAGGTCAAGCAATAGAGCATCACCTCAAAGAATCTTGGATTGAGCTTTATGATTTCAATGTCCACTACTAATTTTGATCATGCAAATCCTCAAGTGAATGTTTTGTGCATTCTAACATTGTAACAAAGGATATGAGAGTACTCAAGATCATTTTAACAACAATCAATCTTAACAAGACAAGAATATCTCACACGACTCTATTCAACAACTCATTGAACCAACTTTTAATGTCAATATGGCCAAAGTTGACGGTGTGCAAGACATCATTATCTTTTAAAGGATTACTTTGAATCCCTGAGGACCTTCATTGAATAGAACTAAATATGTTTCACATTATTTAAACACTTCAACAAATATCACTCAAATTGAAGTCTTTGCATGTCAATAATCCCAAGACTATTTATTATATCACTCTTCTAAACACTGAGCTTCTAGAACCACAAGAGAGCACATATCACATATACATAGTTTTAATTCATAAGGCAACATATATTTTATTGGTTCATGACCTACTACCTTCAAATACTAGAATAGTTGCTCATTAAATATTTATTTTCTTTCTTTCTTTCTATTGTATCTTTTGGTTATGTTGTGACACTATATCAACTAAAATCAATTACTATCCTCTTTGCTCCCATTGGCCATTCTTAGCCTCTAGTATACATCAATATTTAAATTTAAAAATACATAAAATATAAATTTCATTACAAAGTTGGTGAATAAACATTTGTCAAATAATTATTTTGAGAAAAAAAAAACTTTAAAACACATAAGGTCAAAAAGAGAAAATGGAACATTTCCATCTAAATTGTTATTTTGTCCACTATATGATGAAATTAGACATAACCATACAAATATTTGCAATCCTAACAGAAGTAAATTAAATAATAAATCAAGATACCCAAAAAAAGCTTAGAGAGTTTATTTTGAAGTGTTGACGCAATCATATTAAAGTATCATATTAAATCTTATAATTTTATAAAATGTTAATTATAATTTTCATTTCAATTTTATAATATATATATATATACACACGCACGGGACTTATGAAGAGTTGAAGATAAAAGAGATTCAAATAGTTATAAATAAATAAAAAACAATAAACAAATTTATATGTCCTCCAAAACAACTTGATCTTACCTAAAAGGTAGTCACACCACCGCCGCTTACATCCTAGGAAAAATTTTAAATAGCCAAAACACTAATTAATTTTCAATAATAAAAAAAAAAAAAATTCTCCATAGAAGCAATTTCATGACTCGAGATGTATCAAGCGTGTACTCTCTCCCAAGGATACTAGTAACACCTGATACCACAAATGCGAATAAGAAACGTATAGCTCATAATATGCTCAAATGGCTGTCTTGATTTTACCCCCATAATTTAGACTTGGAAAGTTCCTGTGCTTCCTGGGATCATCTCTTCAGGAATTTAACTGTCCACTTGCCCGGTTATATTTCATCTTTATTAATATAATCAAATATGTTAACTTCATCAAATTCCGTAAATAGCAAACATTGCCAAAATTTAACAGTTTTATCAATATAATCAAATGAAACCTCAACCAATTTCTTAAATACGAAACACCGCCAAAATTAAGTGCGCTAACTCTGGTCAGCACAATGTAAGTATAGTTAATATTAATTTTCTTAAACACGTTAATGACAGCCCACTTCAAACCTCACAATTCTGGAATTAAATTTATCTCCTTGTATTGTAATGAAAAAAGCAAATCTATAGGATACAGTTAATGACTTCATAATTTGACCAACATTTTGTGTCAACAGTCCCCTAAGTATAGGACACAGTTAATGACTTCACAACTTGACAAACATTTTGTGTAAACAGTCCCCGAAGTATCATCAGCAAAGGATGGGAATTTGCAACTTCATCTACCTCCTAAGTCTTCATATTACGTTGTTATAGATTGGCATGTTCAGATCATTTAAGGAGAATCATTCTGTGCATTTTCATATACACTAAACCAGCAATATGCATCAGTTGAAGACAAAGAGATGGCAAATTTCTAGAATAGCATTTATTATTTATGCATGATTACAAACCAAACAAAAGTAATATATAATGACCATGATTGCATGAAATGGCTTCACCAATGTAAACAGCTTTGGAAGCATATTTGATCACTTAGTCTGTCATTCCCTTGATAAGATCCCGGATTACATCGGCTATGCCCAAATTAGAAAGCCAAGAGAATATCATTCATGAATTTGAAAGAATAGAAGCTAGACCTATACCACCATTTTCAGCACCGATGCTTTCTTTCTTGAAGCTACCTTCCAAAGGCCTGCAGAAACCAAAAACAGTCAAATTTCAACCAATATAAGCAAGAAACTAGGCTCCTATGTTTCAGAGTGACTGAGAAATCAAATAAAAGTATCGTTGTCCAAGCAAGCACTATTGAAGAGCAAATTTCAAATGACACCCTCCATTTTACCAGTGTTTCCCGGGGATGTGTCCCCTCCATTTTTGGGGGATGCCCCCTCTACAAGGGCAGTGTCCCTTGGTAACATCTCCCAATTGGGAATGTCAAGGAGTTGCCAGGCCTTCCCGACGTCCCAGCAACATCCTAATATCCCCCACACAAGTTGGTATTTAACATGAAAAAAAATCCATTATTTCAAAAATTTCAAAAGCCCTAACCTATTGTGTGGTCCCCACAAGCCTCCCAGCAAAAAAAATATATTTTTTTTATCTCTATTTTCCCTAGCCCACTATGAATTCATTGTTTCTATTTGCATTTTATCATGTTTAGCCTTTTTGTTCGCAAACAAGAAGAAAGTTCTGAAATTGAAGAGAGAGGTTAAGGAAAATGAAGAGAAACAGAGGAAGAAGGAAAAGAAAAAGAGAAAGGAGGAAGAAGGTATGTGACAAATTCTTGTCTTTTTATGGTTTTTCTTTCATTTTTACCTGTTCAAATCTGCAAACCTTCAAACCATTTGTTTTTTAAATTTGTTCAAACTTGCAAACCTGCTGTTTTTTTATATTTACATTGTTTCTTTTTGTTGTATCCATTTCTATAGTCAAGATGGATTTATTGAGTGTCAATGATGATCTTGATTTGTGCAATGAAATTGATGGAGAATCACTTGAGCACAGCCAAACCCCAATTGGCTACAGCCACAAACAGTTCAACTGAAAGTCCATTGAAATCCAATTGCCCTTTAGAGTTGTTGGCACAAAATGCTAGAGGCCCATTTAACAAGAAAAATCCTTTGAGAAATTTGCAAAAACAAAGCATCTAATTGAAATTGAGGTCAGAAATGAAAATAGTTTGCCCAAAGGGCTGGAATGGTAGCATTAGGAGTATTAATGCACACCTTTTACATACCCCTGGTAAAGTAGTTGGACCTTGTCTGAAACTCATACTTCAAGAGAGCGCTCGTGATCAAATTATTTCAGAGGGGCATCACTGCACCAACAGTTGTTTTACCCCACGAGATGCATAGAGAACCTAAGTGGGTTAGGAAAATTTTGGAGGCAAAGGAAGGAGTCTAGTCTTGGAAGCAAAAATGGATTAGGGATGAGAAATGACTGATTCTTGAGTCACAACCCTAAACTGAGCTCGTTGCTATTGAACGCATAAATTTTGCATGGCTCTAATCACTACATGGGTATTGCCAAGCTCCTCATCATTAAATCCTTATTAAGGCTTGCATTTTTTAATTTACCCTTGACACTTTTTATTTTGTCCATGATGTGGGATTTTCATTTATTACTATTTCTGAACCACAAAGGAGACCCTGCTTGGAAGCATCATAGACTGGGCTCAAAAAAGGGTAAAGTTTTTTACAAATATTGTGGTGTGGAGTTTCCAGGGGAAGGCATTAATCACCTCAAATATCACCTTGCCAGCATACCTAGACATGATGTTTCATTATGCCCAAATGTTCAGCTGAGGTGACAACACAATTGGAGACCTTCACTGAAAATAAGGAACAAAGATCAAAACAAAACCAGCAAATAGTTGCATCTTCCACTTCTCAAATGCCTGGAAGTGGACCGGGTTCTACTAGCCTTGGGCATAGAGCTTGCAATTTAGAGAGTTGGGTTGTACCACATAGCATTTCCAGCTTCCAACCATCATTGGAAATTATGAGTTGGAACAAGGACAACCACAAAGTGGCAAGGAATGCAATTGGTGATTTTTAGTATTTTTGTACATTCCCTTCAATGAAGTGAGGTAACATTCTTATTTTTTTGTCCTAATATTTCCATAGTTTTGCTGAGGGTTTATGTTTTTCAATTCGTTTTGTAAATTTTGAATTTTTAAAATTTGGGGTGTTTTAGGTCCCCTTATTGCCAAGCAATGGTTGATGCAATTGCCATTGCTGTTTAGGGGTTCAAAAAACCTTCTGTTTATGAACTTTGGGGCCCAATTTTGATGAAGAAAGTGGCTATTGTACAGTCTATTATTGAGGAGTGGCAGGCTATCTGGATGAAGAAAGGCTGCACCATCATATCCTATGGCCTAATGAAAAAATGATCTTTTTAGTTTCTTCTTTGGGTGGCATAATCTTCTTGAAGTCAATTGATGCTTAGGGAAGATTAAAAAACGCAGACTATTTGTGTGGTGTTTTGGAAGAAGTTTTAGTGGAAGTGGGGATGGAAAAGATGGTGCAAGTAGTCATCAATGATGCAGCAAATTGTGTTGCTACAAGTAAATTACTAATGGATAGACACCCCAACATTCTTTGGACTCCTTGCTCAGCACATTGCATTGATCTAATGTTGGAGGAGATTGGCAAACAATAGTTAATCAGGCCAGTTGTGGAGCATGGCTATAAACTTATGCAAATATATTTAAAATCAAACTTGGGTACTCTTAATGAGAGACTTCACAGATAACAAGAAGTTGATCCAACATAGTAGTGTCAATCAATTTCCAACCTCATTCGTTAGTTTGCACCTTTCTTACAAGCAAAAGCTTCTTTGAAGCAAATGTTTGTTAGTGAGAAGTGGAGCGAGTCTGCCTAAACAAAGACAAATGCTGGGATCGATGTGTGGTGGACTGATTATAAGGTTAATTTTTCCACTCCTACAAAGGAGATTATAAAAGCAAATCTTTAAAGTTCTTTTCCCTTCCCTTTTTTAATGTTTCTTCCTCATTTACAAAATAGTAATTTACTTTTTAAACTAATTGAACTTACTTTTTAGAGGTGACAGCCATTGGTTTCTCTCCTTTGTGTTGTCTATGGAGAAAATCCAGCAAATTTATGTGGGCATTCTTTACTTATAAATGGAATTCAATTACACGGATTCAAAACAGGAAAAATGCAGAAAATTAAAAGATGCTAAAATGCTGAAATTTTGTTACCCTGCTGCTTGAAAGTGCAAAAATGGGAAAAAAAAAGAAAGTTAAAGGTGTATAGACAAAAACCTATTATTTCTTCTTATTTTAAAACATGTTTTTATGACCACACATGAAATGCATTTTTTTCATTTACCCAGATTTTTTCCTGTGTTGACCCAAACTTTACTGATTTTTTAATTACTCGGGCATAGTAGGTTGGAACGGCACAGTTTTGGTGTTGTGTATGTTTAAAACATAGGTACCAATAAGTTATTTTGACATAAGATGCAATATGATTAGGTTTGCTTTAAAATTTGCTATTTTCAATGATGTTTTCAATTTGTGAGTTTTGGCACCATATCTGAGTCCAAGGCAAAAAATGGCTTGCTGAGTTCAAATCTGAATATTATGATTTAATTAGGAGGTTTCTTCCACAGCGTGTCATAAGGCATAACACTTGCTGAAGGTTTTGCAAATGGGGTAGCAAGCTACGTGGGTTTAATCTTGGGGGAAACTCTGTGGTTAAGCGTGCTTGAGCTGGAGCAGTACTGGGATGGGTGACCTCCTGCGACGGACCAATGCTTCACCTCTGTGAGCATCACCTAGATGCAATGAGTGCTAAGCGGACCATTCATTATGGGTTCTTGTGAACCACTACTCATGAATCATGGGTCAATGAGTTTGACTCGAAAACTACACGGTTGAATCCTAATAGCAATATCATAATATTATGATTAAGTCAATATAGGGAGTAAACCAAAAGGTCGTATCTTCAAGTCATAATTGTTATACATACGATCAATAATTTAAATACCTTGTTTTTTCAAATGATGCATTAAGCACAACTCAAGAACCTATATGTACTTCTTAACAAAATGTATATACTATATTGATTTAATATGCTACATTATTGAAAATTGAAATTATGCAAATTGGAAATAACTAACTTGAATCGTTCCATATTGAACCCACTTATAACTAATGCCATTCAACAACAAAATAAGCTTATAGATATGGCAGACCTATACATGTTGCTTAAAAAATGTGTAATAATAATTTCCCCAATCTTGACTTTTGAACCTATGACTGACTATTACCAGATCATCCTTATCGATATCATTCTCTGAGGCAGATTATAACAGAAATTAGAAGTTTATAACAATATGCATTGTACCATTTCTAAGATAAAAAAAATGCACCGGTAGATTTGAATCCAGACTAATCAATGACCCCCTGAAATCATATATAGGATAGTTATATTTCTTCTAGTATCATAGAAAAAAAATTAAAATTGCACCAGACAAATCCTAAAACTCGATATTTCTTACTACATCTCACTATTCTGTGACAGAAGATGGAAATAGGATTCTAAGTTTTTGATGCTGCACATGGTTTTATCTTCACTAAAGGAAGATGATATCATTCCTATTACTAAATATCTAACTTCATTTCATGTCCCAAAACTCATTGGGGAAATGTTAAGGCAGACTCAAAATCAAGACCAGTCAATCACCCATAAACTATTTATGGGAACAACATTTCTCCTATACTTAAAAAGGATTATAGAAAATACTTTGTACCAGGTCAGAAGGCAAACACCCAAATTTCTTACCATCCCAATCTAAAATATTCTTAGCTTCCCCAAGATAAAATATTTTTCTAATGTTCATTTCACTTGAGGTTCCTCATCTTTTCATCATAGTGGCAATTGCTTCCATAGGGATCAATAAAACATCTGCCACATGGGATACTGCAAAGGCTTGAATCGCCTTACAAGAAATGATTTGCCCATCAGTGGTTATTTTCACCTGCAGTCTTCATTTTTTAAAGATCTTTTCACTGGCAGTTTTTGGAAAGTGCTTTTTTGGACCCTAGGATGTTCATACAGCCCCACTTTTTTCCCTTCTTTGAAAACATGAGATGGCATTCAGAGAACCAATCTCTGATATTTGACAGGCCAAGATAAGGTGTTCATCTGTGATGTCCCACCCCGATCTGAGTTTTGGCTTTTCAAATTTGCTCGATTAATTTTCAGTTTTGCACATGGGACATTTTGTCAAACATATCTCATTCTCTTGCAGGTATTAGAACAATATTCAAATGAAATACAGGACACATTCAATAATCAAATTTCATGACTTCAAACTTTCTTACTGGACTGTAAATCAATGTTATATTGGCAGATATTTAATGACAGTTATTCACAACATTAATCTGAGTGATAGGGCAGAACAGAAATGTAATTAATGACACTCAGAAAACTATTTCAGTAGTGTTTCTTTAACAATTTATTCTCAGTCTTACTCCATTCTGAGCATTATGAGAGCTAATGTTCACATACATAGTATTCTGATATACAAGCAGCAGTTCTGAACTTGAATCAGATTTAGAAGTGCACAATAAAACAATGATAAATACCCGTTTGCCCTCTTATTGTGGTTCTGAGACTTTAGTAGAGGTCTGCAATAGTTGTAGCAGTATAGGAACAGCTGTAGCAGCAAGTAATTGTGCCCAACACTAAGGAGACGCTCAGGAACCTTAACACCCAGTGGCTGCTAGTGAACAGCAATGCCCAGAAGTGATGAATCAGGCAGTTTGGCATCATATACCCAAGCGCCCTTGCACCCAGTCTCCACATTTTCACTCTCAGACTTCCCATAGCGGCCCAGCATGTAACTTCAGACCCACATTTAGCTTCTATGTACACCTGTGAACCTCATAGCAGCATAATACTCCCATAAATTCCACGTGCAGGTTCTATTGTGCCAAGAATGGTCAAATGAGACTACGCCCAGGTCTAGAATCTATCACCAATCACCAAATGGGACTCACGCCCTTGCCTGGGAAAACCACGGCTGAGTCCAAGCCTTCATTACAACTAAAATCTCAATGCAGGAACTCCGTTATATCCTTAATCCCCTTCTGAACCCTGAACTAGCAATGATAAACAATATATGTACAATATTTTGATAATTCCTCCAAACTCTAAATAAGAAAACTTCCCGAATTCGTTGAAGCACAAGCACAACCTCAGAATGAAGTTGTCTGCAATGCTAGCTTGGGAGATCTTTCACTCTTGTACCGAGCTATTCTTCCTAAGGGGTTTCGAGCAAAACCCTTCTCAAAATTATCTTCTTCAAATAATGAATGTGCAAAATGAGCTTTCATTGCCCTTTTATATTTCCATGCCCAATTTGCAGTTGATTTTCATTTCATTTAATTTACTTTCATTTCCCACCTTTCATTCTTTTAATTTTGACGCACAACTTAATAAAATAACATCCCTTTAAAAAGTCACTTATATCTCCCTTTTAATTTGGCACTTAACTTTATATTATAAAGTGCATATCAAAATCACTTATATCTTTTTAAATATACAGTCCCCTTTTAATATATTTTAATAACACGGAAAGTTAAATTATTTAATTTTATTTTATTATTTGACATTATTGATATTAAATGCATAGGACCAATATTAATCAAAATAACTCCAAGATATAATTACGCCATCATGCCAAAAGTAGTAACTCCACCAACTGACCATACCCATGACTTACTATAAATCATAGTTTGAAAACTCGGATTCAACGCGAACTCGACAGCCCAAAATGGGACTCGGACTCGAGACTCGGCATAGACTCGGCAAAAAACTCGACATGGAATTGGCAAAAAAACTTGAAAAAAATCATGTTTTAAAGTTGAGAAAGCAGCCTCCAGCCGCAGCAAGAGTCCAGGCACAAGACTCGGGAGTCCGAGCCAAGGACTCGGGAGTCCAAGCCAAAGACTTAGCTCGCAAGTCCGTGCTGAGTCGACTCGGCCAGCTTGCAGAGTCCACGACGAGTCTAGCAAAGTCTTCCAACTATGCTATAAATAGTAAGTATGAGCAACACATCCAAGTGACTTACTAAAAATAGTAAGTGTGCATCAAAGTGTCCAAAATGGCCTCCAGAAGGCACACCACAAATAAGTTGGGACACTAAACTGAAGAGTATTGAAATAAACATCGAAAAGCCTACTAAAGAACCAAAGATCACCCTCGAAGGGGTCCCTTGAACACCCTATTAGCCTACAGGGACCAGTTGGTAGACTAACCATTGTGTCTGACCACTGCCTAGGAAAAGGGTACATTACATCATCATTCAAGATGGTGTACCAAAGGCAGCAATTAAAGACATCTTGGGTGTCAACTACCTAGAAATGGATATTCGTAGTATGGGGAATTCTGAAATTGCTTCTTTTTTCTTGTCATATTTGTTTTTTCTGGTGAAAAAGATTATGGTAAACAAAAAGGTGGCATACTTTGTGAGGTTTTAGTTTAGCAAGGGTTTAGACGAATTTTGGAGTTGGGTTGCAATTTCCAGCAAGAAGATGTGCCCATTTCAGGCACAGAATTTCAAGGCACTATTCCCGTAGGACCTTTTTGTAAGATGGAAAAGTGCTGCCTTATTTGGCAGAAAATGTTGAAAAGCTTCATACTATCATTGTGGAGGGGAGGTTGAGGACATGTATGCCTTTGATTTCTCAGCTTTTAGGAAGCCTTTCACCTCTTCTTCACTCATGGATCAAGATCGCATTGTCAGGTCCAATATTACAGCCACCGCCTGTTCAAAATTGCAGGGGTGGCTGATCCCATGCCTCCTGCAAGGGAAGATGAAATGCTTGGCAGCAGCAGTGCAGAGGGACATCCTCCAATGGGCCCTGGGGTGGTGATCATCGACGAATAAGTTTAATTTTTGTTTGATATAACTTCCCTTTATTTTGTCTTCTTCAGGGAGTTTAGTTACCTTTCTAGTTAGGCTGGTTCTCCAGCTTGTCCGCCTAGGATGGAGGTCATTTTGTATTTCAAAGCCCTGTTGAAATCAGGCTTTTTGTATAGAAACAATGTAATTATCTTTTATGAAGTTAATGTAAAGGCCGAGGGTCCTACTCCCCTCACTTATCAAAAAGATAATAAGAAAATCAATACTAGATTTCAGTACATATGCCTGATATACAGCATAAAATGTTACAACGAATTTCAAGATAAATGAGGATAAATTCAGCACTGTGAAAACTGAAAACATAATGTGTAATTACTATAGAAAATTAATTCAAAATTTTAGACAAAGATGTGAGAGATGTCGATGTTATGACAGCTTCGGTCTGCACTTCCCAAGAAGAAAAGATAAATTAAATGAATAGCCTCTTGGCTATTTAATTTATATCAAACATTTTATGTGCTAAAGGGCCGACCCTTATAAATTCGCCTATTCTTGTCTTAACCTTGAGCCGACCTTAAGACATGTTAATTGTTTATTATTTATTATGTAAAGGCCGACCTAAATGAAGAGGCGCCTATGTTGTATGTATACAAGGTCACTTTGGCATTGTAAATGATTCAATCAAGCAAGTTCGCATTTATCATTAAGAGCAGAATTCGCATTTGCAGCAGCAGTCCGATTTCAAGGAAGAAGATATTCATTTGTATCTTGTGTATCTAGGAGAGGTGCGACCTCATTACATTCTTTATTGGCCATTGCTGGGCCTGAGTTGTAAGCAGATTTCTGCTAGTTGTTCTACATTATAGAAGAGATCATTTGCTGGGTTTTTCTCCCTCAAGAGGAGGGTTTTCCCAGGGTATCTTGTTGTGTTCATTGTCTTATATGTTGCAATTCTATTGAGTTCTTTATTGTCTAATCTGATCTAAGAAACACTAACATGGTATCAGAGCGGGTGTGAAAAAGATCGTGATCAGATTCAGATCTGTTAGTTTGCAACTCTCATTATTATTCTTTTCAATCTATCTTCTAAATTTCTCAAGATGGTGAACGGTCTGAAAATCGAGGATAGACTCGAAGGGATCTCGAACTACACATCATGGAGGTTCAGGTTCATGCTAACTTTGGAAGAGAATGATTTGGCTGAGTTTGTGAAAACAAAAGTTCCCGAACCTGAGGGGGAAGAAGAGAAGCTGCAATGGAGAAAGAAAGACACTAGGGCAAAGAAAGTATTGGTTGATTCCGTCAAGGATCATATTGTACCAATTGTCTTCAAGTTGGATACAGCAAGAGAGATGTTTACAACCTTGGAAGAGATGTACGAAATCAACAACACTAGTCGAGCCCTTGCACTGAAGCAACAACTTCATCATGTGAAAATGACGAAAGGAGAATCTGTTATTACATACTTCATGAGGATTTCAGAGATAAAAGATCAGCTCTCCACTATTGGTCACATGATTGATGATAAAGAACTGACTATGCTTGCTCTCAATGGTCTTCCGCTTTCATGGGAGGCGTTCATTCAAGGAATCAGTGCAAGATCTGAACTTCCCAAGTTTGATCGATTGAGGATTGACTGCATTCAAGAGGAGTCAAGACTAACTGCAAGAGGAATTGGTCAAAGCTCAAAGAATGAAGAATTACAAGTTCTTGCCTCTCATTCATCAAACAAAAGTAAAGGCCTTAAGAAAGGATTCTTCAAGAGGAATCGAGAAGATGGAAATGATGATGCTCCTACCTTCAAAAGGAAACGAGACATGTCCAAGATTCAATGTTTTCGTTGTGATAAGTATGGTCACTTTGCGAGGGTTTGCCCTCAACGACCTAAGCTTCAAGTTGCCACTGCAGATGTTGAAGAAGTCGCTCCACAAAAGGACTCCAGTGATTATCTATTTTATTCAGCCTTGTCTAGCAATGTTTCTACTGACTCTAACACTTGGTTGATTGATAGTGGTGCTTCTAGGCACATCACCGGGTTCAGAGGTCACCTTTCAAACTTAATGGAAAGCAACTCCAGTGATCAAGTTGTTATTGGAGATGATGCTAGATATTCTGTAAAAGGGATTGGAAATTCCACTCTTCACTTGGATTCTGGAATTTCTTTGGAGTTGAATGATGTACTGTTCGTACCAGGGATAAAGAGGAACCTTGTTTCAATTTCAGCATTAGAAGACAAGGGTTATCAAGTTGCCTTCTCTAAAGGGAAAGTTCTTATATGGGCAAAGAACTCCAGCTTCAAAACTGCTCAAGTGATTGGGGTTAGACATGAATGTCTCTACAGGCTGTGCACTCGTCCTCTTCAAGCACTTGTGCATAACAGTACCAGCATGTGTGATCTTTGGCATCGAAGATTGGCTCACATTCACTTTCGTGCTCTACCTATCATGGAGAAGATGGTCACCGGTCTTCCGAAATTCGATCAAGAACATGAAGGTACATGCAAGGGATGTGCCCTAGGCAAGAACACAAAAGGTACGTTTCATTCCAGTGAAAGTAGATCTAAATGTATTCTTGATCTCATTCATTCTGATTTGTGTGGTCCAATGTCTATTGCATCATCTAGTGGTTTCTTGTATTATATTATTTTCATTGATGATTACTCTAGAAAGACTTGGATCTATTTCTTGAGATCTAAAGAATCAGAAGAAGTATTAGAAAGATTCAGAGAATTCAAAGCACAGATTGAAAATCTGTCTGGGAAGAGGATCAAAGTATTGAGATCTGATAATGGTGGAGAATACACTTCTGGCACATTTTGAGACTTTTGTATTGAAGCAGGGATTAAGAGGGAGTTCAGTGTTCCCTATAATCCACAACAAAATGGTATTGTTGAAAGGAAGAATAGGTCTATTGTGGAAGCAGTGAAAGCTATGATCCATGATCAAGACTTACAAATCTCTCTTTGGGCTGAAGCATCAAGAACAGCCGTCTATGTTCAAAACAGGAGTCCCCACAGGATCTTAGAGAATAAAACTCCTGAAGAAGCATTCTCAGGCGTGAAGCCTGAAGTTAGTCATTTGAGGATCTTTGGCTGTCCAGTCTATGTTCATATTCCAAAGGAAAAGAGAACAAAGCTAGAACCTTCTGGGAAGAAAGGAATTCTTGTAGGCTACAGTGAGACATCAAAAGCTTACAGGATATACATTCCAGGACAGAAACCTATTGAGATTAGTAGAGATGTCACATTTGAGGAAGATGTTGCTTACAGAAGGTCCAAAGGCACTCCTATGGAGATTGATGAAGAAGAACCTCCTCAAGATATGGAAGTTGACCATATTCCAGAGAATCTGAAGGAGGATACAGAACCTAAAGAAGATATTGATCCAGCTGAGCCTTTGGATCCTACTGATGGGCCTCTAGACATTGTGATTGGAAAGAAAAGACCTCTTTGGGCTCGCAGGACAATGCAGGAAGCAGAAAGGTTTGCAGCTCCAAGAGGAGCCTTCAGAGAAAGCAAGAGACCTCACAAGTTCTCTAGTTATGTTGCCTTGATGAGTCAGATTATTGAGTCAGAGCCTTCAAATGTTGAAGAAGCTTCTAGTCAACAAGTATGGAAGGATGCCATGATTGAGGAGTATCAGTCTATACTTAAGAACGATGTTTGGGATATAGTTCCTAGACCCAAAGACAAATCTGTGGTGTCTTCTAAGTGGCTCTTCAAGATCAAGCATGCAGCTGATGGGAGCATTGAGAAACACAAGGCTAGATTTGTGGCTAAAGGGTTCTCACAAAAAGAGGGAGTTGACTATGAAGAAACTTTTGCTCCTGTGGCTCGTTACACGTCTATTAGAACCATCATTGCTATTGCTGCATCTAGAGGATGGAAAATTCACCAAATGGATGTAAAGACAGCTTTTCTGAATAGCATAATAGAAGAAGAGGTTTACATTGAGCAACCAGAAGGATTTGAGGTGCATGGGAAAGAGTCTCATGTCTGCAAGCTGAAGAAGGCCTTGTATGGTCTTAAACAAGCTCCTCGTGCTTGGTATGAAAGAATTGATCAGTATCTTTCAAGTCTGGGTTTCTCAAAGAATGATGTAGATTCTAACCTCTACTTCAAAGTAGTAAATGGTGAAGCATTAATTTTGGTTTTATATGTTGATGACTTGATCATTACTGGTGAAGAACATCTAATTCTAAAATGCAAGAAGGAATTAGCTTCAGAAGTTTGAGATGAAGAATCTAGGTCTTATGCATTACTTTCTTGGCTTAGAAGTTTGGCAAAAGCCAGATGAGATGATTCTAAGTCAAGGGAAGTACACTGTTGACATTCTCAAAAGGTTTGGTATGATTGACTGCAAACCTATGTCTACACCCATGGAGACTAATTTAGATAAGTTGAAAGAAGCTGCAGCTAGTTCAGAACCAGTGGATTCTACGATGTATAGACAGTTGATTGGTTCATTGATGTATCTAGTTAACACTAGACCTGATATTTGCTATGCAGTGAGTGCACTTAGCCAGTTTATGTGTGAACCAAAGCAAATACATCTTGTAGCAGCTAAACATATCCTGAGATATTTATGTGGCACAATTGGATATGGGTTGAGATATTCTTCAAACGTGGATTTGGAGCTGCATGGTTTTACTGATTCTGATTGGGCAGGATGTGTCTCAGATCGGAAGAGTACCTCTGGTTGTTGCTTCAGTTTGGGGACTGCTATGATCTCCTGGTGTAGCAGGAAACAGTCTTCAGTGGCCTTGAGTACAACTGAAGCAGAGTATATTGCAGCTTGTGTGGCAGCTCGTGAGGCAGTGTGGCTTCGTAAGCTCCTTGCAGGATTGTTTGGACAATCAATGGAGCCTACTATTATACACTGTGATAATCAAAGTTGTGTGAAGCTTTCTGTCAATCCTGTGTTTCATGACAGAACAAAACATGTTGAGATCAAGTACCACTATATTAGAGATATGGTGCAAAGGAAAGCTATACAGTTGAGGTATATCAGCACTGAAGAGCAAACGGCAGACATTCTCACCAAGCCTCTCGCCAGGATTAAGTTTGTGTACTTCCGAGAGAAACTTGGTATGGTGGAGAATGCAGCCTTGACTGAGAAAGAGTCTCAGTAATCAGTGATCCTTGATTGATAATGCAATTCTCTGCTGAGAGAGAGTTGAGGTGCAAGCCCTTGATAATGCAATTCTCTGCTGAGAGAGAGTTGAGGTGTAAGCCCTTGATAATGCAATTCTCTATTGAGAGAGATTTGAGGTGAAAGCCCTTGTTTCCACCCTCTGGGAGAAGCTATGGTGGATGTCATGTGTGTGACTCCATGACAACATCACGTGAGGGAATCCGTGATGACTTTATACCATCTATGGGAGTAGCCATAATGGTTAATATCACGTTGAGGTGATATTCTATTTTGTTTTCATTCTAATATGATGTGTCTTGTGCAGATGGAAGTTCATCCCTAGCTGAGAGGGAGTGTTGATGTTATGACAGCTTCGGTCTGCACTTCCCAAGAAGAAAAGATAAATTAAATGAATAGCCTCTTGGCTATTTAATTTATATCAAACATTTTATGTGCTAAAGGGCCGACCCTTATAAGTTCGCCTATTCTTGTCTTAACCTTGAGCCGACCTTAAGACATGTTAATTGTTTATTATTTATTATGTAAAGGCCGACCTAAATGAAGAGGCGCCTACGTTGTATATATACAAGGTCACTTTGGCATTGTAAATGATTCAATCAAGCAAGTTCGCATTTATCATTAAGAGCAGAATTCGCATTTGCAGCAGCAGTCCGATTTCAAGGAAGAAGATATTCATTTGTATCTTGTCTATCTAGGAGAGGTGCGACCTCATTACATTCTTTATTGGCCATTGTTGGGCCTGAGTTGTAAGCAGATTTCTGCTAGTTGTTCTACATTATAGAAGAGATCATTTGCTGGGTTTTTCTCCCTCAAGAGGAGGGTTTTCCCAGGGTATCTTGTTGTGTTCATTGTCTTATATGTTGCAATTCTATTGAGTTCTTTATTGTCTAATCTGATCTAAGAAACACTAACAAGAGATGACTAGTTGAATTCAATATGAACAAGCCATTAAAAGAAAAATTGCACTCATAGGGCAACCCACATGCAGTAAGTGTATACAATACTTACGAAGGAGGTGGTAGACCTTCATATGCCAGAGTTGACATCCCTTGCCGCTGCTTGTGTTTAGGATTGGAAGAGCATAAAATATAAACCTTACCACGGCGTCTCACAGATCTGCAGAACTCACATAACTTCTTTACTGATGCCCTCACCTTCATGACTGCAAAAGAAATCCCTTTTAATCCATGTAGATATAACTTTTGTAGCACCAATTAATCTACAATAATGCATACTGCCAAATTTATGCTTAACCTTCAAAATTAAAAAGTACACAAACACATTCCCTTGTAAATAATTATTAATTTTATTACTCTTAATTTTCAATGCCGTACAGACAGATGAAATAACTGCACATTTCAAAGAATATAAGTGCTTCTTTCAAAATTTAAGCATGCTAGAACAATCTAATGCAGATCAAAAAACGTCAATTAATTGCTTCAATTCTTCATGAACAAAGAATTAGTGGATATTCTTCACCAAAAATTGCATATTGGAACAGAAACATAGGCCACCCAAATTTAACCCAAATCCCATACAAGCAATTTCACATCAGGAATGAAACTATCAAAACAAACACTAAGAAAACTATGTTTAGGGACTAAAACATAAGAATACACTCTGCAAAATGCAAATCAATCAGTATAATCTTATCTCAATTGAATGTCGTCACTTCAAATATTTAAAACGAAGCAGGATGCATCACTTTTCTGTCTTTCCTGACAATATTGCACACATTTTAGTTGTTCTGTAAACGCTTCACTGTAGTGATTCTCATGATATAAGCAATACCATTTGAAACATCTTTAGTGTCAGTTTGTAGCCATCATTTTTTGCAAAACGTTCCAGCATCTGACTAAATTTTGGAAAAGTGGGTTACGAAGAACAATCTTCTGATCAAACAAAATACAGTAAGACTGAACTTCTCAAGATGCTGCTTTGTTACACAGTCATGTCATTGCTCTGTTTTCAGTACACCAGTTTGTGTGAACATAACAATGTCATTTTGATTTGAGCAATATATAATCATCATTGATAGGTTTACTGTTTATGGCATTCTTCTCTTTTTTAACACAGTGATGAGATTAAGTTTTCAATCGCAACATGGTTGTTATTGTTTGGACTCAATGAATGCTTCGTTTTGGCTGAATTTGTATTTACAGTCTTGTCCTCATTAAATTCCCTTTGATCATTGGCATGATATTAACATCGAAAGAGGTATTTTGTTAGCACTGTGGTGGAATAATTGTGTTGAACTTCTTAGAAAAGATGTTTGAAGTGAATAGTGTTGGCACTCTTGCATTCACATGTCAAATGATCAATTTGCAATTTTATCATAGTTTTGAGCTTCATAATGGTTACCGGTTTTTTAAACCTAGGGTTAAAATTCATATATTAGTTATGTAATGTCTAGTGGCATTTGTTGATCATAAGTTGATGACCAAGGTTATGAATTTTTCTTCCCACTGCGGTGATGGTAAATCTGGAAAAACGTAAATGTTTTGATTTGCAATGCAATGGATGCATTTAGGAAGTTGAGAGCAATGATTTTTTTCATTTTTGAGGAGTAATGACAAAGGTAACATTAATTAAGCTACTTACGTGTTTAAAAGTCTTTGGCATTAACAAAGTTTTTGAAGGTAATAAGAAGTGGTGTCGCTGCCACACCCAATGCAGCAGCCACTGAAGCTGTTAGCCCAAGTTTTAAAGGGTCATCCACTCATTGTTTTCCCTCAAAAGTCACTTTGGGGTTTTTATCTTGTTTAGCTTTCTTTGGGTCAGTTTTTGAAAATTCCTTAAGCCGCAGCCTTGCAATTTTGATTTTTGCTTTTAACTGGCATATTATGATTCATAATTTTATTTTATTTTTGGGGAGAATTCATGAGAAGTTATTGAGGAGCTCGTAGCAATTCTCAAGCATTTTAAGCCTGCATTTTTGCATTTCATATTTCTCAGCTTACCAGTAAGTTGAACTACTTTTGAGGCTTTGCGATTTTTGGAAAAGGAATGGTAATCTTGTATCATATTTTGTCAATTTGATACAAACTCTACATATATGGATTGTGCTGTTCAACTTAAAATTTGATTATAAAATGCTTGAAGTTTCATGTTGAATGTGCATACTGTTGCTTGCTAGTATTATTGAATGATTGCATATGACAGCCTAAAAGTGATGAGATATTTATTGGTTAAAATTCTCTAAACTTGGGGACCAAAGTGTAGATAATATTTTTTGCATTGCCACCCTTAGGCGTTTATTTATTCTTATTATTCGTGTGTTAAGTAGTTTAACTGTTTAAGACTGTCTTTTGGTAGAGTTCCTAGCTTTAACTAGTTTTTTTATTTCACTTAAAGCCATCTTAAGAATTAAGTTGTGTTGCTTAATAAATCACTTGTCTTTGACTTAGCCTTAAGTCATCAAGCCATTTTGCGCTATAGTAAAGCATAAACTCATGTAATTTTCATCCTACACACAGAGTAATCAACCCTAAGCCACTTACATTATAACTCTTAGTTATAATCAATTGTCTTCCATAGTCACAGTTGAGGGGCAAACTTATGAAAGGTTGAAGGGAAAATTTATAAAATAGTGAAGTTGTAAAATTATTGTGCATATTAATCCTAGGTGGAGTAATAATGTTATAATTATATTTTATTATTACAGCTCAACTATAGATAGTTGAAGAGACTGGTAAGATGAAGTTGAACGAAGTCATCTTAGTAGATGAACTAAAGAGTAATCTTGAATTTGTTTTTGCAGTCCAATTTTCAGGCCCAACATTGGTATTAGAACACAGACAATAGTTTCCATATCTACAAGACTCACTACGACTTGGCAAGTCCCAAGTTCAATAGCGTGAATCTAGGCTTAGAGACTCAAGACCCAAGCACCTAGCAAGTCTGGTCAAACTCATTAAACCTGGTGAGTACTAGTGTTGAGACTCGGCCAAGTTATGTGTTAAAATCAACAAAAAAAAGAGTGAAAATTTGAGAAAACTCAAACCTAAAAGTGTGAAAGTTAGGCATTTTTTTAAGGGTTTGGACTTTGGAGGACTCTTGGAACTTGATTAAAAGCGATAAATTTATGAAAAATGTCATGCACCATGAAGATTTGTGTGGTTTCAAAGGCTCTAATTTTAAAAAGCAAAAACAATTTAAAAAATTGGGCCATGCCAAATGGAAAAGCATTACTTTTTTATATTTTCTACTTTTTCCCAATTAAATCCCAAGCAAATGAATTACATTCATACTTTTGGTTTGCCAAGTCAATCCCTATTTTAAGTGCTGCTCCTATGGTTGTAGCAGCATTTACAAACTTGTATGAAATACAAGCACAAAACTCCACATAGAGCTAGTGATGTCAAACTGAATGATTCAAGCTCATCTCTACCATAGTTCATGACTCCATATTGTGATTTTTGTTTTTGATGCCATGGATATCATAATCCATGAGTTTTGTACACCTAAAACACTTGAGGATATTTATATATTAAAAAAAAAAATTCCTTCAACTCAAATTTTGTAATGTCCCTTCCTTAGGCAGCTCAAACTATAGCGGAAGTTGGCCTACTATTAGAGTTCTCGTAGGTCAGCAAAATGGTTAGGGGACCCAACCAAGGGCTGTGAGCTTAGCTTGGAGCTTTACAAGCCTTTCAGTTTGGAGTTCAATTGATGAATCCATGGATAAATTGGAAATATTAAAGTTTGTTTTAATGGAATAGTAAAAAGTGAATAGTAACAAAAAATTATAAAAAGGAATGGTGAAAAGTGCCCCCCATCCTCGTAACTCAAAGTTGTTTTTAGAAGTGACTCTTTCTTTTGATCGGGAAAGACCCTTGAGGAGGATTATTTTATTGATTTTTATAAAAAAACTCATGGGTGGTTATAAAGCAATATATTGGGCTCATTTTTGGGCATTCTATTCTCATTTTGACAAAAGCAAATTGCAGGTTTGAGCTCTAGAAGAGGGTTTCAGCAGCATACAAGTCTTCTGAGGATGAAATCCCTTGGAGGATAGTGAATTGGACAAAAACCCAGTTTACAAAACAAGGAAATCTACTTAAGGTTTCCATTTGGGCATCATTGGTCTTCATCACAGGTTAATTTGCATTTAGAATTGATTGCAGCAGTGGGTTATCAGAATATAATTGCAGATTGGGGCTTCTTATCAATAGATATCATCATTTCAGTGCATTCACCAGCTGGCCGTACTATTTGGGTGTTATTTTCAATCAAACCCTAGTTGGAAATTAGGGTTTTCAGACAACTAAGGAGCAAATTCAGTTCGGCCATTGTTGACATGACTATAGTTGGTTACTAAAGTTCATATTGGTGTTGTTTCAAGGTCTGGATTAGCTACATCAGGTTTATTTGGAGCTATATTGTCAAAGGAAACCATCAAACTATCATTGGGTATGTTCTTGGCATGTTGGGAATATAAATCTTTCATTTGTATGGGGTGTAATAGTGCTGTTACAGCTCTGATAACTTTATATCAGACATGTTATTATTGTAAATCAGACCTAATATAGATTTAATAAAAGCAACTTTTGAAGTGGAATTCATGTGATATGCTTATGCAATCTTTGTTTATCATTTATATACATGTTCTTTTTAATTTGGCAACATTAAGCACTCCAACAAGGCTTCAAACAACACATACACACTAAGAAATCAGTCTCAAACAGATTACATGCCAACCATTTGATGAAATGTCAAATGTTCAAAACTGAGTTTTTTGGGTTATATCTAGCAAGGTATATTTCAGTGGTATTAGAGCCACAATCCTGCCAGCCTGTTGAGTGAATTCAGTTATGTACACTACAGCTTGGGTTGCTTTTCAATTTGGACAACGAGTTAGTTTCATGGCTAGAATTAAGGAGGGAAGATTGTTACCTACCTTCCTTCTTGCTCTACCAAAGAAAAAAAAGGCACCTAGTCTGGAGAAAATAATGAAAGACCTTGAACAAACTCAACAACAGATCAATTGTAAATTGCAACGTTTAGATGATTCACTTTCAAGGAAAAGTGGGTACTCTAAGGTTTCTTCTCCATCTACAAGTATGTTGTACTCAAACCGAAATTTTTGCTTCATTAAGGCATTTTGCTTAAAATGGTCTAAACCTTGTAAAAGTGGGGTCAAAACTCAATTTTTGGGCAAATAAAGTATGGGCTTTGAGTCAATGTCATGCCACGGAGATATTGGCAAAATTTGAAAATTTTGAAAATTAGGGTTTCTGAAGTCTATTTTTAGCCCGAAACCCTAAAAAATAAGAACTTGTCAGAATTGGCTGAAATTAATTTTGATTGGCTTATTTCACATCACGATCACAGTGGTGAAGTCAGTTTCAGTTAAAAGTCAGTTTAAGGCTAGTGGGTAGTTATAACTTTTTCAGGAGAAAAGTTAGGACCTCTGAGGTCATTAATGGCAGTTGGCCAGTACCAGGTGTTAATATCTAAGCCTGAAACTCAAAGAAGAACACTCTACGATGAAAGATGTTGAAAATTATGCTTTTTGACGGAGGAGATTTTCAACGAGGTGAAAGTACTGTGAAATTGGCTAAGTCTGGATTGAAAATATTCTAAGTCTGGAGTTCAAAAGCGCCACTCTCAGCTAGGGGCGCCCATCATTATGGAAGCTGTATTCAACTTTTTGTGAAATTTTCTAGCAAGATGACTTCTCCGGATTCCTGATAGCTTCGCAATGAGCCACCCAGCCAGTCCAACGGAGGAGTAGATCGCCTGAAAACGGAAATTCAGTACAGAACGAAGGAAATGCAAAGTAGATAACTTTGAAGAGAAAAAGCGCCCCTGGAGGCCAAGGGCGCCCATCTTTTTGAGGCTTCAAATGAAGTCTTTTGATCAAGTGACACCCAAGAAGTTTTTTTCCATTTTTGGTCCAGCTCTGCGACGCATCTGTCAGCAGGTGAATCTGAGTTGCCGAGTTGCCGCCATCAGTGGTCAAACTTGAGGTTCCAGACTTGATCAGAAACTATTCAGAAAGGACAAAAGCGCCCCTGGAGGCCAGGGGCGCCCAAGGATTTAAGACCTTTAATGAAATCTGTTTGATGATTTCAGATACTCATCTCGTTCGTGTCAGCTTCAGCTTTCCGTTCCCTGTCTCAGCCGGTTCAGAAGATGTTTTGGCAATCCGCAGTCGGAAGTTGAGTAATTTTTGCCAGTTGCAGTAAGGGATGACATTGGTTGGGAAAAGCGCCCCTAGAGGCCAGGGGCGCCCATGATTTAGGAAGGTTTAAAGATGTTTTTATACAAAGTGTTCATCAGGAGCCTTTGCTCAGAATTCAGTCTGCTCCGTAGTGAGCCAGTTGGCACGTTCTGAAGTTTTGTCAAATACCAGGAAACGTCAAGTGAAATATAGTCAAGTTATCAGTGAAAATGATGAAAATGCCTGAAAATATTCTAACACTGAGGTCAAAAGCGCCCCTGGAGGCCAAGGGCGCCCATCTTTTTGAAGCCTCAGATGGTTGAATTTTGAATTGCCACCTCAAAGAATCTTCTTGTCAGTTTTGGTCCTACTCTTCATCGAGATTGTCAGCCAGTTGATCCGACGTGACAGTCAACCAGAATCAGTGATCGAACATGAGCTTCGTTTGAGGTTTTAGATTCTAAATTTTCAGAAAATGTCTAATTAAGGAAGGACGCCTAAAGTCAAAGGTTGACTTTTCAAAATTCAAAAATAGAAGTGTGCATGGGAAGAGTTTTCAATTTACTAAATTTGGATCTTTAGTTAAACTCTTTTTCAAGTCGACTTCTATTGAACCTATTTTTAGTCATAACTGGCTAAACATAGTTTGCATGCACTAGTTAACTGAATCTTCAAGATGGCGCCCTAACTTGGGTTGGTTCTACATCCAGTTAACTGAGTTTGAGGCCAAATATAGGCCATGCGTGAGTTTTGAAGCACCAGTTGTACTTCAAGCGCCATTTCCAATGCTTAGCATGCATTTCACACGCCTTAGAAGATATTTTTCTATATTTTTACTAATGGCGTCCATTATTCTTCATCAGAGTTGACATGAAACATCTTTTCTTGAGCATAGAATTGATCTGCAGGTGCTACAGGTGTCAGATTTCAGTGTTCTTCGTAGCTACAGATTCAGATTGTTCAAGAAAAGATTATTTCAGACTTCGTTTTCCATTTGCATGCAGGTGTTATCAGTTCTACTTCAAGCATAGGCGAATTTTTTTACAGAAGAAGAGAGAAAACAAAAAAATAAAACTTCTATTCTTCTGTCTTACTTTCTTCTATTCTCGTCTTAGGTTTTCTTCGCATGTCAAAGAAAACGACAGATTTTTCAGAAAAGCATCATCTGGGTTCGAGTATTTCAACATCAACAACAATACCCATGTCTTAGATTATTTTGCGAAAATTGCCCCGCTGCCTCTTTTCTAGAAGCACTGTGCTTTTTTCCAGAATTCTCTTTGCATGTGGGCCTAAATCACATTTTTTCGCAAATCTGTTGATCTGGGTGGTTTCAGGATTCATTTCTACGCAAAACCCATGTTCCAGATTTTCGCGAGAAAAATTGCCCCCAGTGCCCCTAACTACCAGTTCAGATCTCAACTGAAAACCTTTTGCATGCGGGCCTAAATCACATTTTTCCGAATTTCTGACGTTGTGGGCCATCTTAGAATTTGATTATGCACAAAACCCACGTCTCAGAATATTTTGTGAAAATTGCCCTTCGACAGGCTATTTTTAGCCTTATCTAGAGTGATTTTTGGTTTTCCGGAGAAGTTGTCAAAACGTAGCTGTGTTCACAGTCAACAGGCGAGTTTTTCCGGATGCAGTTCACACAAATCGAATTCAAGACAATGTCAGTCTTAATTCATGATTTCATCAGAAAAGCTGACATTGATTTGTATCAAGCGCATCAGAAAGGTTGACAAGCGTAGTCACTCAAGTCCACATGGTTTTATGCCTCGTATAGCTGATTGTCTTCCAAGGCCAGTTTAGAGGGTTGATAAGCATGAAAAACGTGAGAAACGTCAAGCTGCAGAAGAAATAGTGGCCATCACTTCAGTTTACAGAGCCGCCAGAGTTACCAACCAATGAAGGGCCAGTTTAAGTATGCAGAGGTTTTCGGTTTTGCTTGAGTTACTAACTAGCAGTTGATTGACAGTTGAGACATGTGATGACCTCTAGATGGTGATGCAGTTACTAACCTCGTGGAGGGGTTACTTGCTCGAGATCAGGGTCAGTGAACTTCAGTTCAAGGCATCCCACCTTTTCCAAGATAGACATTAGACACAGGAGTTAAACTCGAGGCTTCTTTCCGAGTTAACTTGTTGTTATACATTGCATGCATGTCTTTCTTGGAAACATCTACATATATTTGGAGATTAAATTAGATTTTTCAGTTGACTGATGATAGCATTCCAGTTGACTTGCTTTCATTAAGGACGTGCATGTTGCACCTTGTCCATTTAGATTAGATGTTTCAGTTAACTGATGATAGTTTTCTAGTTAACTGTATAGTTTCATTCAAATAGGGTTTAGGAATAAGATCTTGCATGCATTGCAAGACTTTAGTTGACTCAAGGTGATTTTAGGGTTGCCTACACTTTGAAGTCTATAAATAAGAGCTTTAAGCTCATTTATAATTTAACTTTTGCTTGATAGCATACATGCTGCGCCTACCTTGCCTGTAGTATTGCTATTATTGTATCTGTTCAAAAAGTAATTGCTGTTATAATAAATTGTTGCGCCTACCTTGCCTTCATGTTATTGTTATGGTGTTTATTCGCTATTTGCTAATCCGGGAAGAAGTTTATTAAAACAAACAAATGAACGGTAAACCTGGTACAGCTTTACAACATGAAGGCAAGGTAGGCGCAACTATCTGCTTTCATGTTGTGAGCCCGCACCTGGAGTTTATCGTACAATACATTCCTTCTCCATTTCCTCATGCTCTGTTTCTTGAGGAAATTGGATAGATATTAAAGAAGTTAGCTTAGTTGTAGTTACATGATCTGCGAAACCAGAAAATACTTAGCTGCAACGTTCTAGGTTTTCTTAACCTCGTGCCTCTACCAGCTGAGAACAAAAAGATAGGACATTAGTTTAGTTTTCTATTTCATGCATTCCAGCACAACGAGGGAGCTTCCCCTCCTAATTTGAAGAGCACTCATTACGTAGTGTGCATAGTTGTCCGTACAAACTCACACTCCAGAGGTGTTAGTTCTTACGCCAACAAAGTACAAGTAAGAGACTTCATGCCATGGCAACACAAGATGCAATTATGAGTAGCTACCATAAGTATCGCTCCCTTCCTAAAAAGATACAAGACATCCTTTCCTTTACACAATTTTTGGGTATACCAAATGAGGATGAAGATGACTTGAATTTTTCAAGTCCATATCAGCAGCGGAAAAAGAACAAAATATCAAAGGATAGTAAAGAAACCATTGGGAAAGGTGAAGAGTTAAATGTGCAAGAACAAGAAAAGAAAGAAGATTTGTTTCAGCCTATCCATGTTCATGATAAAGACAAAATTCAGTCATGTAGAAGCCCTAGGATGGATGAACGTATTGACATTCATAAGGACCATGAGGTTGAAGAAGACACCATAATGGATCAGCCACTTGCAAGGTATGCAGAAGAAAGGCAAGAAGATGTGTTACCATTTGATTTGCATCCTAAGGAGAGCAAAAATCAGTCGGCTTATGACAGCCCTATGGTGGAAGAAGAGAACAAAGATGTGTTTCAGCCTACCTATGAGGATAAGAAGAGAAAAATTCAGTCATCATGTGAAGACCATAGCTTGGAGGAAGAAGAATCACATGGTTTTCATGTTGAGCACGAAGATCAGCCGCTTGAGAAGGAATCTCTATGTACCTTGACATCACATCCATTGGTTGATGATGATGGAACAACTTGTGGATCCCTGACCATCAAGAAACGTGGAGAGATCATAATTCCCAACGTTGTACAAGTATGGCAGCCTATAATAACCTTGGCTCCCCTGATTTTACACACATGTTTTCTATAGAAGAGCATTTGATGAGGATGTTTGAGATTCATTGCATTGAAGAGTTGTTCTTAGAGACTAGAAGGTCACCAAATGGAAAGATACCCCACTTTAACAATGTGTGGTTCGTCATAAACCTTACACCATGGAATTGGTGGGAATATAAAAACAGAGCCACCATAGAGAAGGAAGCATCTAGCAGGTTTGGGACACCTAAACCAGCTAAGGAGACATATTATGTTCAACTCACTACTCCTCCTAGAACAGCACTTCTTGAGGAGTCACCCACTATGAAGAGAGAAGCAGGAGAAGACAACTAAGGCACCTTGGGAAGGTATGATCAGCATTCAGATTTTCAGAGTTTGAACAGCAGTATAGCGTCCTCATGTGAGTTTGAACCCAATGAAGATTGTGGATATCATGATCCTAGTCATGCTAAGCGGGAAGATAAGTATGTGATGGGAAATTCATTTTGTTAATATCCTATATCAGCAGATGTAGAGAGGAATGAGTCTTTTGATATGATGCCAATTCACTCTTATCATGATAATCCCTTGTTTGAATATGATGATGAACACGATGGTATAGCTGAGATCTTGTGTGAGGAAGGCAAGTCCTATCATTCAAGTCCCTTGATGAATCAGCTGAAGGTGAAGGAGGATATGATCATGGCAGCTTTATCCCATTTTGATCACATTGATGAAATGGTGGCAGATTTGTGGGGGGGAAATAGGCCCCAAGATCGTGAAGTGTTGCAAGAAGCTTTGATCAAGAGGAAAGACAACTATGTGCACCTTCTTGCGGATAGAGATCACCTCTTCACACTTGCAACGAGGACCATGAAAGAGAAGTTAACTCGCAGCCGTGATGCCCATACTCTTCAATTGGGAATACATTTAGTTGATGACCTTCCACCCATAACGGAAGAGAGGATAAAGATCTATGACAACTTTACACACAAGCATGTTGCTTCTTGTCTTTCACACATTGATGATCATGAGACGGCTGATACACTACACTCAGGGATCCCATGTGAGGATCCAATCATTTTGGTTAGTGAGGAGGTTGAGCATATGGAGGAGAGAGATCACAATGCAATTGGAGCTACACATAACTACATTGTCGATGGTTTGGTAAAGAAAATAGGCTTGCATTGTGAAGATTTTGAGAGCTTTGATGTGACTATAGCAGGTGGACTTACTATTCTTTGCAAGAAGAAAGTAAGTAAGCTTAGCATTATCTTTGATGAGTATACCCTCTGTGATGACTTTTATGTACTTGATTTGAAGGGCAATGAAATTGTACTTGGTATGCAATGGCTACATTCTTTACAAAGGGTCATCCAAGATTCACAAGAAATGGAGTTGAGTTTCATACATGATGGGAAACAAGTGATTATAAAAGCCCTCAAGTATACCTTGCTTCATCAAATAGCAACCAAATCGATGATAGCTTTGGGTCAAGATGTCCTTCATGAAGACCTACCGTTTGCATGTGAGGAGGCTTGTATTGAACCAGCATTTGATGGTAAGCATTTGAATGTTGAAATTGATGACAAATTTAAGGATTGGCATGACATTATACCTGATCTGTTTGAAGACAGCAGTCCTATGATTTTGCATTCTCATGAAATAAACATGCTAACACCTTTGGATGATAGTTACTTGTGGTCTACTAATGATGGCATACAAAATTGGAGTGTTGGTTATGGTAATTATGTTGAAAAACAGGGCACTACATAATCTGATTTTGTATATCAGACCTTTGAGTATGTGGAAAAGACACGAGAAGTGTAACATTTGGCTAGCGAGAGCAAGGAAAGCTAAGCTAATTGCTGGTCAAGCAAAACAGCATCTAGAGATGGTAAAAGGAATGAGGCATTCAGCTTTGTTTGATCATCATGGGGCAGCCATTGATGACATGCATGTGTGTGGCAGTGTAGATGAAAGTAATTCAGATCTGCAAGATACATTGGTTCTTTTTGATAGGCTGGGTCAAACCATTGAGTTGACACAATTTTATATTGATGAGAATTCCATATAGGAGTATGTGAATTGTTGGATAGACTATTCTCCATGGTTTGATTGTGATTCTTCATTATTGGGTCTGGAGATGTGTGATTTCAATTTTGATACAGCAGTGTTTAGAACAGTTTATAATGATAGAAATCATTATGTCTTTGTTGAGAATGGGTCTAGTGATGGTTTCCTACCTTCATACACTTGGGCTGGCACAAATCATAAATACAAATTGCATACTGTTGTTCTACTCCATGGCAGCAAGGTAGGAAGGATGGAGGACAACTACAAAAAAGATATCAGTTGGATAGGCCGAAGTGAGGAAAGACAAAAAGGAATAAAGCATGGTATTTCTTATCCACATTTGCACTCCTTCAAAGAGGTTTTGGAGCTGATAAGAACAAATCACTTATAGATGGGTAGAGTTAGAGGCATGGCTATCCAATTGGAAGGGAAACAAGGAAGGAAGATTGTTGATCCTTGTCTACTTTTGAGTAGGCACAATCACTTCTTGCATCAGTCAGAAATTCAATCTTGTATAGCAGCTATTCCAAGCGCACAAGATGACAAGGTAAATGGTGTAGGAGTTGAACAGATTGGAGAATCATACAATGAGGATTTTTGCAGCCTTGTGACATTTAGTGTTGAAGGCTTCTTTGAGCCACTTCCACCCCTACCCAATAGGGAAGCTAATGAGACATGTCATTTGGATAATAGAATGGGGACTTTGGAATTTTCGGTTGTTGATTTTGGTGATAACACTCATAGTGGACCAGTCACTCAAAAGTTGCCTTGGATGGGTGTCGAAGGCATCCATAACTCATCTATAGTTATGTCACCGATTTGTTATAGTATGGCAGCTTTCTATTTGTTGATTGTTGACTTCATCCCCATTAATTCATTATGGGATAGTAGCTGTCCTACTCGGAAGCACATTCATGGGATCAACAGGGAGTATGGCATGGGTCTCTTTGACATGTATGATGACCCGTATGACTTCGTTCTCTCTTCAGACCTAAGTTATGGTAGCATTTGTGGGCCTAATGAGTTGTTTCATGTGCATATGGAA
This sequence comes from Sequoiadendron giganteum, assembly GCA_007115665.2. NCBI lineage: Eukaryota > Viridiplantae > Streptophyta > Pinopsida > Cupressales > Cupressaceae > Sequoiadendron > Sequoiadendron giganteum. The sequence goes on from CM021102.1 coordinate 509,182,117, forward strand.
GTTGATTTCCATGTCTTTTTGATGGCCGCCTCTTACAAATGGATGGGATGCATTGCTTGTATTATGATGGATATCTATAGCCGAATGGGTAGGACGATTTGGGATCCAGGTGTTGACATGGATGGTGCATTGGTACTCAATGATCGTGGTGAGTTGCTTCAGGAGTTATGGTTATATGGCATGTATATCATAGTGGAGCAGCAAACTAGCATATGATTGTTTGAGGACAAGCAATCCCGGCAATCCCGAAAGGGAGGACTGTAATGTCCCTTCCTTAGGCAGCTCAGACTATAGCGAAGGTTGGCCTACCATTAGGGTTCCCGTAGGTCAGCAGAATGGTTAGGGGACCCAACCAAGGGTTGGGAGCTTAGCTGGGAGCTTTACGAGCCTTTCAATTTGGAGTTCAGTTGATGAATCCAAAGATAAATTGGAATTATTAAAGTTTGCTTTAATGGAATAGTAAAAAAGTGAATAGTAACAAAAAATTATAAAAAGGAATAGTTAAAAGTGCCCCCCATCCTAGTAACTCAAAGTTGCTTAAAAAATTAGCCCTTTCTTTTGATGAGGAAAGACCCTCGGGGAGGATTATTTTATTGATTTTTATAAAAAAAACTCATGGGTGATTATAAAGCAATATGTTGGGCTCATTTTTGGGCATTCTATTCTCATTTTGACAAAAGCAAATTGCAGGTTTGAGCTCTGGAAGAGGGTTTCAGCAGCATACAGGTCTTCTGAGGACGAAATCCCTTGGAGGATAGTGAATTGGACAAAAACCCAATTCACTAAATAGGGAAATCTACCTAGGGTTTCCATTTGGGCATCATTGGTTTTCATCACAGGTTAATTTGCATTTAGAATTGATTGCAGCAGTGGGTTATCAAAATATAATTGTAGATTGAGGCTTCTTATCAGCAGATATCATCAATTCAGTGCATTCACCAACTGGCCGTACTATTTGGGTGTCATTTTGAGTCAAACCCTAGCTGGAAATTAGGGTTTTCAGACCACTAAGGTGCAAATTCAGTTCAGCCATTGTTGACATGCGTATAGCTGGTTATTGAAGTTCATATTGGTCTTGTTTCAAGGTTTGGATTAGCCACATCAAGTTTATTTGGAGCTATATTGTCAAAGGAAACCATCAAACTATCATCGGGTATGTTCTTGGCATGTTGGGAATATAAATTTTTAATTTGTATGGGGTGTAATAGTGCTGTTACAGCTCTGATAGCTTTATATCAGACCTGTTATTATTGTAAATCAGACCTGATATAGATTTAATAAAGGCAACTTTTGAAGTGGAATTCACGTTATATGTTAAGCAATCTTTGTTTATCATTTATATACATGTTCTTTTTAATTTGGCAACATTAAGCACTCCAACAAGGCTTCAAACAAAACATACACACTCAAAAATCAGTCTCAGACCAGATTACATGCCAACCATTTGACGAAATGTCAAATGTTCAAAACTGAGGTTTTTGAGTTAATATGAATATCTAGCAAGGGATATTTCAAATTTCATTTCGTATTCATTTGATCAATGTATACTAGTGTATATAATCAAAGTAGCTTCTAATTAATAAGTTTATTATGTCTTTAAAGTTGATTTATTGACAGGTGCATACTAAAAACTTTAAATCCTTAAAAAATCTCTATATTTCATGATTTTTCAATTTGCTTGAGTCTCAGTCCAAAACAAAAATCAGCTTGTCAAGTCTGAGCCTAGTACAAGTCTTGTAACTACGATATTTTCCATCTACATCAAACAAAGGTCTGTTTGGGTTTAAGATCCTTGATGTTTTAATATTTAGGTTCCCCCTTCATCAAAGCTTCCCTATTTCTAAAGATCTTGTTCTTGTGTGCCCCTATCCCTATCCTTTTTCCCCTATTTCTACTAGCACCATTTATGCATTTCTACTTCTGCCTCCCCTTCATGGCACCCACACCCCACAATCTCTACACCCCGTCATGATTCTTTGTCCCTCACAACTTGTTATTTGAACCTAGTTGTTTCCATTTCAAGCTTTACAGCTTGTTGTAAACGTCAAAGGTTTTGCAAGCTGAAAAATGGCAACCTACAAATTCTCCTCACTACAACCTACAAGCCGAAATTTTCTTCATGCAAATATGAGATAGCTTTAGCTTTTGCTTCAGCTGCTGCCATAGTATGATCTTCAAAATTATTTGGGAGACATTTTTAGGTTTAATGTTTTAGAATTTAAGGTTCATTATTTTATCGTTAAAAGTTTGGGGGTTGTTTTGATTGAAACCATAAACAAGTGTTAACTATTTTTTAGTTAAAACTATGGTATTATGGCAGTCTTTTATAATTCATATGGGAGTGTTTCTTATTTGTTTTTAAAATGGAAATTACATTTGTTTTCAATAGGTTAATTTTTAAAAGTGGGGGTTATCTTTTTAGGTGGTCATTTTACCCACTTTAGGTGGGCATTTGTAGAATTATTAAATATAGCAAGAAACAAAGCATTTTTATCCTTGATGCACGAAAATATAAAACAAACAAATTTGCAAACCTTGAAACAAATTGCAGCACTCAATGTTAACAACACCTCTAGTGATCAAGATCTCAAAAGATCTGAGGGACAACACTCTAGATGAGAACCTAGATTTTTTGTATGACTATGGAAGCATTTTGGAGACAAACATTTAGATAGTGAAGAATATGAGAACTAGAACAAACCATTTAAATGATCTACATCTTTTGTACATGGCATAATCCCAAGAGTGATGTATGGTTGTGTATTTAGTCCTATCAATGTCTACAAATGTACATTTATAATTTACATGTTCGAGAAGACAAAGGCTAGTAAAAAAGTAGAATCAATCGAGCTTTCATGTGTGACACTTCATCTCCCAACTGTTACCATTGTTGATAAGTGGTGCATCATGAAATGGTTCCAAAAGATGCACAATGCTTTGATGTGATGCGTGACATTTTGAACTAAGTTCTAGTCCGCACCCTCTATGTACGCTAACACAAATAATTACATGTGTGTCATGGAACTCAAATGAAGTTGTCAATGAAGTCATGCAACATGATCCTTGGCATTGGGCAAGCGGCACAAGATGCAATGGGTTGTGCGCTAGCTAGGTAGTGCCTTCTAAGTTGCACAACAATATTCCAAGCGCAAAATTATTCAAATGCCACATTATGCAATGAAATTTGTAGGGTGCACAACATGGTTCCTAGCACTACACATATGGTGCATAGTGCAAGGAGTTGCATGCAAGGTTGCACACTACAAGACAAGTGACTAAGGCTAGCATATGTGCTTGTACAATAGCACATGGATCATTTGTCCCCTCTTGGAAAACAATTGTTCTAATTGTGTTGATAGATACTTATGCAATCCAATGTGTAAGTTGCAAGGTATGTTTGACTTATAGAACCACTTCAAGAATTTGATCTCTTACCACCCATTGATATGATTATGCTACAAGGATTGGTTGTGTAAACACCTTGGCAACAATGTAAGTACAAATGCACAAGGATTATATCACTAGAATCAATTGACCGACATCAAATTAAAGCTACTCAAAAAAATATGACTAGCATATGATAAGCGACATTGACATGTGACATGTATACCTCTATAGCTATAGGAACTAATCCATCCCAAACTACAATGCTATGGATGAGGCATGGTTGATAATTTCAAGCACATAATGGTGGCTTCAAAAATGAGGTTCTTCATATTACAATGGAATAAACACTCTACTTCAACACCTAGAATGAATGTAGTGGTTGTTGTGGAGAGACAAGCAGCTTCAAGCTCTATGTTCTCCACTTCTAGCTCATGGGAACCCCCTACTTCTACGCATGCTCTACATTGGAGTGGTAGACTAGTGTTTGCCTATCTTGGATGGTTTGTTCTTGTCTACGGTGTTTCCATTAGCACATGGGACTTATCTTGTTCACTATCCAATCTTGACTCCTCAATGATAATCATATGGTGATACACATCTCACATCATCTTGACCTTGGCCAACTTCATTTTGGATTGAACGAATGGTCACAAACCATTGCAATTCTTGAGGAATCCATGCTGCTCTAACTCAAATTGTTGCCACTGATAGGCATGAACTAACAAGTCATATACTTGTCAAAATTGTTTCCACTGAATGTAGCAATCATCATAGACATCTTTAGAATACTATTCATCCTAGAAGGCATCCAAGAAGTTTTCATAGATTGGATGAGATCTTTCTTCTATCTGTTATTCCTCTCACAAAGCATAGGCTTGTTGTAATGTCCCCATTTTCAACCGAGGCATTCAGAGAGAAAACAATTTAATTAATTAAATTAAGTTGCCTAAATTAAAGTTTTTCAAGCAACTTGTATTTAATTAATTGTGTTTTTAAATTGAATATTTTATTTTTATAAAGTGACTTACCTTGAGACAAAAATAAAAGTAAAATAGTATAAAGTCACCTTAAGGAGATAAAAGATTTATTATTTAAAAAGTGATTTTTACAAATATATAGATTCTGAAAGTTCTAATGGGGTTATAAAGGAGAAGAAAGGAGGGGATTCTAAAGTTTATTAATTTCTCTTTTCAAGATTTGTGCCTATGGCAAATCTTACCAGCATGACAAAAACCCCGATGATTATCCTAACGGACGAAAATCCAAAAGGTGAAGCGGTTCCATCCAAGGATCAACAATGCACTGAAGATTTGAAGTTTGGGTATGAAAACCCCTGGATTCCGTTGGAGCAATTTCATACAGAAGTTGCCTTTGTGTTGAATGTTTGCAAATAAGGGTTTGGATCAAATCAATTTATCTATTCAAGATTTCCAGGTTTGCCAGGATTACAGGTACAAAAGATTTGTGAACAAATAATAAATTTGAGAATTAATGTTGTTTGTGCGATTGAAGACAAATCCAATTTATTGTGCTGTGTGAGATATGATGCAAAGATGAATTTATAATATTATTCCAGCTAAGACTATGCCCAGCCATACTTTCTTATTTTCCTAAGACTCCGTGTGACTGTCCAAAGGAGTTGTACATCCTATAGGGTGGGTCCAAATATTTATTTGGAGACTTTAAAGCCTTAGTTGATTCTACCACAGTTTTTTGGACTATCTAAAAACTCAGTGCAGCATTATCATAGAGGCTCGTACACTATTTAGAGGAGAAATAAGCTGACATGGCTCTTGGTGTGGGTCAAAAGTAGTCCAAGATTGGCGCCAGGTCTCTAAAAAGGAGTTGAATCAGTTGTAAAAGCTTCCATACATGTTTAAAGGTGCCATGCAATATCAAAGTCAAGGAAAGGAGTTTGAACCCTTATTGGAAGGCCCTCGAGCGCTTAGAAACTTCAACGCTGCATAATTGGTGGGCCCTTTTAAGCCAGCGCAGCAATATTTCAAGGAGCATCCATCCCTTTATTGGCTGCCATACAAATCTTATATCTGCCATACCATATTCTGGGTGCTTTTGAGTAATAGCGATCGAACCCCCTTTGCTGGCTGCCATCACTTACCAAGGGAAGCGTAGAGATTATACAGTGTGGCTACCATCTCTGGGCAAATCATGATTAGCAGCCTTCTGAATATTTAAATCTGCTGTTAAGAGGTTAGAAAGATATTTGTATCTTGTATTTGAACAAGTTGGTACTCCTCCATTGTTATTTTCTGCCATATTGAATGAATGGCATTTATTTGATAAAATATCTCAACTTTGTGAATATTGCAATGAGTTTGTAATGCATAAAAAGGGTCTCATATCATTAGTCAAACTATCATAAATAACTGTAGCCAGAAAATTCCTCAAAAATGAATGCATACAAACTGTTTGACAGAATAGCATAATCAGTAATAAATTGCAGATTTTGGTTAAGTGTTTTGGGACAGTATATTACACTTGCCACCACTTCTTGATGAGCAAAGAGACTTTTAGAAATGCAATTTTGAACTTCATCATCCAACAAAAATATCTTGGTGAAATTCTGCAAAAATTTATAATGATGGATTACAAACCTCTCAATACTCCTATGGAGCAAATTTTGAAACTAAAATCATGTAACATTAGAGAGTTCGAAGAGGCAACTAAGTATAGACAACTTGTTGAAAATCTAATATATACAACAAAAAACCCGAACATTTCTTTTGTTGTTGGAGTTCTCTGTAGATTTATGCAACAATCAAGAGAAAATCAATGGGTAGCAACACAGGGAATCCTTCAATATCTGAGATGAACTCAAATAAATACTCCAAGGCTGCGCAGGTTTCAAATTATTTAGATATTCAAGTTCAAACAATGCAGGCAACTTGGAAGATGAGAAATTTACTTCAAGTTTCATAATGTCTCTAGGGATGATTGTCATCTCTTGGAAGTCTAAGAAGTAACTAGTGTCTGCTCCCTCATTAGCAGAAACAGAATCTATGGCAGATTCTTAAGCAGCCACGGAAATATAATGGCTCAAAACGATTCTTAAATATTTGCAAGAGAAATAGGTTTCATCAACACCACTCACAGTTGACAATACTTCCACAAACAAAAGGGCGGTAAATGCAGTTTTTTACAAACCAAGCAAACTAACACCAAAGTCCATTTAATTCAGCACCATGTGAAAGACAGCAATGTACAGCTGAAATATTGTTCTACTATAAAACAACCAAGTGATATCCTATCCAAAGCGCTTGGGAAGGTGAAATTTGAAAAATCCAGAGGCATGCTTGGTTTCGCAACAAACCCAAATTATTGTACATATTAATCCTAGGTGTCGTAATAATGTAATAAAATAATATTTTATATTACAACTTAGCTGTAGGTAGTTGAAGAGACTAGGATGATGAAGCTGAAAAGCCATCTTAGACAATGAACTGAAAAGGTCATTGAGGTTGATAAATATGTAGTTTGATTTGCAATAGTCTATTTTGGTATGCATCACTACAATCTTGAAATTCATTTTTGCAATTCAATTTCCTGGCCTGATAGAAGACAGCCCATTGACAAACAAGAGAAAATGTACGAGGTATGAAAAACTAACTTTTCATACTTTTAATATTCTTTAGCAACACATTTGCTAAGTTGTAATTGAACCTTAAAAAGAATAAAGGACACTAGGATAAGAAGTCTAGATCCTGGGTTCATTGTATAATCAGTTTTAAGATGCAATGCTTTCAATTTGTTTGACATTGTTCCATGATTGAAATTTGGATGATGATTACAGGACTATACCAGCCTGCAATGATACTACATTGATTTTTCATGTTATTAATATTCCTTACCAATAAATTTACCAAGTTGGAATTGAACTTGCAAAAGAATAAAGGACATCAAGATAGAAGTCTAGATAATGGGATCATTGAACAGCTTTATAACCTATGTTCCAATTGATGAAAACAGGATTGGACCATTTTCAGCACAGTTTCTCGTTATTCTCATTCTTACTTCTTTTATTGGGTAATCAGTGGGTTCCTCTTATATCATAATCTTTATTTTTTCTCGTTATTCTCATTCTTACTTCTTTTATGGTGTAATCAATGGGTTCCTCTTATATCATAATCTTTATTTTTTCTTTCTACGATAATGAATGGTCATTCCTTGTTATATGTGTAGTACCTTTATTTTATTACATTTATTCAATTAGATTCCTTAAGCTTTAGTTGGTAGTGATAGCGTCATTACTCTTTTTGTATTAGGATTAGCTTCATTCCAATTTCAGTTAATATTCAACTATCAATCTAGATCATTAACTTGGATCGATTAGCTCTACTTCAAAGATTCACCTTTTCTTTGTAAATGGTTAATGTCTATGCAATTTTGGCATATTTCTAAACTTTAAAACAACACATTAACTGATTATTTATGGTTGTATCATGAGTGCACTAATAAATAATGGTAAGAATAACACATTCATTAAAGGAATATGTCAAATAAACACAACATTCAGAAATGAAATAGATGTTTCAATTAAAATTCAACTAGAAATCTAGATCATTAGCTTGGATTGATTAGCTCTACTTTAAAGATTCACCTTTTATTTGTAATTGGTCAATTTCTATGCAGTTTTGGCATATTTCTAAAAATTAAAACAACACATTAACTGATTATTTACGGTTGTATCATGAGTGCACTAATAAATAATGGTAAGAATTACACATCCATTAAAGAAATATGCCAAATAATCACAACAATATTTGGAAATAAAATAGATATTTCAGTTAACATTTAACTATTAATTTAGATCATTAACTTGGATTAATTAGCTCTACTTTAAAAAAATTCACCATTTCTTGTAATTGGTTAAATTTATGCAATTTTGGCATATTTATAAACATTAAAACAACACATTAACTGAGAATTTATGGTCGTACCATGAGTGTACTATAAATAATGGTAAGAATCACACATCCTTTAATAAAATATGCCAAATAATCACAAAAATCTTCAGAAATAAAATAGAGATCACAGAACACAAATAATCTAAGTTGCCAAATCGGGTACAGGTACGTCGGTACGGCAAATGTTTTTTTGGTTTGGGTACGTTTGGGTACGTCCGTACATAAAACATATAAAAATCATAAATATATACATAAAAAATTAAATCTATTAATTAATAATAAATATATTAATATTAAATAATGATATATAAACTATACAAGTTTTAATTTAGAATTTTTAAATATTAAATTTTTATTAATTTATAATTTTATTATATGATTATTAATATATAATTTAATAAATAATAATATATACTAGCTTATATAATTATTAGTTTATTATAAAATAATTATTATTAATATAAAATCCAATAAATAATATACTAATTACTAATATAATTTTTTAATATTATTAATATATGATTTAAATGGTCGAGTTCCTATTACATGGCCCCCTCTCATCACATCCCTATCCCTGGGTCGAGAAGGACACTCATATCAGTAGAAGGAATGGCGGAAACAATCTTTTCTTTCTCTTGTTTAGGCGTTTCACCCTGGAGCCGTCGTCGTTTTCTTTCCATCGTCGCCCCAAGGAGCCGTAGTCGTTTTTTCCATCGCTATGCCAAGAAGCTGTTGTCGTTCTTTCTATAGCTATGCGAACAGACGCTTGATTGTTCCCTCCTACTTGCATATTCTTCGATAGACACTTGATTGTTCCTTCGTTTCTGTCATTCAACCCATCATTGAAAACAAGTGCAACAAAGATGTTTTTAGGATTTAAAAACGTGATTTAGGGTTTTTTCAACGTCAGAAAAGAACAAATCGATTCCACTCCGATTCTACAAGGTTTCCAGGCCGTATCAGTTTTGGCACATACCCGTACCCAGAATCGGCAGGGTAAAGGGCCGATTCTGGTAACTTAGCAAATAATGGTAGGAATCACACATCCTTTAATGAAATATGCCAAATAATCACAACAATCTTCAGAAATAAAATAGAGATCATAGAACACAAATAATGGTAAGAATCACACATCCTTTAATAAAATATGCCAAATAATCACAACAATCTTTAGAAATAAAATAGAGATCACAGAACACAAGATATTTGTGTGCCAACATGCCCTAATATCCAATAGAATAATTACCTTTAAAATGAGGAAACACTATTGTTACATCCCAAATTGTGAGGTTACTATTTACTAGTGATATAAAAGGTAGAAATGAATGTAATGTGAAATCTGGAGATGCTTGCACCTTGTTATCAATGTGTATGTTAGCTCATTTGACATTGTTTCATTTGATGTTATTTCAATTGATGTAATTCATGGGGAAATACTACATATATGTGAATAGGAGGATAATGAATATTGCTTATTAAACTTGATATATTTGTATAAGTACTGCAAATGTTATGAACAAGTAACTGCCATGGTTTTGTGGCAATGGATGCAGGAACAGGAACCATTCCTCCAGGCGGAGGGGAAGTATCACTCGGGAGAAGAGCTTGGTCGGGTAACCAGTAAAGTGAACTATTTGAGCATACACACACTCACCTTAGACTGAGTAAACCAAGTCAGTTTTGTATTGAGTATAAGGTAAGTCATCCATAGCTTGTATGTTTTGCAAGTAGAGGTCTCGACTGCTTCTGTGTGTGAAGTTTATCCTTGTGCTTGATTGTGAGATTATGATCATCATGGTGGTATCATGTTTGGATGTGAACGTCGGAAGTAAGCATATATACACATGTATAGTATATATACGTATCCGTAAGTATAAACATATCGATACAAGCGTAAGTGGC